>CM056829.1:9289715-9769715 GCA_029853015.1 Chelidonichthys spinosus | reverse complement strand
GTGAACAAGTATTTACTGTTTGAGGACAAGATGGTATTTGCCTTTATGCATGAAGCATGCCTTACGGCAACATCCCCACCTGCAGCAACACTGTGTTTAAAATTCTGCAACATAGCAAGCGATTACGTTTATGTTCTGACAGTGATATGGTATGACACGTATACTACGCAACTGCCACAAGTTATTTCAGAAAACAACACCAAAAAACAATAGACATGCGTAGTTACTCTGCAGCTTTAATCAATCAATGGCCCCTCTGAAATTTCTTAATAATTCAAGCATCAAAGACGCACATTGTTGACCTAGGCTGACATCTCACACACAAACCATGTGGAGCTTTTCATCACCTTTTAATGAACTCCAATTATTATCACCATTACCGCTGCTGGGAAGATGTTGCCCAAATTAACTCGTGATTTATTTGGACGCAGTTGTAAAAAGCTAGCTTTACAGGAAGGTTGCCACCCTCGGAAAAATATTTTACTCTTGTGGGTAAGAGCTAAATAGCACAAGAGAGGGGATGCCATGAAAAAGGTGGCAAGACACATATAGAATAATACATTACCAAGAATGTCTATACTATTTTCTAAGTGCACTATTCAGGGGAGATGAGGAATGTGTTTTATAACAATAATCTAGGATCCAGATCCAAGTCAATACTATTGTCCAGAGACAACACCTTATAAAAAAAAAAACTCTCACCTGAGCCAAACTTGCAATTTCCCAACAAAGCCTCAGAGGTCCACGTTAACTAACATGAAGACGCACATCAAATCTGCATTCACAAGAGAGTATTTGACCTGGAAGATGAGGTCAGTAAGCGTAAACAACACCAACTTCAGGGGGAAAAAAGGCAATGTAGGTTTGTGAAATACAAATTAAATGCGCCCTGAGGGGTTTTCTTGGAAAACAAACAAGTCTGATGCCAGTGGAGATTGTTCAGGAGTGAAGACAACATTACATAAGCCTAAGAAAGACTCTTCTGCATCTCTACTCACTTGTATTTAATGAAAACCTATGCATTAAAACACGATTTCTTAAAAACAATCACTTAAGGCTCTCGATGGGATTGAATCTTGTGCGTGCGTAATGTGTCACTAGAAGCCTGTCAGTCCAACAAGGGGTGAGTCCTGTTGTAGGTCAAGCCCCATGTCCCCCACTCCAAATACATTCTAGCTGCTAGCGTAACAGGAATGCTACAAGCTAACTGTTGCATTGCTCATGCAACTAGCTAGCTACTGCTCCATAAAAAGGGAAACGTAAATCCGGGGGAAAAAATAATTTGGGCTGTGCTGAAAAGTATAGATGTGTTTTAGAGTAGTTGTACGTTATAATTTATCATCTAATATGCTATGAACGTATCTATCGCTTTACTGCCAGTTC
Organism: Chelidonichthys spinosus; assembly: GCA_029853015.1. Lineage (NCBI taxonomy): Eukaryota > Metazoa > Chordata > Actinopteri > Perciformes > Triglidae > Chelidonichthys > Chelidonichthys spinosus. The sequence goes on along the minus strand of CM056829.1, from coordinate 9,768,332 downwards.
CTCACACTCGTAGATAATACAGAGGTAGAGAATTACATTTTGGAAATAATTATGTCGCAATGTCTTTTATTCTACAGCTGGGATCGGCTCCAGCCCCCCGCGACCCTCAATACAGGATAAGCGGTAGAAAATGGATGGATGGATGGATGGATGTCTTGTATTCTGGTATTTGACTGGTTAGGGAGGACGTACATTATATTGATATAAGGTCCCTAAGATATAAGGTCCCTAAGGGAAGAGCAGCAGTCCATCCTCCTCTGCCCCCCACCACCACTTCACAAAGACTGCCCTTTCCTCTCATGCCTGCCCTGCAGATGTCACTGTTGAAGCATTTTCTATAAATGAAACATTTGACAATGGCTTATTTCAACCAATCAATCTTTTATATTTTGATCTCCTTTTTGCCCCTCAGAAATAGATGAAGAGAGATTTCCTCAGCCTCTACACCAGCCATCTTCTGCCCTATATCACAAAGTAAATGAAAGAATGTAAATACAGTAAGCGATACACCCTGAGCCTGTACAATACATGCATTCTAGTGTTACTCAAGGTGGGATCGCCATAGAGTGGACTATAAATCAGGCTTCACTCTGGTCACCTTGTGTGACACTGGTCCTCTCTGCCACAAACAGCTAGCCAGCCTCGCCTCAGCCAGCCTCGCCTCAGCCAGCCTCAACCAGCCCATTGGCTTTCCTTGGTTTCAGGTGTTCGTAGTTTCCTCTTTTCACACGCTGCTCAGCTCAGAGATCTGAGGGCAACTGTGATGGTGCCACTGCTGGGCCTGGAAGGTTGCAACTATAATAACTTGATGGGAAAGTTATGATTCTTGACTATTGTTCCCAGAGGGAGGAAGGAAAAGAGAGAAGGAAGGAAGGAAGCAGGCAACCTTAGAAGGGCGTTGGTACTACAGCTGGCTCTGGAAGAGGTACAACAAAGAGTGGAGCAATGATGATTATTACTTGACAATGACTGGTGTAGCATCTCCCATAACGGAGATGCTCTGGAGAAGGTACTGTTACGTGGAGCAATGCACCTCTACAGCACAAAAAAAGTGTCAGATGGGGGTGGTGGGTTGCCGGCATACTTGGGAAAACTGATAACTGCAGACTCAGGTGCTGTCCACTTACTTGCCCGCTCATCCGCAGCTGAGGGGATTAAGTTGGTGGGCACAGCGACTGCTGTGACAACAGGAGGCAGAGGATTGGATGCTTGTGTTCCCACTGAGCTGCACGTACGCAGAGGAAAGCTGGCCAAATGCTTCCTCTCAAGAAAAACAGTAGAGCAGGAGCATGGTGGCATGTGGATTTTTATCAAACACGTTGTGTTTGCCTAAGACACCTGAAAGTTATCACAAAAGGTAGAGAATAAATCCCTCACTGTGTGTGCAATGAGGTAATCTTATACAAATCCAGATCTATGATCACTTGCAAAGGAACGTTTAATTTATTGATGTTAAATAGAAGCCTTGAAAGCTAAAGCCAACAGATCAATCAAATCTTTCTGAATAGTGGTAGTGGTTTGAGTTGTCAGTGGAGGTCAGGATGCAAAACCTGCTGTTTGTACATGTCCTGTGATCAAAATTACTTAAAGTAAATTTAAAAACTAAACTAAACATAAAAAAGGAGTGTGTGCACTGACCAAGATTGGTCGAAAGGTAAAAGTCTGTTAGACGTGGTCAGGTGAGGGCTGCTCAGCCGTCAGGTACCATTTAAAAGCTCTAATTATTCTACTTTGGGTTTCTGTAAAATACTTTGCATCATGTTTGAGGGGGCGGCAGCACTGTATTAAATGTCACCCATAGATTATTGAACTGCCATTATGAAGCTCAAAGTGTGTGGCTGTAGCCGGTGAGTTTAAATATTTCAACTTGAGACAGAAATTTGTGTTACGTGAAAGCCTATCAGCTTTGGAGACAAAATATATTGTAGTAGTCTGCGGTCAGCCAGAGCTCTATGATTGTACCTCATATTTGGAGAGACTGAACGAAACTATGTATATAAAACATACTGACAGACCGTCTGTGGTACAAACAACTACAAGGTCGCTGGACGAAGACGAATTAGAAACAAGCCAAGAGTGTGTTTTTTTCTTATCTTTTTAAGGCTCTGTCTGATTAGTAAGTTTGACAAATTTGATCATATCATAAATACTTTTTTGAATCCCCAAATATGGCTGAAATAAATAAATGTCCTGATTCATATTGTTAAAACAATAAAACAGTCAATTTAAAGTTAAATCATTATTTCATGTGGTGTTATGTATTATATGTATTGTATTTTGAAGAGTTAATAAATTGAGGATATCGGCTGCTTTAGTCATCACAAGTTCATTTTACATTTTGCATAATGTCGAACCTGCTTTCATCACTTATCAGAGCCAACAAGGGCATAGCCATCAAATTAAAATTCACTTTACTTCAGTTTTCCACTCACGTCGTACCATGAGGGCAGAGTATTCATTACCCTGAACAAATGGCCTTGAGATGAGTGATTAAAAAGTAGAAACGGGACAAAGAGCGAATCAAAATAAAACGAAGGAGGCCAGAGTAAAAACAGTAACCTTCCTGAAAAGGAAAAGTTTCCTTTTATATCAACTTTATCATAGCCCTGCAAGGACAACCAAGATAAATATTGCAAATGAAATAATTGATGACAAGAAATAGAAGGAGAGAGTTATGAAACAGATAAACACTTGAGTAGATTGAATAGAAGCAAGGGAGGGGGGGAATATTTGACAAGGTATGTGTGATGATAGCGGGCAGAAATCTAGGATCAGATACCCACCTATCTAAACAGGAGTGGCCACCCCCACCCCTCACCCCTGACTGTAATGTAAGCAATTCACAAAGGCAAAGACTTATCTGCAGACAAGTCACTACCATCACCATTGTGCACTGTGCATACTGCGGCTTTGCACTTCTCAGAACCGCCTCATCAAAAGCATACCAGTCAGAAAAGTAATTTATCTTGCAGCAATCTTTTCCGTCACCGTTAACAATCAGTAAGGAGGAAAGTTATAATCCGGAACAATTATTATCCACACTTATAGAAGAGCATCGTGTGAAAACTACTTCTCTGTTTTGACCAAATGTTCAGGAGGTGATGTTAGGTGAAACTGCAGAGCAGCCAGAGAGGTGTAATTTATCTATGGCAACTAAACGATAGACCTGTAAATCATCGGAAACCATCAGGACTGGAAATATCTGTTGAGTAGCAGCACATGTGAAAAAGCCGGAAAAATATTTCCATGCCCTTTAAAATATGGCCCACAGCTATGGGCTTGACAAGTAAAATGTTATTGAAATCCATAGGAGTTTTGCTTGGATGGAGCAAGAGAGTAAGGGAGGAGAAGAAAGGGAGAGTGAGAAGAGGAGATGATTGGAAACAAGGATACAGGGGAGGAGAGGCGAGGAAGAAAGCAAGGGAAGGGGGGAGAGCAGGAGAGGAAACAAAAGATAGAGGAGACAAGATAAGGATAAAGGAGGAGAGAAAACAGAGGGAGGAGGAGAAGAAGAAAGGAAAAGCATAGTGAGGAGAAGAGAGAAGGATAAAGAGAGGAGAAGAAAAAGGTATAGGAAGACACGGGAAGAGGAGAGAAGACGAGAGAGAAGAAACAAGGAGAAGAGAGGAGGGGAGACAAGGATAGAAGAGGAGAAACGAAGAGAGAGGACAAGAGGAGACACGGATAGAAGGGGAGACACAAGTAGATGATAGAAGGAGAGAAGATAGGAGGGGAGACAAGGAGAGAAGAGACAAGGAAAGAAGAGGAGCAACAAGGAGAAAAGGGAGTTCTGTTTTCAAAGATACAAAGTAGACGCTTGGAGAGGTTTACACACTCTGGTTACAACCACACAATGAAATTAATTAGAAGTCAAAACCAAAAAAGAGATTAAGTGAGACCACCTTGTGTCTGACATTTTCTGCTCTTAAAACATATTACTTCATATTAATCCTGCTCCTCAAAGACTTTTAGCCTTTAAAACAAACCTATTATTTCCCTTTCCTTCTCCTCCCATCTTTTCGTTTCTTCTGTCATAATTTCCTTTTCTTTCTCTTGTTATGCTCTACGAATCAATCTTTCTCTGTCATTCCAGGAAACAGCTCCTGTTATGGTTGTTCCACACCCTCCGCAGTCTTCCGTGTCTACCCTAAATCCTTGTACTTGTCAAAACTTGATAGCCTTATCAGTTTGAGCATTATCACCGCTTAAACCCTCACAGTGATGACCACATCGTGGATCTAAAAAGGCTAATGGTACCCTGGGAGAAAACTCAAAAGAAAGGAGAGAAAAGAAAAAAGAAATCACTGCTGGACTGCTGAGCAGACCATGCAGCCCGGCACCCCAGCTGTGAAAACCTCCAACCACATGAGAAAGAGTAAAAGATTCCTTGGAGTCCCGTTACTCCACTTCTTGAATTTTTACAACCTGGTGGACTGCCAGGCACTTGGCTCCACCAACACGTTTCGTGCCATTGCCAGTCCAGAAAAACAGGAGGAGGGAGCGACAGACAGAAAGACAGAGTGCAGTCAGCTGGTTGAATCATCCTCACCAACAGCTCTCTGCTTTTATGACCTCCGACTACTTTCAGCAAAGATGACGGCCTCGGTGTGTGTTGCAGATGATTGTGTACCACCGCGGAAAGACATGTTTATCACATAACCACATACGGGACCCACACACAGCCTGGCCTGCATTGCCCCTGTCACAATGGGAGAACTGCCTGTAATCTTGTGGTTTTGGAAGTTGGAAGGGGGGGGGCAATAAGAGCTCACACCTTCACAAAGAACAAAGGTGCTACAGTTTCACTGCTGTCAAGTACAGTGGTGGGAACACGGCGTTGTGATACCAGTGAAGACACCATTGAATTCCATTCAAGTGGCTCACAACAGCTAGTTGAATCATAGTTTAGTCTATCTGAGAAAACAGCCCTGAAAGTCTACCATCTAACTCTAACCACCAGCAAAGCTAAACAGCAATAGGCCGGGCTTAGAATATAGGGGTACTATCAGGAGCTTTTCTCCCCTGAAAGAGACATGAGCTCCCCAGAAAGCCTCACTTTAATCACTGTTTTTTCCATGTATATTCACATTTTCCTTGATATATAGGTTCCTGAGAAGAAGAAAAAAGGCTAATTAAAGTTGTTACATGCATGTTTATTCTTGCATGTTTATAATGACATAACATGTCTTTATTATTTGTGTCTATCTAATAGACACAACTCGGTCTATTCCTGATGCGTGGGGGAGCCTCCAATGCTCGTTATACACCGCACATATTCTTTCACATGAACGTCTTCTGGGAAACAAGTGACGATTCTGGCCTGTAACGCAAACAAACAACCACTGTGCATTGGCATTTTTATTGTTTCTTGGTGGCAGCAATAACGTAAATGAAAAAAATACTGACAACAGAAATAATGGCATAATCCCTGTTGATTTGCCGTGAAGAGGAAGGATGAGAAAATAGTTGGCTCTGTTTGAGGAACGAGGGATGCTAATGTAGATTTTTTTTCTGACTGTTTGCCAACCCTGTCCTCTGCTTTTCCTTATCCACTGTGAAGGTCTAAGGTCTGAGGTACGTATGCTGTACAGACTGTAAAGCCCCTTGAGGCACATTTGTGATTTGTGATACTGGGCTCTATAAATAAATGTGACACGCAATAGGCTTGTCAAATGTTATTAGTTACACCTGTGCGTCTCCTCCTAACAAGTAAAAATGTTTTCTGTAAAAAGGCTCATCAGAAACAAGAAACTGCAAATAGATCATGTGGCACAATTTTCAAATTATGTAAATTTGTCAGAAAAACATTACCAATTGATAGTACCAGTTTACATTATCTATACTCTTAAGTTTTAATATTCTTTCATTCACTTTGTGAGAAAGAGCAGAAATAGCAGCTAAAAAATAGCAAATGAAAATGGTTTTGATAGATCACAATCAGGGTTGATTTTAAAAAAAAAGAAAAAGATTTTCGGATTCAAATCAATACATTTGATGAATGAAATAATATATTGATTCATAAAATCCACAGATGATCTTTTAATATATGCCTTTTCCCCCATAGATGCAAGAAGACTTGCAAACTTTAGTTGAATCAAAACACACTTGGAAGCTGCTCGACTGAAGGAACCACCAAGCAATGGCGCCTTCTCTTTACTGTCTCTTACACATTATGCTGCTCCTAAACCAACAAATGAACATGAACAGCACTTTAGCACAGTCATGTCACTGCTTTGGGCTTAATATAAACACTAATATTGGAATATAAATGTACACCATTATTTCTCTCAGTATCTCTTTTAATAGACAAGCAATATTCGTGAAATAGCTGAAATTAAATCGACATCTAATCAGAAATCAAATCGACTTGGGGAAATCAGTGGCGGTACCCAGCCCAAATCACAAAACATGTGCAGTTACTGTAAAGATCAATGAGCCTTTCTTGCTTAACGCATTAAGTACAGTTGTCAACAAAGAACAGTCAGTTGAAGGATCTTGTAAGAGCACAAAACAAGCAAAGAGAACTTGCAACAACTATGTAGAAGAGCCAAACTATAATCTGACCTGATCAAAAGAGATATGCTAGAAAAACATTGTAGATTAGTGATTTGTTTGTATTCTTTTTCATGTACATTGACTCTATGTTCACAACACAAGTAACTGAAATAACCACTGATATACTGCTGTGCTACACCGTTGTTTCTGATAATAGTGTTTAAGTGATAAATCATCTATTGAACTGAGAAAATCATGTGGTCTAGATAAAGTGGTACAGTTTGAAAAATTAGTAACATCTGTTTGCTATTCTGTTTTATCGCATCTCTTGATTTTTTAAATAAAAATTAATGAACGCTTTGTAGTTTCTTTGGTTACTATGAGAGGTTAACTTTAAGCTCTCATAATGTATTGTACATTTGCAGTCAACAGATTCTACGGCTGTACCTGAATCTGAATTTTCCAAGTCCACTCCGAGGCACCAATGCGCTTCCTGGTCAAAATTCTATATATAAAACTCCTAGATCACCATGGAGTGTCTCTCCTGCCAGGCTGCTGACAGCGTGGTCAAGAGTCACTCACACTGGATGGCAGTAGACGAGGTCGTAAAAGCATCCCAAAGTAGTTTACCAGAGTTTACCACCAACATTCAGCGCCTGAGCAGCAAATAGAAATGACTCCCATTTTCGGTTTCCTTCAGTTGGTTCTTGTAGTAAGGTAATTCAGAGACAGGACTGTTATCTGTGCACAATGACTATACTATAAAAAAAAAAGAGTGCAATGATCCAACAATGTGGTTAGGCTAAACATTGCCGTAAAATGTTGCCGTAATCCTTTAACTGAGAAAAACAACAGGAACATTTCTGCTACTTACCGTGCCGCTAACCCTGACATCGTAAAGTCGCCCCCAGTCATCTTCATGGCTGTCCACCATCATCATACTATCGTCTTCCTCCAGAAGCCACTCCGCCTGCAGGTCAACCTTTACCTCCTCCCCCATGGAGTGCATCCCCACAGCGGGAAACAGCCCCTCTGCAGACATGGGAACCTCTACTGAACCAACCTGCATAGAGTGCGGGACGACAGGGAGAAACAATAGACAACACTTACATACATACAGTTCTTCTGTGCACGCTTGAAATAATGTCAGTGAGATTAAAAACACCTACCTCTTTGCCATTTTTGGTGAAAAAGACTATAGTAAAACCTGCTTCAATATTTTCTGAGTGTATTCCGCATCCAATGCGATCACCACGAGCACACTTTGGCCCAAACTGCTGTCCCACAGGGTTGCCATTGTATAACCTAGTAAGAATGAAGAGACAAATATCTTCAACATAAAAACACATAAAAACTAGCTAGTTAGTGCAAAATAATAACAATTCAAGCATTATTCTTTTACAAATCCAGTGACTTGCTTGGGAAGTGACAGCAGACAGCAATAATTATCATTCAACTTCATGAATGTGTTCCTCCTCAATGAGGATTTGCTGCATTTTGGGGATTCATTGGGGTTTTGGACTATTGGTCAAACAAAATAAGTATTATATAAGTAGTATAAAAAGGTGTCACCTTTCAACTATATGTCTTTTCTATTATGATAAATGTATAGACTAAATGGAACAAATATGTTTTGAATCCACAAATTAATCCAATAAGAAAGTAAGCGAAAGTTTAAACCCTCAAAAATATTTAGGCATATCATTATGCCAAAAATGAAAAAGAAAAAAAAAAAAGCACCAAGAAGAATCATATAGGGAATGCCTTGCTGTAGTTATGTGTGGATGCAGCACCAACAGGCCACAATCCATTTTCTTAAACCATGCAAGAAACCAGTGCTCGTAGTGAATAGATCAGACTGTGGTTTGACTTACTTGCCGTTGTCAGCGTGGTAAGCTACAGAGTATGGCAGCCAGCCAGGCTGGTGGTCCAGCCTGTAGAATTTAGGCACCAGGCCAACAGCAATGGCCCCCCTCACCCCTGTGTCCACTATTGTCACCTACACACAAACACACGCACACACACAGTAATTACAATTGTGGCACCAATTAGACAATTTAAACGGCTGTCAGACTTGGAGCAGACCTTTATAGATCTTACTCACTTGTGTATGTGGGTTAAAGGTCGTTCTAAAAAGCGAAACAAAAAAAAACCCCAGCATGAATTTACAGCAGAGAGCCAAAATCAAAACATGGGTCATATATTGTGAGCAACTTCACCTTAAAAAAAAAAAAAAAAAAAAAAAAACTAGACTCTGGAAAAGAAGAATCCTAGTAAATCTCTGTCTTTCTTTGCCCTCAGTCTGTCTGGTCAGTGTGGGTCTCTCCCAAATCCCTAGAGTCTGACTCCCTGTGTGGGTATACAGCTGGCCAGAGTACAGATGTGCTGATATACCAGTTTGACTTACATTTCCATTTAGGGCCTTTAGCAGATGCTTTTGTCCAAAGCGACTTACAAAGTACATTTGTCAAAAGAAAGAAACCACAACATATCATTGTCGATAAAATAAGCTAAAAAAAATAGACACAATGGTTAGGTCCTCGTCTGAGTAGAGTAGTAGCTGTTCAGCAAACATACCTTAAGAACAACAGTGCTATGATCAAAGTGCTATGATAAGAAAATAGAAAAAACATTGTATAGACTCGTTCAAAAATATTCCCTTTCAATAATCACTTAAAGGCGAGTCCACACCGGACCAAAAAACGGCGTCTTTGAGAGAGTCGGCGTCCGTGACATCAGTCTGCTTGGTGTGATCGCTCGAATCGTTCATTTCAGCCGATTCAAATGTGTAATCTGCCATTCGAGTCGGTCATTCTTTTACCATTCTGATTGGTGGAGGCTAGCAGCTTGACTAGCGAATCAGTGAAGCCCGGAAGTGACGATGGTAAACATACCAGTTAACCAGTGGAATCGAAGAAGGTGGTCTAGAGAGGACCGCCTACTTCCGGTTTATCGTGTTTTTTGGCCCACAATACAGATTAGTGCCGCCTGTTGTTCTGGAGACATTACATCTCGCGCAAGCGCGGAACGTATGGCGTCGGCTGTAATTCCGTAGGTGTGAACCGCTCATGTCGTTGTTCGAGTCGGCCACATTAAGTAGCCCGACTTCATTTACCGACGCGAGTCGGGCAGTCGGTCCGGTGTGGACCCGCCTTAAGACCCACTAGTGTGAGACCCTGCCTTCTACCTGCATCTCATTTTCTTTTTATTTGACTGTGTTCTGATGACTAAGCAAGGTGTGCAGCCAATTCTCATTCCCGGGTCAAATACTACCACTTTGTCATGACCCTCGGCATCGGCTGTGAGTTTTTTTGTGCTCGAGTGTTTGAAAAGCTATTCGTCTCTCTCCTCTGCTGTGTGCTGCCATCAGTGTGACAGTTTCACCGAGCGGAGCCAGACATACAGAGAGCAGACAGGTTGTGTAGAGCTGTGGGTGTCTTTATTTGTGCAAGAACATAACCGCCATGACACAATCAGAACATAACACTTTATTCTACTGATTCACTGCTTTGTTCTCCCTTCGCCACTCCCTCTATTCCTCCGCTCTCTAGCTTGCTTTACCACCGATATGCTCTCTATCCTAATGCCGGGAGACAAACAGCAACCAACAATGCTACAGAGTTTACCTCTAAGTTAAAAAAAAACAAACATTACAACGGCACAATACAACTTTTAAAACCCAGCAGGAAACACTTACTACATGCCATGTCCTTGCATTCCAGAAAGCCTGATCAGAAGACCAGAACATGTACAAAAACATGAATGGGTGCACATAATCTAAGCAATTAAGCCACTGTGCTGTAGTAAGTAATTCAGCAATCTGCTTTGGTTTCTGGTTGTTTTTAGTGTCCCACAAAGCTGCAATATACAGTTCTGTTCATCATTAGGTTAAAGCAACACTAAAAGAGTGTTTAGTGCCTTAAAATAATGTTTCCAAAATAGTTTCAGTGGTTCATCACCTCAAAACCGGGTGAACGGCACTTCAGTGTTCGCTCTGCAGCCCTCTATCGGCTGTAACCGCACTATGTAACTTTGCCTCGTCGGGTAGTGTTTTTGTAGTTCTAATGAGACTACGAATTTGACCTGCTTTACGGCAAGCGTTACAAAAGCCGGTAGGTGGAGGCTCTGCGTGGAGATCAGTGGGAGAACACCCGGCAGGTGAGTAGAAGATACCTTGCAGCTAGGTAGTTTTTAAATTGGCGTCGTGGCAGAGCCTGCAAAGAAAAGGAGGAGTATAATGTCCGATGAGGTGGAGAAAAGTAAAGCATGACAAAGAAAGAGCTCGAAAGAGAGTAAATATCGGACCAGCTCACACTCGTTGGCGAGAGCTGGAGGAGGCTACAAAATGCAAGACGGATGGTGACTTGGCTTTGTTGCTGCTGGACTTGTAAATAATACCGGAAATCATTTTTTTTCCAACAGTGTGCATCTGTGTACAATACATTGTTTTGATTATTTTATTGGTTCATGTTAGCTAAGGCGTTAGCTATTGTGCTAATATATATATGTAACTATCGCTATGGCTCATGTTAGCTAATCTTAGCTAAGGCGTTAGCTACTCTACCTTGTCACTGGACATCGTTCATCGTTTCCAGAGCCGGTTCTGCATACAAACAAATAACGTGCGTGCGACGGTAGGCTGTGGTAGGCTAAATTATTTATGATGGCAGTAATGGACAATTCCCTTCCGACCTGTAGGGGGACCGAAGAGGAAAATTTCTTAAGTGTTGCTTTAATTAAATCTGAAACAACCAACCAAGAAGGTTTAGTTCATATCGTGATAATACCGTTTACTGTTTCTCTAACTCCCGCTTTAGCCCAGACCCCCAAATCGCTGCTCCTGCATGATGGCACATGTGAAACCAAACTTCTAGGGTTTCTTGGACTAAAGGTTCCAGGCAGGATTTCTTTTCAGTCTGGCACTTCAAGGATAATACTCTAGAGCCCTGCTTTGTTAAATAACTACATTCTTACACATCCTTGGCAGGTCTTTACTGCCACACGTAAACTGTTAAAATACCATTTGCGTCTGAATGATGTGAGTAAAAAATATGTTAACTTATATACTTAGCTTAATATTAATTTTTTCTCAATACATCTATTAAAACAAATGGAATGCTGCAGATGTTCAGCTCAACTTGAAGAAGACAGATGATGAAAACTGGAAAAAGTACACGGGAGTGACAGAGGGGAAATAGATTCCCCGTGAAAGCAGGAGGAGACACAAAAGGATAGCAGTGACGCATATTTCAACAGAAGCCTGACATTTATCAGAAGAAACGCTCCCAAATTTTGAGATATCTGGGAAACTGACAGCATGTGCGTCACAAGGTGGAGAATAATGTAGCCTAAACTTTGGGTTATGACTACACTAAAATGCACTTGTTTAAATGTCACAGAGATATATCAGCCTCCAAATGTGATTCTTATTTAAATATAAAGGTTGTTTTCATTAAGACTTTCCTGCGAGGGGAGGAAAGGGATGGATCTGGAGGTCAAATGAGAGTATGACATCATATTTCACAGAAATGTCACATCTGGCACAAATCTGGAACACCACACAGCTACTACAAATAATGTTAAAGTACACTGTCTGCCTGTTTAAAATCTTGAAGGAGATCTGAATTGTGTCGACATGGCCAAAGCGGCGCTTCTTATCTCAAAAAAAGAAGGAAATCTGAAAAGAATAGTGGAAGAAGTAAATAATTTACACTGATGCCGCAAGGTCTGATCTGGCTCTGTTTGCAGCTCAGCAGAATGACGCAGACTCGATAATGTATAGCCCCAAATGTTTCCTCCCGAAGCCTAAAAACCCAGACCAGGAAGTACATCTGCCTCACCTGTCATCTCATAACCACACGTCACAAGGCATGCTCTGACTTGCACCATCAACAAACAAGCTGGCTCATAAATAACACACTGCAGCCCACTGCATCTTATTTATGACTGAACTCTAACAACTTTCCTGTGCTAAATCACAAAGATACTTTTCCGCTCACACTTTTCTGTACGTATGAAAACTATCAGAACAGCCTAATACCGATTTGTTAAATAAATGTCTAATAGTTTCTCCTGCTGCTAGTCTGCCTGGCCGTCTGCTGAAAAACACTGTGCGTTAGACTAATCTTTGTGCTCAAAGACACCTAACCCACACCCTATCCCTCATTCCAATGCAGCTCGGACATTCTTGAGGTAGTGGTTTTGCACTGGTGAACTGGGACTGGAGGGGGGCACTCAGAATTTAATATGAAGTTGAGAAAATTGTCGGCAACAAGATTCCAAAGGATAAAATTGCTGGCTGGATGGTAAAGCAATCTTGGGCACACACAGGGACGATGGTATGCGGTATGCCTATCATTGTAATCCCCCACCTCAACATTTCAAAATGAATGATTGTGCAAAAAAAAAATCAGTCTACTCATTTTCTAATGATTACCACATATCTAAAAATAAAAAATGCATCACCAGAGATAGCCGTTAAACTACTGGAAAAAAAATCTTGGAGAGCTAAAGGTGAAGTCTTGCAACTAAATTAGAATAACAATGTCAGATGCTGACTTATACCCTTACCTCAAAGTAGCTATTTCCCTTTGATAAAGGATGGCCAGCCACATAGCAACCCACCTCTTCGGAGTTCCCTTGGTAACTAAAGAGAAGAAATCACAGGTTAACAATAGGTGACTTTAATAGGTCCAAATGCTGTATGCACAATCAGAAGCACATCTTGAAGAACAACCTCATCTTTTCATTGAAAATATTGTATAACCACATGCACCAGACTTTCAAAAGAAACAAATATGCACTCATTATTAACAGTTATAGGACATTTAAATGATTTAGAACTGCTCTTACGTCAGATGAGAGGAAGATGTATTAAATGGCATGCTCATGATAATTGGCTGTTACTGTTTTATAAGATATAATGTCCACGAGCATTATACATAAGAAGGGAAGGGATATTTTGTTACGGATTGGAAAGTGAAGAAATACAGATTTTCCTTAGAACCATTGAAGTTTCTGAAGTATTGTATCAGTAATTTAATATTTTGAGTGTTATACTAAAACAGCTAGATCAAATGCCAACATCTTAAGAATAAGGAATCACATTTACAGGTCTTTGAGATTTAAAGTCGAACAAACTACTTTTAAATTTTAAATTTAACACACATAAACACATAACATGGATGTTTGAGAAAAATACTGTGTAGGGCAGTATTATGGTATACCACGGTATTTAGAAATCCAGATGGTATGATTTAAAGTACAGTCATAAATTGCACTGCATTTTCTATGATGCTGTATTGTAGCACACAGCATGCTCCACCAGAGGTCATCTCTATAGTCTAACAGGCAGTTGAGCTCAGAAAGATATCCACTCAGTGTTTCCATCTTTTCTTGACTTAAAAAGACTAGTTTATAGTAGGGATGTCAGTTTTGGCCACCATATTAAGAAGATTCATATCCATCATATTATAATGGTATGTGTTGTAAATGCATTTTATTTCATGTTTAATAAAGTTTATTGGTGATCAGATGTCTCATCAATTCTAAATTGCAACATCTTCAATACTCGTTTGTCTGCTTTCAAGCTTGCGGTTTAATTCGCTCTGAGAGCGACACTATGACGCAGACTGTGTGCGCCACAGAGCTCGCCGTAGTGCGTCCAGCCGCAACAAATAATTTGTGTATGTTTGCAGCTGTGTCACTGTGTCATAATCACTTCAGTGGATTGTAAGGCTGACCTGAGTGTGTCTCCATCCTTCTGTAACCTCATGTATCGTTCCTGTGCAGGGCGCCCATCCCCAATATCTCTGATTCGACGCCTCAGATTCAGCAGGCATCTGTGGTGTAGTACGTTGATGTCATCCATCTGAATGAAGAAAATGGGACAGTTGGAAGGAAATGGCAAAGAACAAGGAGAGAAGACTACAATGAATGGAAAATCATTCGTCAGCATGAATCAGCATTTAAAATACTGCAAACACACAACAAACCTGGACAGTAATTTCGTAAGACACCACTGAGTGGTACTACAGTCAGCTTCAGAACTTGTGGATCTGAAACAGCTTGACAGGCCATTTACGTGTATGATGTGTCTATTGGAAGTTCTAAAATGATTATATTTGTTTGGTCTCTGGTTCACGCAAAACACGAATACATTTAGATGATCAACACACCTGGACACACACACACACACACACACACACACACACACACACACACACACACACACACACACCTCTCTCTCGCTCTCCTCTCTCTCTCTCTCTCTCTCTCTCACACACACACACTCACACTCACAGACACACACACACACACACAGATTGATGCGGCAATGAATGTGTTTTCTATGCATTGATTGTAATGATAATATTCGGTTGCTTTTGGTTTGGGATGTCGTTCTGTGACGTGTGGATGATGTCGCGAGGGCACAGTAAAACGCGTCAAACTTCTGCAACGGTATTCACGGTACGTTACAACACAAAACGTCGAATTGCCGCAGCGATGGTGAGGTGGGCGTGCCAATGTTTACATCGAAGGCTGCCAAGCTTTGCGTGCTAGAAACCGTGCTAACGATAAAGCTAATTTAAGTTAAGCTAGCATGGATGTCTGGGCCGTTCACGTCTGTCATTTGATCTGGAAACGGTGGGTAGATTAATGTTGATTAACAGACATATTTTTTAAGCTATTTATCAATTCGTTAGTTGGTGACGAGAGGTCAATTTAATCGCAAAGCTAAACATGGGTTAGCAACATTAGCGGCTAAGGTGATAGCTTCTTTGCTTGAAGCTGAGGTTCGGTACTAAGCAGAGAGAATGGTTGTCCCTTAAGAGTGGAGCGCAGAACTATAGTTTATTATAGGCGTCACTATCGATTAGTCAATCGCTTACCTGTTATTTAGGCGGCATATACGACGGAAACTCGCGTTTGCCCATCAGCTATCCATAGCGCCTCATAAAAACTTTGGAAACTAGAGTTCGGCGCTTCCAAGTGACATCACACGCTCGTTACTCAAACAACCAATCACATCGAGTCCTGAGAAATGGTGACAAGCTTTCAGCCAATGCTCTCAATCGGATTGTGTGCGCGCTCTTGCGTGTGTGCGTGCGTGTGTGCGTGTGTCCTATTTCGACTTTAGGTCGGATATGAAGAATTTACCCACATTTTAAACATAAGAATATGAAGGGGGTCACTCAAAAAGCATTCCCCACTTTCTGTTGATAATGTTTCAGGCAGTGGTAGAAGAAGTAGATATGTTATAAAGAAAGTTGCAATATCATTGTGCAAAAATACTCGGCTACAAGTAAAACCCCTGCATTCTAATTTCTACACGAAATGGCTCATTTCAGTATCCTATGTGGATTCTAATTAGTTACATATTATTGTGTACCTCACTTTAACTGGTAACGGTGGGGCTAATTGTAATTATTTTAACTGCTTGGTACATACATCAATACATCATCATTTATTAGTTGATTTATATTTTGTATTAATAATCTGAATCTGCATAGTAAATAGTAGAATATCCATCCATCCATCCATCCATCCATTGTCTACCGCTTATCCTGCATTCAGGGTCGCGGGGGGGCTGGAGCCAAACCCAGCTGTCATTGGGCGAAGGCAGGGTACACCCTGGACAGGACGCCAGTCCATCGCAGGGCTAATAGTAGAATATTTGTAACATAAATGGAAATATTCAAAATTGTTCTTGTACTTGAATATGTGCTTAATTACATTCCGCCACTGGTTTCATGATCCTAAACTGAAATGTTAACAGCTAAACTGAAGGTCGGGGGGGATACTATTCAACAGGGCAGAGCAGTGTCCCACCACAGGGTTGCTATGTTGAAGTGGCAGCAGAGAGAGTCTCTGAGCCAGCTGGGGTAGACCAGAGCACACAGTTTGTGTGGCTGGAGGGGAAAAAAATGAATAATCCAAGGGCAGTGTGGAAAAGAGAGCCCCCGTTGGTCTGGCGTGTGTCTTGGAACATTCTCCTGATATGTGGAAACAGACTAGCTCACAAAGCTATCGGGAACACAAGACGGCAGGTGATTTCTGCCCCCCTTGCCAAGATTAATCAGAACAACAGGCTGCTGATGGCAAGGCAGATTTTGGCCTCATG
Source organism: Chelidonichthys spinosus (assembly GCA_029853015.1). Taxonomy (NCBI): domain Eukaryota; kingdom Metazoa; phylum Chordata; class Actinopteri; order Perciformes; family Triglidae; genus Chelidonichthys; species Chelidonichthys spinosus. The sequence continues at coordinate 9,751,714 of CM056829.1, read as the reverse complement.
TAGCCCTGCATTCCACTGGGGAGTACAGACCAGTGGGTATGTCTGCGTGTGCTCTGTCATGTCTGCACTACTACCGCTGGACTGCACACTGCACATTGTGTGTGTGTGTGTTCCTGAATGTCCTGCTCATTCATTACAAGTCAACATTGCTAGATAGATTGATATCCACATTCTGATTATGATCTGAGAAATCTGAAAATCTTCTGTTCATGTTGCATGTGCACCACATAGTACCCATCGCAACGAGGCAATGTGAGATTAAACCGCAGACAATGAGACTCCAGATAAGAGAGGAATTCCTCAACACTACCAAAAGATCTTCATGTGCAGATCCGTGAGTTTGCTTTCAATTTCATACATTCTTGAAGTGCCATAATGTGCTCAGTGGATAGTAGAGCATCATTACATTATCGCTAAAAAGAGACAAAGCTTTTTATGATTTTATTTTTATTATAGAAGGAAGACACTTCAATTACATTTTTGGCTACGTTTTCAAACCAAATCACCCCAAATCTTACATTAAATGACATACTTTATAAACTCCTTATTGTTAGAGTTGGTAGAATACTTCACAGGCTACTAAAGTATTCTAACTGCAGTGGTTGCAAACTTACATAAAATAACAGTAAAGTACGGTATGTATAATTGAGTATGACAACGCAATTCCCATGCAACAAATAACTTGTGTTTATTCATCAGAATGCCTTACAGAGCAGTGTGCAGACATGACAGATCAAGTGTTGGGTAACGAGTAGACAGATGAAGGAGTTATGATCTTTTGAAGACACCCATGTAGAAAATCCTAACTGGCTGAGTGGAGCGATGGATTGCATTATTAGCAGTTTGGCTCGGACTGGTTGATGTGCATTCTTGCAAAAGTGAGCCCTCCTCCTCCTCCTCCTCCTCCTAATTATCCAGATGATTACTCTTCCAATTCAAACAACTGGTGAGCAAAATCCTTCACTGCCATCATACTTCAACATGTTATATAGTCTGTAAAGTCAGTTAATATTCTCATTGTGATTTGATTATGCTCAGGCACACTCTCCGTTAGTGTCTGCTACAGATAGTAATGTTACACTTCTGTTTGGTAGTATACAGAGTGCATGCAGGAGATCACTGACTATTTATATTCCTGTTTGATTTGTTAGGCATATAACTCAATAATTCAACATCTTTTAAACTTTGCATTTCTGTTATTTGACAACAACAAAAGAGACTCCACTGTAGAATTGCAGGAAATATTCTCCACGGTATCCAAGCGGGGGAAAATCACACGGCTGTGCATTTAATGTAGCAAATGGCATTGCAGTGGTGAGGCTGATGGAGGCACATATACATTTGCATTTGTTACCATGGCAAATGTTATTCCAGAAAGGTCTCTGACACTGGAAAAAAAAAAGTGCAAAAAGCCGACTACTGTTTAACCATTTGTAATGTTAAGCACGAGTGGAAGAAGAAGGACTGGATGTATGTGTTAGTATATAACAGGAAAGGGTGGAGAGATTTTGATAATTTCTGAAAGGAACATAATCCACCCCCCACTTGCTCTCTCCCTCCCTGCCACCTCCCTCTCTCTCTCTCTCTCTCTCTCTCTCTCTCTCTCTGAGTCCCAGCCCCTGAAGGTATCATAACTGTGCTCTCTCTCTCTCTCTCTCTCTCTCTCTCTCTCTCTCTCTCTCTCTCTCTCTCCTCTCTCTCTCTCTCTCCCTCTCTCTCTCTCTCTCTCTCTCTCTCTCTCTCTCTCTCTATCACCGCCTTTCAGATCTTTAAAAGCTGGTGCTTTGCTGTGTCTCTCTCGATCTCCATTTGTCTCCTCTGGCACTGCAGGGGACTCAACCGGCAAAGCACCAAGGAAAGCTACTGTATAGAAACGGGAAGAAGACTGAGGAAAGGGGAGAGAAAGGGAGAGAGAGTGAGGGAGAAATATACATCCAGAAATAGCATCAGCCACGTTTAATTGGCAGAGAGTGACAGAGTGGAGAACCTGAGACCGGGACAGAAAATGCCTATCCTTTCTAACTTAACAACCGTTGTTTTGTTGCTGATTGCTCACTGCGGATCATGGACCGGGGCAAACCGCTTGGGCCCCTTCAAGGTCTGTCCCTCCTGCAGGGATCCACTGGGTGCAGGTCGCCCCCCCAGGGACCATAATGTTGCCGGCAGCACGTCAGTGTTGGCCCAGGGAGAGCCCTGTGGTGTGTACACCCTGAGCTGTGCCAAGGGGCTCCGCTGTGTCCCCCCACCAAGGGAGCACAGCCCCCTCCAGGCTCTGTTGCAGGGAAGGGGCATTTGCGCCAAGCACAGCAGGACAAGTCCCACTGAGAGGCCCCACCCTACAGGTAAGATACTGTATATACATACACACACACACGCATGGAATCACATACATGCATGCGCCTACAGCTACATGTATGGACACTGCAGATGTGGCTAGACAAGTGCAGTGTCACACATAATTGCATTTACAGTGTGTCTCCAGTATTGCTGTGAATTGCATGGGATGCTGTGTCACTCACTAACAAAAAGAGAGGCCAATTAGTGTGTGACATTTAAGCCTGGATGCATTTGGGCACCACAGATGCATTTGCAGACCTCAAGCATCCAATGCTGCTCAGCAGTGCCTCTGGAGTCACTATGATAAAAAAAAATGTAATTTGTCATTGTCACAGTGATGTGTTAATAAAAAATGATGGCTCAGATCATAGCTTTCATTGCTTTTATTTAGTCTCAGGGTGTTGCAACAGTGTATGAGTGTAGCTACCCCTGTGTATATATATATATATATATATATATATATATATATATATATATATATATATATATATATATATATATATATATATATGATTTGTTCGGTGCTATATATTTAATCCATTTGAATGATTTGTCCTACAAGTCTGCCTCTCTGTAAAGAATTTAGAATGAATGTGAAACTGTCAGTGTTACCTACATCCTGATCAAGCTGCTTTTTATTGCAGTGATCTCCATCTACTGTTCAAACTGAGATACTGCGATGAACTATCTGAAAGGGAAACTGATGGAAATTAGGTCTCTCTTTGAATGACCACCCTTAGATATAGATCCCATCTGAGGGACTGCTCAGTAATACCTCGTGCAAAGACAGATGCCAAAGTCTATAATATTATACATGCAGTTTATATTGTAAAATGTGACATTGGATGTGGTTTGATGTTAACGGCTGCGATGGTTCAATGTCAGATTCTCATGCCGGTGTGTCGTTTCCTCTCAGGTCCCCATCCCTCACACAGCGGTGACATTGAAAAAGTAAGTTCATGCTCTTCATTTACAGTCTTTAATGAGTGAAACTGATGAAGCGTCACCGAAATGATCAGAACTCTGAGATGTATAAAGCATTTCGTGTAACAAGATTGCGTTAATACACATCATATGTCATGGAGAGGCTTGAACATCGAGCTGGATTGTATTATACAGTTAATAACCATAGATTCTCTGCCGTTTGGGGTGTTGCAGTGGCATGTACACACACTGCCCTGAAGCCATGCATTATGGTGCATGATGTGTGTGCTGCTATGCGGCAGAACTAATTGAGCATGATGTGAATCAGGAAAGTTTCAAGTCGGCCGCTGCCGCCACAGATTTCTCACTTTGCGACCTGGGTGATCTGCAGCATTTGAACCAATGCGTATGTCACGATGGGAACGGTAATTGCTGAAGATGACACGGATTAATTTCATAAAGTGACACCAAGAAAACGCACAGTCACTTCCAAACCCATTCGGTGACCTGAAAAGGCAAAGCATTGTGTAACAATACATGGTTATATAATGTTACACAATATGTGACATCTGATATAAATATACAAATGCCATGCTTCTGGCTCTGATGCTGCATCACCGTGGCAAATCCTTTTTGGTGGTTCACATCGACATGTGTTGTGAAGAGGATTTTCTGCCAACATGATCACCTGAGGGAAGACAGCAGCTCGCCACTGCCACTCTCTAGATGAAGACAGGTACTTTGTCACACTGGTGATGTTTGAAGTCATACTCTGCGTTGCTGTTTTTTTTTTTAGGCACCCTGCCGCAAGCTGCTCAATATTGTCCTCAAGGATCTCGAGCTGACAATCTTCCCGTCTGACCGTGACATCTATATACCCAACTGTGACACTCGTGGCTTCTACAGGAAAAAGCAGGTACAGTCGACCTGCGATATCACGACACATACAACGGGAACTTTATTGGCTCTCATGCGACGTGAGCGTTTGCCTTTGCTGCACCTCACTGCAGCTTTCTGCTCGGTGCGCCCAGAGATTTGTCTGTGACCACGGGGACTGAGAATAACTGACACTTCTCTCTCTCTTCCTGAGCCTCTCAACTGTGAGCTCAGAGAATCAGTACTGCGCTATGATGACATATCATTTTCTCTCTCCGCCTCTCTCACCACCTTTCCCACTCTCCCACTCAATCTCCGCCCTCCTTCTCTTTCAAAATCTCTCTCTCTCTCCCTCTCTCTATCTCCCTCTCTATCTTTTAATCTCACACAGTGCCGCTCCTCCAAGGGCATGCAGCGCGGCCACTGCTGGTGCGTGGACGAACTCGGCACGCCCGTGCCCTCACGTGCCAGCGAAGATGGTACTTTACCATGCGATGGGGAGTGAGGGATGAGTCCGTTCTATTGCTCTGAGCCTGGAGGAAGAGGAGAAGGTGGAGGATGAAGGGGAGGAGGTGGTGGTGGAGGAAACAGGAGCACAGGGAGAGGGGGTGGCTTTAGCATGTGCGAGACACTGCCTGGACAGGAGGTAGCAGGGAAAAACCACTTCCTATGGAAAATAAACACAAGTTAACGTTCATGTCCTCTCTAGAAGCAAGACACACACACTCTCACAGTCCAGCAGTAGCAATGATAACATCTGCCTGAATGTTCAACAGTTGCAGCAATGTCCTCTGCGTTGTCTGGTGACATGCTGCATGCTCACATTAATGCTCCGTGAACTGCCTCAGTGATCCAAGCGGTATTACTCCGAATGATCTCTATATTCCCTGGCTCTTGTCCTGGCTTTCTGGTAGATTTTTGTTTCACTTTTTACTTTAGGATAGCTGACACTGCCTGTGTTTGTTCTGATCTCAGTGGGCTGAAATACTGTTAAGCAGGTGACGTGACACAAATGTTTGAAAAATGTGTCTCCCTCACCGTCCTCTCTCTCCCTCTCTCCAAAGATACACTGATATCAACATACCTAATTGACAGAATTTTTTCTTTTCTATTAATTTATTTTTGAGTATGTGTTTCCATCAAATACTGCTTGAATCTTACAGTATCTCAGTATCTATATATGTCAAGTCAGAAAAAAATAGTCATACAAATATGATCCTGGATGCTTCTGTTCATTTTATTTGTTGAAATGGCGTTCTGACTGCTTATTAGTTGATTGTTTGTACATATGTTGGAGTTTTGTGGTCGACTGTGTGTTTTGAAGTGGCAGACAAAAAGCTTACGGCTGTTACCCTTTTCAAAAAGTTGTAAGGCATATTTTTATACACGTCAATATAATATTTTATATATGAATTGTTGGTTTATTTAATGAACTACAGTACAATGCCATGTATTTTTATATTGTCAGCAGTTTCTTATTTAAAGACAGAGATTATTTTATTTCATGTTAGGGGAAGTGTTGTGCTTTAAAGGCACCTTTATGGCAAAACTCATCACATTCATTCAAGCTCTTCAACTGCTGCACATCTTATGGTTATATCTCATGTTTTTAATTTCCTTTTTATTTATGCTTTGTTCATTTGAATCTTGAGAATGTCCATGTTACTATTATGTTTTATTTCTTGGCACATCATTCTACAAATTCTGAGTTCAGTAGAGAAAAAAGAAAGATGAAATTTGTTATTGTTATGTCTTTCCCAAGTCCTTGCAAAAGTCATGAAATTGTGTGCTATTAAAGTGTGATTAGAATTTATCTATTTCTGAACAATCTTGTTGTGCCAATGTGTGTGCCGTGATGATAGGTCCATGCACAAAGGACCCGTAAGATTTGCAAATATGAAAATAAAACATAATGATAATAAAAATGGAGAAGAATTAAACATATATTAATATAACAATGGCTGTTGGGTGCATTCTTTTTGTGAATTGCAGTCAAAGATTGCAGTATTTCCGATGATTTAAATTATGCAATTGGTGATGATGATGATGATGTTGATAATGATGATGATGATAAGGAAAGAAAGATGAGAATAATGATGATGATATATTGGAATTTTAGTTGGAAAAGAGTGTTTTACATTGTCGTTTTGCTACTTCCACCATTGCAGAAATTAGACCTAGACAGAAATTCAATTTGAATACAACCACACAACATATTTCATTCTAGATAACACATAAAACCATAAAAATAAGGCTCAGTTTACTGTACTCTGGCACAGCAGTAGCTTTGGGATGATGCTAATCCTAGCAGGGCAGGATGCTCCCAATGATATTGCTAACATGATGGTGTAAAGGTGTTCGCCATCTTATTTCAGTGTGTTAACATGACAACATGAGCATTCAAGACAAAGTACAGCTAAGTCTGATATCAATGTGATTCATTTTGAAGGTGTTCGTCATAAAGTATTGAACAAATCCAAATTTTGAAAAATGACATGGATTCCTGCAAGAGGAAGCCTAAGGCCTAAGCAATTTGTTTGAGCTATGATCGGAATAAATATTTATAAGAAGGAAGGTTCTCGATCTTCCTGCCTGAATGGCGACAATCGCGATGAAGGTGATGTGAAGTGTGACACTAAATCAGTTGTCTAACCGGTTAAGACTTCTGCACAGTCACTCCTGAAGCCTTGGATGCTGTACTGAGATTTCCTCTGAATCATCACCAGCACATGAACAGGTAACTGTATTACTGATTCAATGTGAGGCTTTAGGCTTGTATCCAATGAGAATCCCCTCTGCAGTGCAACAGAAATTACACATTAGAGTCATGCTGCTTTTCCACCATTACAAGGCACATAAAGGGTGATTTTCTCCTGCTTCGCAACACAGGGACCAGATACATGCCTGTTTCCAAGGTAACAGCATAGAATATCCCATTTGTCCATGCATAATATGAAATGAAGGCCTTGCAGAAAATGAAGGAGGAAGCATGATCCTTTGTAGAATCACACCACCACACGTCCTACTTCTCTATCTAGGGTGGTTTGCTATTCCTGGAGGTTCGTTTCTGTGCATTGAGTATGAGATGAAGCCAGCGATATGGCTGTCAAGCACAACACATCTGCCAATGATTCTGCATAAAGCTGTACACTTATGACGTGAGCAAAGACACAAGCACATTTCTATTTCAGAATGAAACATTTAAATCAATTGGAGACTGCAGAGAGATTGCAGTGACACAATTATCCTGGACAAAGTTGTCGATGTTCAAGCTGATTATTGGGATAAAGTGATACTTAAAAAAATATTTTTTAGATCCTGTGCTCATTTTGTCTTCATAAGGGGTGTTCCTATGATTTTACTTTACATTTAGTTAAATGTGTATAGTTTTAGCCTATAACCAGCATTTCATGTAAAGAAATGTACAGTATATAAGAAACATGGAACTTTGAAAAGTTGGAATACAAGCTAAAAGAATACCATCCATTCAAATAGAAAACTAATAACTGTACACCCCCTGATAATCCTGTTTTTGCTGACCTAAAAGGGTTTTAACCGTTCAACCTGCTGCATTGATGTAAACGTGTCCTGTGACATCTCTGTGGGATGTGGTTTGAGGTGCATAACGCTTAAAGACTTGAAACAGCTTTTCAATCTTGTGGTCAGGTCACCTTCAATTCTTCATCTCAAAACGGTCCATAACATCAATGAATTAATCGTCCATTTTTTTTGGTCAATTTCTTTTTATAGAAGAAAGTAAGTAGCGCTGCTAACAGTATGCAAATCTATTCATTTTATAATGTATTACTGCAACACTAAATGGAACAACTGCTGGTAATGAGAACACTCTGCCATTGGAGGGGCACTAAAGAGGCTCACCGAATCTACACATGAAGATCAGGGTAGTACTCCATATTTTGTCATAGTGGTGTTATCAGGGTAAACTCTGAATTTAGAACCGAAGGTCTGCGTTACAAACTGGAGGCTTTGTGCTTATAAGATGTGGGTCTTTAAGCTTTACTGATATGAGGGACTGAGATATCTCAATCCCTACTGCATACATTTTCACCTGTTTTTTAAATATGTCTTTCACAAGCCCAACAACTTAACGAGAAAGCTGAAATAATACTTGTTCCTATATGAGCTGCTCTGTTTCTGTGAGAGGTATATAGGTACCTCAAAGCATGATGCTGTGTCTTTGTCTTGGGATCTTACTGCCCTCTAGAGTTTAAAAATCTCTTTCGGGCATCCATAATTATTGCAGCTGTTTTCATACATCTGTGTACATCTGGGCTCCTCCAGCTAAAGTAGGACACTGAAACACAGAGCTGTCACTCTTGCATGGTCTGAACCAAAAATGCTCTTTATCTATCATCACTCAGTGGTGGAAGAGGCTGGATCCTCTCATAAGGACTGTAGGTCCTTATGATAATAAATGAGTGGATTTGCATATCATGCTATTATACAGGTAAAATGCAAACTGTAGAATACAACTTCCACTCAGTTACTTTCTACCACTGTTGTCGATTACAACCTTCATTTTTCAATCAAATTCAGTAATTCACTCCCAATCGTGTGTTCACGGATACATAAATAATAATATTCTGCTTTTTGTACAAAAGACCTTTAAATAAATGTGATGCCATATTGTGAGGTCGATCAGCAGCTGATAGATTCAAACTCCTCTGCAGATGTGATACATGTCAGATGAGATATGAGCCTCTTCACAAGTTAGGAAAGTTAATAACTCTTCGTCCTAAGCAAAGAACATGTCACTCTGATTTATTAATGATCTTTATGAAACAGTCTTCTGAGGATTGACAGAAGGAAAACATCAGTCCATTAATATAAATGTCAATCAACGCATTAATTTGTAGTGTAGTTATCTGTTTTTATCAAAGGGATAGTTCGTGCAATATTTATATAATGTAGATTTACAAGTGAAGGTCACATTATCATGAACATCCTGCAGACTAAAACACAGGCATTTGAATGATAAGAACTAAAAACATTTTTTTTTAAATGCCTGTCAAGCTAGCTGTCTTGCTAAGCCAGCTTGTTAAACCGTGTCACGTTCAAATTATTTTAGTAACCTCTTATATGTCTTTTCCAGTTCAACATAAATCTGATGTGTGCAGGCGTTTACAGCCACAAGAGGCGAACCAGGCAAATCGCTGTGTCTCCCCGTAAAAATGATAAAATGGACCCCCGATGGCCACTCATATTGACACATTACGTAATGAAAACTATACCTCCCATGTAGGCACCATGCAGTGCAGCACCCCTGCCCCAGACCTCATAATTCAGTACATTTCCATAGAGAGAGATAGGATGCTCCTGAAAGAAGATAGCTCCTCAGAGCTGTGTTGTTTGGTGCCTCAAGAGGTGTCAGGAGCCGAAGTGTGTCTCTGTCCAAGGTGCTGAAGCTGTTTTGTGCTGTCTCTTTTGCCTTTTCCTGGATACTTCATGCCTCTATCTAGGGCCACTGCCCTGGAGCTCTCACTAACCTGAGGGCTGCCTCTCTGTTTTAACAGATCACCTCAACCAAACCACTTCCTAAATTTCCATAAATACCCGCCGAACCCACTCCTTCTGCATTGCTCTTATATTATCGTAGTTGAAGCCTGCACAAAAAATTGAAATATGCAGAAAATAAATAATGAATGAAGTAAAAGGAACAAACTTTAATACATTAAACTGAACTGAAACTTACATCATGTTGCTCAAAGTAAGTAGGCCTACATATTCTCAGGCTGCATATTTCTGTGTTTTGTTTTGTTATTATCAGCTCTATATTTATTCCAATGTTTGCTAGTAAAGTCTGTCCAATAAAGGGGGGGATGAAATGAGATCCCTTGGGAATTTAAGGAGGTCAAAACAGGGTCCAATATCCCTTTACCTCAAGCCAACTTTAACCTTGATTAAAAGTGCCACATGGAGCGAAGTAAAGCTCTGGCATGACGGTACAGGGACAAAGTCGAGGCTCCAGTAGGATCATGGGAGCTGGACATGGCCTTGGACTTGGCAGCAGCCGCCCACTGTTGCTGGGAGCAGATGGTCTCCCTCTCAGTCAGGCGTCAGCTGTGCACACGAGCCCGGGTCGGACGTGGAGACTCACCCACAGCTCACAGAGGGAAGAACACCGACTCCTGACAGCTCGCACTTTTCTGCTTTCTCTGTTTACTGTGAAGATATGCCTCAATCCAGGTAGGCCACTGAAAAATGACTTCTTCATTTCATGCTTCTCCTTTACAGAGATGTATCACTCTTATCTTTTGTGACATATTTTGTAAGGAAATTATTTGATCTTGTAGATATTGAGACTTATTACAGAAATAGGTTGCAAAAATAATCCTTTTCATGAAGTGGAATTTCCCAAAACCACATCAAGGAACCTGTTAGAAAGTGCAAGTGTTTTGTTGTTTCACACTCGCCTTTGCGAGAGGACGCAGCGTTGAAATAAACAGACAGGAGGATCACTCCACCTGCTAAAGCTTCTCTAATTCCATTTGCTGACCGTGAGCTCGCCTCAACAGCTGATAAGGTTAATCGTGTCCGACACTGAAGCTAGACAGCCGTCAATACAAGAAGAGTGCGTAAATATTATTCACAACCTGACACAGTCTGTATTTTTTATCTCCTTTTGTTTCAAAATAAATTATTCATACTAATTTATTTCAGTTTATATATAAATATATATATATTGTAAATATTATTGTAGTTTAACAAAATGTTTGCTAACTTTGGTCACTAGTCCCTCTGCTACTCAGATAAATAACAAGTATTATTAGAATAGATTAAAATATCATAAATTCATGAGCTATCCAATACTATAGTAGAGTAATAAGTACAGTATCAGAAATAGGCAATTATGCATAATAAATACTTTTACATTTTGTTGTATTTGATACTTACACTTTTGTATTTGATTTAATTATTATTTGAAATGTCAGACTTTTATTTGGAATGGAGTATTTATATACAGTAGTATTTCTCATAGCTCTGAGTACTTCTTCCACCACATACTTCCTTTATTGAGAATAAGAATATCTTGTGTTATTGTTGAGCTGTTTTGTTTTTGTTATATTGTTCAGTAAGCGGGGTACTAAACCACATGTTCGGAACAATAAACTTTTATGACTAAGGCAATCGAGCCACAAGGTCATTTCCTCATCTGCATCCTGTTCTTGAACAAAAGAACCAGGAAAGAGAGACGTTAAACTCAGAGGGGATCCCTGTTTCCTTCCCTGGTTCCCGAAAAGGAAATTAGTACATGAGAAACAAACTATTTACGTTAAATAACTTGAATTAAAGTCGTTTTTCTTAAGGATTACTCCACAAGATTTTCATAAGAAGCGACGGTAAATAATTCAGTCTAGAAACCTGGAAAATTCAGTGAAAGTTGTACCCATTTTGCCATGGAAAAACACTCTCCGCTCTTTTGCAGGTGCACAACAGGAAGCCGTTTGGTACAAGTTCTTCGTTCTGGAGCTTCCTCTTTCCCTGAATGCCACATGCAGGATGTTCTGGTTTCCTGCCCTGAATGAACAAAGACCAAACTACACACAGCAATAGAAGGAATAATCCTCCAAGATGGCAGTCACTTCACTCTATGTTACCGAGGAGCCAGGAGCTGGTTTAGCTGAGGTGGACATATGCAGACTAGAGATTAATATCAAGTATGAAGTCATCCCATCTACTGTGTGCTCTGTTTGCATTTCATTCGGCCTCATCTACGCCTTTTTTGGTATGTATTCATAACACCAGAACTAATGAATGAATGTGAATGTATGCAGATTTTAGCAGAAAGTACAGACTACTTCAAATGCAATATTCCTGCTGCCACTGTTTTCGAAAATGTCTCATTAGCTCACCTGATGGCTTAAGCCCACAGTGGCAGGTGTCTGAAAGCTGTCAGGGTTTTAGGGTGGATAAGCACATAAAGCTGGAGCAGACAGATGGGAAGTCCTCTGTCTGAATTTGACACATGCAGCATTGATGAGGTGCCACCTGTTGCTGTTTCCACTCTGTTCAACCAGACAAAAACTCATGTTAGTTCTCACGTTATATTTTCCACATTTCAGGTAACAGATCGCTTGTAGCTGTGTGTTAGGTGCATCCAGTTCAAAATAGATTTCTCTGTTTTCACTGAGAAAACATACGCACACAAAATCAATAAACACAAACCTAAAAACATGTGACATTATGTAAACACACGTGCTGCCAAAGTCTGTGTTCCCAGTTAGTATCACAGTGTTGCCTTGTAAGCCTGTAATTTTCATCGTAAATAATTAATCATTTGAAGAAGAACAGCAGGCAAAGCTCTGAGAAGTGATATTACTCCCATTAAAAATGTGAAAGACAGATGGTGGAACTGGACATGAATACCGGAACAAATTCACTCATAAAACATATTTCAGCAATGTGTGACCCATCAACATCGGCAGGATCTTCCAAGCAGCTTAGTGGGACTTCAGTAAAAGGCAAAGGTTAAGAAACCAGTGACAGTGTTAATTGTCCCCATGTGTTTGAGCATGTAGGCCTGCGAGTATACCTTCAGAATCTGTCCAACAGTACAAGCCTGTAATTTTTAAGCAAATATATTATGGCAATGACATGTTGTGGTTTGACAAATGTACTTATTGTAAGTCGCTTTGGACAAAAGCATCTGCTAAATGCCCGAAATGGAAATGGTGACAAAGGCAAAAACAGGAATGTCCGTTACTAGAAACATGGCGGTCAATAAATCCCTATAAATACTACACATTGTACCTTTAACAAGTGGGCAGATGGTACATTACTTGTTTATAAAAGCAACCTTTTTTTTCTCCTCCATTTCCATTTTTCAGGATACCGCTGCTTCAAGATGGTCATGTTCTTCACTGGCTTTCTGTTCGGCTCAATGGCCGTTCTCCTCTTGTACCACAAGGAGCCCCTGTTGGATGCCCAGCTGGGGTCAGAGGCAAAGGCAGGGATCGGCCTGGGTGTGGGTGTGCTCTGCGGGCTGATGACCATGCTGGTGTCCATGATGGGACTCCTCCTCAGCGGGCTGCAGCTGGGGAGCCTGCTCTCCCTCGGTGTGCTGGTGGTCTTGGGACAGTTTCACAGCCTTACCCCGGTGTGGGTGCCTCTCGGTGTTGTACTGGCGTCCAGCATCGTCGTTGCTCTCTTCGCACTCCAGTGGCAGAAACTGTTTACCATTATCTACACATCTGTGTTCGGAGCCACAGCCGTGATGCTGTGTGTGGATTACCTGGTCGGGACGTTTACACTACCAGACCAGGTGTATGATATGTTTTGTCAAGTCGCCCCACATCCATTCTGCTGGTTTAACTGGGTGATTACCGGGATATGGCCTGTCATGGGTCTGATTGGTGTGTTGGTGCAATGGAGATTTACCGCCAAAGGAGTATCACACACAGAAGGTGAGTTTTGTATCTGCACTTATGGACACATTCAAGGCTTTTTTCCATGAATATGAGCTGAAAACCTCCCATCTTCAATGTAATAAACTCATGATTTTCTTGTTTTATTCCCCATATGAATGTTTCCCAGCTACACATAAAAAACACAAGAAACATGTGAAGAAGCACAAATATAGGGAGTCAAGGAGAAGACCTCCACCACCTCGTCGGCGAAGGCCTCCAACACTGAAACGCTACGCTGGGGATGTGCTGGCGCCGGTTAGTGGCTGAGATTCAAAGGAATCATTCAACTTTCACATCAGAGAAGCAAACTCTAGCCCTAGCAATCAATGGGTCTCGTGAATGAACCACTCCTATGAACATATACCTCATATATATCAAAAGGGGCTGGTATGAGTGATTAAGCAGAACTTCTGCTGCGTTCACCAATTTTCTGGTATTTTGAAAGTCATGTTCAATTAGTCTGCTGTTAGTATTTCATAAATTAATTGTATATTTCATTACTTTGGAGCAATTATGAGTTTAAAAACCTAGATAAATTACATTTTTAATTATGTTGACATCCTGTTGGACCATTCCAATTATAGGCTGATATAATTCTAAACTCATTCACATAGCTTACCATTGTCACCATTCAGTTAAATTGGCTATTGATGCTATTGTATTGTATTTTAATATGAAGTGGCTACTAATGCTCTTAAAATAGCCATATAGACGTTCCTTTCTGGATCTCTAAAAGCAAGACTTCTATAGGAAATAATACTTCCAAGGAAAATCATATAAGATGGTCAGTACAATATCAACGTGTCTTTCTTCTGTCTGGCTTTCAGAGTTATCTCCAGAGCCTTCAGGAGCGCCAGATGGGAACAGGCTCCTCCACCAGCAGCACCATCACACATACTCTAATTGACTATGACTTTGAGACGGGCTCCATGGTGCCTCTGACCGCTGCTGCCGCACCTGTCTTCACAGTCTGAAGGAACTCGATATCTGCAACCTGCACATATCTGAAGATGATTAAATAATCTGTTGAAATGTTCACGTACATGACCGACGGCATGAATCCACTTTGACCTGCTTCTTCAGAAAATCATCATCAACATGCACGTGTTATTTCAGAAGCTCAGAGATCCTGCCCTGAATGATGACAACACAACATACACAGTCATCAGACTTGAAGTCAAGTCTTCTTTTGAATGCTTTTATCTCAGACACGTTGTGTTTCACGGCTGAGCTGTTTTCTTACAGAGGATGGCATAATAATTGCTTATTCTCCAAAACTATGCACCATGTGTCTAGATTTTATTGTGTTTTAATTCTGTTGAAGATCAAATATTACAGTTATATAAAAATTCATATAGGAATTCATAACAACATATGCAATAAAATTAAGGATATACATCAGAAAGATGGGGAATGTTGGACAATAAACCAATAATCAGTGATTTCACAGGAAATGGATTGGTTGTATACTATTTTTGGAGTATTGTCTGTTAAAGCAACAATGTGTAAAGTGCTGTAAAACAAAGCCAGCATTTCCTCAAATGGCCACTTGGGACTGACTCCAAAAGCGAGTCAATCCCCATAAAGAGCTGCAGGAATGAGTTAGCATTTTTGCACTTCTGGTTCCCTCGTCTCAAAGACAATTGACTTTTTGGATGAGTTTTTTGCTATGAATGCAAAAAAAAAATGGTGAAAACTAGCTTAAGATATTTTAATATTTTGTCCTATATAAAATATGTCAGTAACTATTTGCATCACGAAGCAGCAAAACCCTTGAATGCACTGAGTTGATCAATGTTATTTAGTCTTTCTTAAAAATCAATGTTTAGGCTGCTAACATTATTTAAAGGCCCTGCTCACCCACACAGATATTTCACTTACTCTGGCTGGTTACTCAGGAGGTTGAGGTCATTTTCATTTGATTAAAAACTGATGAGATGATTGAAAATTATTCAAATTGTAAATAGCCAAGATGGCTAATTTTCATCTGCTTTCCTTGGCCAGATATTAAAAGCCCAATCTAAAACTTAATAAACATGCAAATAAAAAAGTACAGAGCACACCCACCAATATTCTTACAGTATAACTATCTTCAATCCATACTCAAATACGTGTAAAAGAGAAACACCTAAAAGAAAAGAGATATTATATACTATTATAATATCGTGAAGTTAGAATTTCAGGATCATATCAGATATATACTGTTGATTATTAGTGGATAACATACTTTTTAAATAATAATAGAAAAAAAGAAGTATCACGACACGCCAATATTAATTCTGTTGTTGATTTCATGCAGAATTTGTCTCCAAAAAAAGGAATAATGTACTAATTCCTCACACAAGGTAATCAGTGTCCAAATAAATAAGCATCTCCCTGCTGTTTTAATTCTGAATCATTGTGCAGGAAAAGGTTGGTGTTGAATCCCCGGTGACCTCTGGTGGCTCAGTCGTCACACTGCATCCAGTGCTTGGCGGTGTAGGCCTTCTCCACTCGGTGCTGCTGGTTTACACGCCAGAACTGTCTGCCTTTAAACAAGTATATGTGTCCGGTTGTCCAGGTGAATGCAGCATCAGTGTTGCCGGGTGCTCCGTGGAAGAGTTGTCTAATAGGTTTGGGATATGAACCGAAGTCTGTCCGTCCAATTTCATCCCATTCCCAGTACCCGGAGCCCTGAAAACAAACTTATTATTCACTGGAAATATGAAAGACACATTCAGCAAAAAAAAGAAAGAAGGGTTTTTTTGCACTTACTTTGAGAAAGATGATTTTCTTGTTCTTATTGAAGTACAAGGCTGAGTCCACATTAGTGGGAATGTGGGCCAAGCGTTTGGGG
The DNA here is from genome assembly GCA_029853015.1 of Chelidonichthys spinosus. Lineage (NCBI taxonomy): Eukaryota > Metazoa > Chordata > Actinopteri > Perciformes > Triglidae > Chelidonichthys > Chelidonichthys spinosus. The sequence continues at coordinate 9,735,313 of CM056829.1, read as the reverse complement.
AAACCGTGGTCAAGTTTGAAACCCGAGTATCTCCACACTTTGTCTTCTGTGAAAGAAGACGTGGAGAGGAGAAAGCTATTCCTTCAACGCTGTGATTTTAAAACGCTACTATCCTGCCAGCGTTGTACATCATACCCTTGTGAGAGAATTTTTTTGAAACTATGAAATTAATCCACCTTTCAGAAAATAGGACTTGCCGGTCCGCTGAGAGCGAACAGCTGCATCGAGGCTCCCTGGCAGCTCCTTCCACAGCCCAGAGATCCGGGTGGGAATGTTGTAGCCAGAGCTGGACGTCGTCCACACATACTGACCGCTGAAGACGTATTTCTTACGTGAAGCACCTGCAAGGGACACGATGCAGGAAAAAACACCACTAAGTACATATGAATGTACAACATGCTGTATGAGATAGCATGAGATACTTTATACCCAACATTACTGCATCCACAGTGGCCTTGCAAGGATCTGGAATAAACTGCTTTCTGGGTGGAGGAGTCTGCTCCGGCTTTCCTGAAAAGAGACAACCCTGCACACTACATGAATTGTCTTTTAAGGATCACACAAACTCATTCTGGCATTGTGACGACTCTGACATTACCATATAAAGCCTGGATGCCTTGTATGTCATCAGGATGCAGCTTGAAGTCTGAGCGGTATCCGTTGTAAACAGGTCCCATCAGTGCGCTGTAGTGTTGTGAATGGCCCAGGCCGAGAGCGTGGCCGATCTCGTGGGCCGCCACGATCCTAAGGTTGGAGCCGGAGGTCTTCCCCTCTGTCCATGCTTCATCCTCATCAAAGTGCACGATGCCTGACTCGGGGGCATCAGCGTGGGCTAAAACATGACCTAAAGATAAAGCCATCATTGTTTCAAGTGTCATCCTCCCGGCAAAAGCTGGAGATCACAAAACGTCTCACATTTTCTTTAAGACGAGGAGCTCCTACCTCGTCCGTCAAAGGGAACGGGACAGGTCTTGTCTTTCCTGTGAAAGGAGATTTTAATGTCTGCTCTTCCTTGATGCAGCTCCTTGAACCTTAAAGGTGACACGTCACTCCAGTACTTAAATGCACTCTGGATGGCCAAACGGGTCTTTCCCTCACCCAAGTCAGGGGTGTAGCTATAGATGCGGAAGGTCAGCATCTTCTTGCGCCAGTAACCTATTTAATTTGAGAACATTTAAGTGACTTATTTCACATATTTCTCAAGAAATACTGCAGGAACAATCAGACGAACGTGTGACATGAATGCATTTACTCACCCAGGACTCGATATTTAAGGGATTTGTTAGTGAAAGAGTCTTCCAGTCCACACCGAGGTTTGTTCATCACCCGCAGGGTTGCTGAATCTAGTTTTCCTGATATTTGCAGGTTTGTGGCTTTCTGAAAGAGTCTGACATTCAAAGAAAAGAAAGAATGAACATATCTGGTGTAAAGATTAAAAAAAAATATGTGAAACATGTTAATCTGCCTAAATTGTTAAAATGGCTGAAAATGGTCACCTTAGGGCTTCCACTATCTCCTCGGGTGGATGGGTTTGGCTTTTACCATCCAGTGGGATGTGCAGATAGCCATACTTTCTTAAATATGCCTAAAGAAAGAGCAATCATTGTAATGGTTGTGAAAATCCAAGTCCTGCATTCCAAAAGTATCATATTTTATTAACTTACTAGATTCTTTTTGAGTTGCCTAGTTTTGGACACGTCATGCATCATTTCAAGTTGGAACTCTGGTTGAAAGAAAAGAGTTCCCACATGGAACTGATCCCAACAAGGTCTGTGGATTATCTTGAATAACCGGGTCATGATTTCTGGAAAGAGCAAATATCTTTTCTTGGTGCTTTGAGCAGCATTTTATTGGAGAGGGTCCACATCCAATATCTCCAAACGTGGCAACTCACACCAAAACATTTTATTTTCTCTCTGTGACGCATTTCATACTTTGTACTGACTTAAAATCGTGGACACAGTGTAAATTCTTCAAAGAATAACTCCTTTTTACAGGTTTGTAGGGAAAATTCCTCAGCAAATTTCAGCATCTTAAATGTGTCTGCATTTTCTTACCACTGCTTCTTTTAATTCTTCTCTGCTCAGGGCCACGGATGGAGCTGTCGTCAGCAGAACAAGAATCACCATTAACTCCAGCTTGTATTCCATTTTCCAGTTTGGGTCTCAGTCCATCACTCAGTCAAATAAAAACCCTTTGCATGTGGTTAACAGGTTCCAGGTTTTACTAAGCATCACTGAAGACTTCCTCCTTCTACATCCATCCTCTGAGAGTCAGCCGTGTCAGAAATGAACCTGTTGTTTTAGATTAGGGATTCAGTTTTTATACGGCCAAGAGTCTGCTCGGGACATGCCTCGAAGCCACAAAACAAACCTTTAACTAGGAATGTGATGCGCGGAAGACAGAAACCCAAACATATCTCAGACACTTAACAGCTTGATCACGCCTCCTGCACCACCATTTAGAGCCATTTGTCTTGGAGTGTTTAAGAATAGCTTTCAAGTAATTGTGTTTACATCAAAGGAAGCAAATATATTCAAGTACTACACATCATCTATTGGAGGTGAGTTACAACAACACCTGTAACTGTTTAATTACTTTGCAGGTTTTCCATACGACATGAATTAAAGTGTGACGGATGTTTCCCCGAAATACTGTTTTGTGAAACGTACAATATTCCACATAAATCTTACATTTTTCCCTTCGTGGTTGAAGCTCTATGAGCAAAACAACTCACCACACTTCCTCCTTGAGACAACTAATTATATCGTGCACCATGTAGAAAAACCCATTGAATGAAAAACAATGACGCCCCCATGTAACCATCGCTACAAATCGTCTAAATGGAGAACGAGAACGCCTCCTCCACTCTGAGACGCAGCTCGTAAAAACTAAGTGGACAGTTGGGAAAGACTCAGACAGGCCAAAAACAATTCTAATCTGTAAATTAGAGTAGAGGGTGGAGTAATGTAGAGGGCATCTTTGATATATTAACTGCTGAAGGGATCCTGCTCTGGGTTCAGGCAAATCCTTCTGCCTTTGCCAACTTAAACATAACTGATTGATCGTTATTGATTGATTGAGCTTGCTGGAGCGGAACAAAATCCAGAATATTGGGTGGGTTTTCACTATGCAGTGAGTTCACACTGCACAAGTGGGAAAAAGTACACTCAAAGCTGTCGGTTCACTAAAATACATTTTTGAAAATGCTGAAAATTTAAAGAAGGAAATTATTCTGTGATGTTTCATAAGAAATGTTATCTCTTATGATGTCAGTGTAATGTAGGAGTATTTTGGGGGGCTTGACCCCTACCAGACTAACAATCAGGTTTTTATTGTCATTATTCTTTGTATCTTTATTTTTCGAGTCCTACACTTGAGTATAGTAAGTGCAAGACAAACTTGCTGGTGCGGCTCAAATCCCTTAACTTAAATTAAATCAAAATGAGAAGTAAAAACAAGTAATTAGAGGATACTTGCAGCTTCATTCTGGATTCTTCTTACTGTCCATTTCTCCAAAAGCGAAGAATTTTTTAACTTAAACATTTAAAAAAAAAAGCTTGGTCACTCATTTCATCAAACAGCCACTGTAGCTTTAAGCCAACGTAACTAAGACAAGAGTTAATATTGTGTTTATTGGAGACTACTTTCAGCTGCAGAGTGATAAACATTTGGTGCTGTTGAGTATTTAGGGAAGCATGGCAGTGTATTTGGGATCAACTCAAAGTAACTACAGTGTCCAAGTTCATCATAATAAAAGGAACATGTCACCAAGGGCAACATTGTGTCTCATAGATGTATTTTATTGTATTTTTAAGTTTTTCTATTTCCACAAAGGAGCTTAATGGCACAGAGGAATAAACTATCAGGCTTTGGCTACAGAGATAATACTTGTCGGCAGGATCAATAATTTATTGGTTTGGCTCGTTTTATGGGATAGGAATAAAATATACCACCAGCCTTCTCCTTTAAGTGTATAACTTGTTTCCAAAATATAGACTTGTTTTACAATCTGACTTCCAAGTAACTTCCCAGTTACTCAGAGAGAACTTGTTCACTAAAAAGCAGTATGAGATAAACCTTTTACACAGCATGATGTTTTAATGTAATGTGACTGTATAGACAGTAGCTCAACATTAGTGCGACTACAAGGGGCCATCCAATCATTGACAAAAAAAAAAGAAAAAAAAGTGTTAATTCATTATGAACAAACAAGTCAAACTTTTCACCTGATGACACCTGATGCTATGAATGGTACAAAATGGAAAAGGACAGACACGCACAAAATAAGTGGTCTGACCGATACAAGTGCAGGAGTCATATTGTTGTCTGGAGATCTGAAACAGAACAGGCCTGTCAGTTCTGAGGATGAAATGTCTGCTAGGTGGACATCCGTCATTCTCTGCTTGAAAGGCGCAGAGTGTTCACTTCCAGAATTCATGATGAATATCAAATAGGTAGAATGTGTTTAGTGGAAGCCATGATCACAAAGCTGCAAAGGTCCTTTCCCTGTCTTTAAGTATGTAGTTTGTATGTTTAGTCTGTCCGACCCATCTGCCTTCCTTTATTGCTTCAAGAATCGAGCTCAAGCTGCTGTAACTCATCCTGCAAGACCTTAACCCGACCAAGCTTTTCCAACTGATCCTTTGTTGGCTCTGTTATTTCCCCTGAGTCCACTTTCTGCTTCAAATCCTCAACTTGCCGCAGCTTCTTTTTCAGGTTTTTGATCTTCTTGGTCTTTTCAGCTGCGTCTGCTGAGGAATCGTTGACAGCACCCAGCGCATGAGTCTTGTCTGAAGACTCGGCGCTCTCCGAGACTGACAGGTTCTCGACAGCATCGCTCGCCGAGTCCACGTCTGTATCCTGCTGCTGTTTTCGTTTTTCTTTACGTTTCATGTTGCGTTTGGCAGACTTTGAGAGACCGACTGCCTCGGTGTCCCCGCAACCGGGGATCTTTTGCTGCTGCTTTGTTTGCGCTGCCTCGGACGCGTCCATCCCAGGTGGCAGATCTGGTTTACTCTTGAAAAACTTCACAAACTTGTTTTCATATCTGAAATGGCAAGAAATACAAAGGATTAAAAACTGAGGTGGTGGATAAAAATTACTTATCACTTTGCTCAAGGTACATTAGTAATTCCTAATAAATATCGGCCCATTCTTAACGATAGGAGCCTCCCTGCTTGTTGCAACCAACTGCTACTTTCACAACAGATGTTGATTTATACATTCTGTGCACAGCTGTAGGGAAAGAATAACTGCACTCACACTGGCACTTCTTCCTGTGGGGTATATCCATCCTTTACCCGCCTCGGCTTCCTCCATGTTCCATCAGGTCGCTGAGTGGAAGCAATGTATTTCCCTGAAGAGCAACAGATACAACACTTTAGATTAAAGGAGTACTGATATATTTGAATGAAGAAAATTGCACATTTTAAACCAGCAGACCTTTTATTCATCCTGTAAGCTCGCTTTGACTTTTATCACAACAAAGAAAATATCTCGGTGCTCAATAGATTACTGTGGAGGGTTTGTAAAACTGCATTCGCTTCTCATTTCATCACTGCTCTGCATGCTTAGAAACTATTACAATAACTTCAAGAATTGTAATCTTATGTTCTTTTCTGATGTGCCTCTGTCCAAGGAAAAAAAGAAAAGAAAAATCTATTTTAGACCCGATTTTACACCCCTACCGTGGGAGCTATCTCTTCAATATCTCTCAGCATATTAAGACCAGTGACTCCACACTCGCAGGATGAAACACTAACCGGGAGAGAAGTCATATCTGAAGAGTTATGAGATGACTGACAAAATAAGTAAGAAAAATAACTATTTTTGTTACACAAATTCTGCTTATTTTTCAGGTTTTCCTATAGACATTCTTGATTTTTTTACCTTTTCAGTCCACTAGACAATCCAAATCTATAAACTGAATTGGGAACTGGATGTTCACTGCTGACATGCGACATTGAAGGTTTGCAAAGGTCTTTTAAAAAGGTCTTAGGGCAAAACCAACCAATCCGCATGACTGATTGGGACATTTTGGCTTTTTTATATAATTTACGCATCAATGTGATGAAGAAACTCTGTTTCTCAGGGGTTTAATTTGAAGGAGTTAATGTACTTGGCCGAAACATGATGCAATTAGGTGCTGTTGTCTAGGTATCTAGTTATGTATATGGTTGTATGTACGCTGCAACAGATTTAATATCTCCCTGCAATTATCCTGGTTAAATAAAGGTTATTAAAAAAAATTTGTAAGAACCTGATCCTGTGAAAGCTTGTGAAATAAATGCCTTTAACTTCCCTGAGATCATAATGACATTACTTATGTTAGTGAAAATGTTTCGCGTTAATAATTCAAAGTAATACCGTCAATAAGACATACTTATATCTCACCATAAACTCACTGGCCGTTGACATGTACAGCAGAAATAGCTAAATGGCTAATGCTATCTAGCTAACGTAACGTAAGGTGGTCATACAAGAGGATAATGGAGCTAAGTAAATACCTAGATGTTTTCACGGCAGCATATTGCATATTTTTCACAGCAGTAAAGAATGACGTGCGGTAGATACACGATATAAAAGCGATAGTGGATGAGTATCGCGTTAGCCGTTTCAGCTAGCATTAGCTTTAGGGTTAGCTGGCAAAACAAAACGTCCGAATCGAAAACGTCGTTAAACATGTTGTTGACAGTTGTGCTGACGACAATAAAGACGCGTTCTTTTTATTCATTTCAATCAAACAAACAAAAGGTCTGGCACATGAACCTTACCAGATTCATCTGTGACATAGGGGGTTGCCATTTTGGTATAACGTGTTGCTCCGCTCCCCTCGGTGGATCGGCCCGTAACGGTGTCCAGCGAACGTCCCCCGCTCTCTCCGATCCCACACGGCAGCGAATCAATACGACTCGTTTCGACTCTTGCTTCCCTCGAGGAGACAGCTGTCATGGCCGCGTCGACGGGGCGGTTATAACAGTGGAGACGAATGGCAGGACAGCTAAAAGATGCTGCTAAAAACGATCACTGAACACTGTGTGTATACGTGTGTGGTGTGTGTGTGTGTGTACGGGGATAATCGGGCGGAGAGAAAACGCAAACCGTGCGAACCCTCTTCTTCAAATTCGGAAATGACGACGTGGACGATGGGTTGCCAGGTTCGCAAAGTTAACGGGTATTTTAACACTCGTGGTAACAGCTAGTTGAAGTGGGCAGCCCCCTTAAGGTTGCGCCTGTACTTGGAAACGTCCTCGGTTTCTAAACCGCTTGTTTAAAAGGGAGGTTCTCGGAATCCAACCTGGCAACCCCGAAGGAGTCTAGTCGAGGAAAATATTGCCCACAGCAGACTACTTGGCATTAAAGACGGCTGGCGTCGGAAGCTGCGGTAACCCTTTCCAGAATCTACTGTTCAGTTTTCCTGCGAACACGAAGTACGTATTTACGAATGTGGATGTACTAGAACATTGAGCTAATCACTGACTGCCAATGCTTTAATAGTAGCACAGCCGTTTAACGTCAAAGTTGAGTAGCTAAGGCTAGCAGCAGAACATTGAATAATAACAGCTATCTGCTAGCTGCGTGCTAGCCAAGGATGCATTCAAAGGTCCGTTTTTTTTTAAAGGGCGTTTTTACTTTATGTTGCATTTAGACGTTATTTGTGCTATTTTTGTAACGTTATTGGCAAATTACTGCAGTCGCTAACGCAAAGCTAATCGCATAGCGTTAGGTGGTAGCCCAGTGGTAGCAAGCTACCGTTAACGTAACCTCCTTCAACCAAATATGTGAAATGAGAAACACCGAATCAGAGAGATCCTGTTGTGTCATTAACATTAAGCCAGATGTTCCGGTGAGCTAACCTTTCGAACAGCCATGTTTCATGACGTTAATTTAGTTCGTTAACGTTAACACGAAGTTGGCTATTTGACGACCAACGTTGAGTGAGCGAAGTATGAGTGAAGTATTTATTTTCCGCTGCGATTGTAGGAAAAACTGAACATTGGGACCCGTTTTTAAAGCTGACTTTGAGGCTAATTTGACTTCTGCAGCATGCCGAATTGCACGGACTTTGAGTCACTGTTACCATGTTATATAAGATGCTGGCTAAACTGCGGCAGGTGATGCTGGTATCACTATCGCCTCTGGTTAGCTGCAACTTTTAGATTGCCTGTTCTAATCAATGTATAATATATATTTAGTGTTGGATCAGAAATAGTTTTACCGCAAATCAATTTTGGACATCTGGTTTCTCCACATTTGTCAGGAGAATACATTATTTGGCTAGTGGTGATGAAACAAATACTTTAAACTCTTTAAATTAAACTCAAATTAAACCTTCTAGTGTCCATCCCTGTTCCTCCAAAGTGATGCATTTTTAAAATGTCTTGTTTTGTCAGCCCAACCCAAAGAGATTCACCTTTTAATATAATGTAAAAACAGAGAAATGCATGCTGATTTATTTTTCTGTTGAGTGACAGAAGCCCCCCATTAGGTTTCACCTTCTTTTATAACATGTGCCACCTTCTTCTCCGTCACTGGTTTTATTCCAGTGCTGAGCTAGCACTTCTTGCATCACAAGTGCACCTGGCTCTCTCTTGAAGACTCGAGCACCATCCCCCTTGATAAACATAATGCATCCTAGTGTTTTGTGTGAGTGACCGCTGCAGTGTCGCCTGTTGATTGTGCTCATGCATACTTTGACGTCTGTACAGGTGTGGTGGAACCGCTGTCTGGCACGCAAAGTCCTGATCAACAGGGTGTGTGTTTGTACAGCTTGTAACTTTCGTTTTCTGAGGACCAGGGTCAGAAAATGAAACCTTAACGTGGGGGAAACGGCTGGCCCATAAAAATGAGTCCAGATTGCTGGAGGTCTGGTTAAAGCATTTTTTTAACGACTAATTAAATGGGTTTGGTTATGGAGAGAGTCTGGGGTAGATTATTGATTATCCAGCAGGGTGATGGCATCATTTCCAAGACAAAACACGTTTTAAATCGTTTTCAGATGTTACTTTTCCAAGTGCAGAAATGGCAACATTTTTATTTTGTGATGTCTTTTAATCTTAGGTTTTTTTTTTTTTTTTTTTTTTTTTTTCACATTCACATTAGTCCGGGGTGAAACCTTTTGACTCATTTCTGTTTTATTAGTGTGACTGCTAGTCATCTTTCTTGGTTTCATTTAAATGTGCCGTTTCGGTTACAGTAACAAATATGTTTGTGTCATTAGTTCAAATCCAAAATATTTGAGGTAGTTCTTGATCATGTCTATTATAATAAAAAATATTCAATGTGTGAAATTCTTGGATTTACGGTCATGATCAGCCAATTGAAGAGTGCCAAGACTGTGAGGTCATGGTGAATATTTTTGCAGGGTTGAATCATGAGGTTTTTTAAAGACTTTCCCGGTCGGACAAGTTGGTCAAAAAACTACTTTACTTAAGGGTAATGGTCATGTTTATCTGCCTTTTCTTTAAAACTTGTGGCAAACTGCATTGATTGGTTCTCTACACAGGCATCTCTCAATACAGATGAGGAGGAAGTGAGATAGCTCATTATTCAAATTGTGTTTATTCATAGAGCACATTTAAAACAATAAAACCAGACCAAAGTGCAGTAAAGGGGTAAAGCAACAATAATATGTAGAAGAAGACTTCCTCCTTAGCTACTTCCATCACCAGCTCAGGACAGTGTTTAATTATTTTTTCTTTCATTTTAATTTTAGCCCTTATAGCGTTATCATCACCCACCACTCCAGCAGAGAACTGAGGAAAAGAAACTACAATTCAAATATGTGTTCCTTTAAAGTCATACTAACTCCCCCCTCCCAAACTTAATGCTGTGTTTCTGCCAAGGACAATATTAACTGCAGATTTTCTTTCAAGGATGCTCTGCAAGACAGCCAATAACTTATTGAAATCTGTTTTTCATTCGTAGAGGAAATGGATTTCATTTGCATTCATATTTTCAGATGTTACGAAAGTGGTCGCTATCTGTGCATTTCTGCTTTAAACCACATTGTGACAGTTACTTGTTTTTCTACATTCTAGTCCTTGGTTCAAATCCATTTTTAACTTTGTTCTCCCCCCCACAGATTTGGTTCAGTCTGGTGGAGAAACAAGAGGAAAAGCCCCATCCTTGGCTAAATGGTGGAGGCCTGATCTGAACCTGGTTCTTCCAAAGCTCCTGCCAGTTGTGAGCCTTTTTTTGGCGACTTCTCTAACAAGAATAATTCAAAGATAAAGTCACTTCTCTTTGAGCTCTTATTTGAACACCATCTTGAATACAGTTGAAGTGTTATACAGACTTGAGGAAGTACAATACCAAGCATTTCCTGGATAACTGTGTGACAACATGGCAAAGAAAAACCAGAAGGGTAAGTATTAACATTGTTTTTTTTATTATTATTTCATTTACTGAATTGTTAGATATTATCATATCTTTTAATGCTGCAACAAATTGGTCAAAACTTAATGGGAATTACATTTCAGAACGCAATATATATGGCATATAAACATCAAATCTTATTGAATAGATTGGATTAATCTTTTTGAGTGAGTATTGGCCTGATTTTAGTATCACTTCTGTTAAGGGAAATGCTGTGGAGATTTACAATGACATTAACCTACTTTCATGCATGAGATCAACAAGTTTTACAAGGCATTTTTCAAGAATGCCCTGCCAGCATTTCCCCCCTTGTCTTGTCTTTAAATGACCATAGATTAACTTCGGACTTTACCCTGACTTTTCCTTCCCAGCTGTTGGCTTTTGTTTATCAATTTGAACAACAAATGTCCACAGTCCTCACATTGTGGGTAATATATATTCATTTTTTTTCCACCATAACTTTTTATGGTTTCTACCTCCTGATAGAAAAGCCTTGGTTCTTGTTCTTATCCCAAAAATGTGTTCTTGGAAGCTTTCATTCAAGACACAGAATCAAGAATGTTCAGGCAGAGATGTGACGAGTGTCTTTATTTTCAGTGTTTGAATACAAATGATGCCTATAGTTAGCAAATCAAATATTTTTTCAACGTATTTGATAAGTTGTTCATCTTCATAAAATGGCTGTTTACGTGTCAGCTTATTCCTTTAGATAAAGACAAATGGCTTCACAAGCATAAATCTGCCTTTTTATAGCGTGATTCATTAATGGTAGTCAACGACCAGGAAATCTCTTTGAAGATGTCTGGGGCTTGTTTGCTTTGCAAATGATGCTCTGCGCTGGTTTGCAAGTGTGATTTAAGGCCTAAATAGCCAACAGAGTTTTTTTTATTTATAATTATTATTTTTTTTTACAGATACGTCAGGGGTTGTGTTTGACACTCGCTCCAAAATGGCCATGTCCCAGGGGGGAACAGCTGAGAGGATGAAGGAGAAGGTAAGAAGTACACACACACACACACACACACACACACACACACACACACGCGCCTGCCACAGAGAGCTAGCGGGTTCCTTTTTGTGAAGGGTTCCTTTTGAAACCTAGAATAAAATTCTTTAGTAATATAAGTGGCTTCTAATTTGCTTCCCAAAGTCAAATATTTTCTCACTCTGTTGGTGGATTCACTCCTAAGCCTTGCCATTCAGTTCCATTAGTTGTAGGCTCGGCACAGCAGTTTTAGCAACAGTAAATGAAGAGGGCAAGTTGTCTTAGTATGAGTCTGAACAACAGGTCTAGTGTTGATAAAGGGAAATGTAATGTTTTAGAGCCTGCCTTGTCTTAATAGAAGTTAACTCTCAGTGTCTGTATCAGGTATTTTGATGGTCAATAGCTCACCACCTGGAATCCCTTGAAAACTTGATTTAGCATGAAGGTATATCATTATGTAATCTCATGATTACGGTAATCATGCTTGTTAATGTTGTCTTTGGTAGCTTTTACACAATAGCATCTATTTATCAATTTTATATGTCCAGATATTTAGCCTGCTAGATATCAGGAATGTGTTTGTGATGCAGTGGCGAGCTTCTTGGCTCAAATGTTTGAACAGTTCGCACACAGCATCAGGAGTTGTTTTTTTTCTGAGCACTCCACTTTACTCATGCGATGGCTCGTTTGTGTCTTTCTATCCTGAACTTAATGCCAGACAGACAGACAGACATCATAACAAAGAAAGTGAACAAAGACTGAAAAGCCAATTTGTAGGAGCAGATTGTCCGGGTGAACATTGATTGTTGCTGTTGTCCTCCTCGCTCTAATGTTACAGCTGTCGAACAAATGGATAGTAGCCCAAATAAAAAGCCACACAGTCTATCACACAACAGTGGTTCATGGTGATATGTTATCAATATATGTTTGTCATAGAAACGTATTAAAAAAACACTTGAAATGCTGGGATGAAGCACAGGCTCCCAGTAGTATATGAGTCCAGGAGTGTGTTTAAATGCTTTCTTTATAAATGTACAGGTAATTGTAACTCCTTTTGAGTTATCTTTATATTAAAACCTGATCCACATATGTTTTTTTTGGTTTTTAATATACAGATCAGTGCCGTCAGAGCAGTTGTTCCCAACAAGAGTAACAATGAGATCGTACTGGTGTTGCAGCATTTTGAGAACTGTGTTGACAAGGCAGTTCAAGCTTTCTTAGAAGGTATGGTGACTTATTTTTTATTTCTTTATTAACAACCATCAACAACAGAACACCTCAACCATGTAATAGACCCATTCACCACATAATATTAAAACGTTCTAGGCAAATAGGTGCATCAACCTCATACACATACACTATAATTATATATTTCCAGCACTGTCTTGTTGGTTTACTGCATTCAAGTCAGACCTGGAATGTGGCCTATATTGCTTGTTCTTAACGTAACCTTGAGTAACAACTCTTTTCATGCATGCCATGCTTTGCATTCAGAAGTCTGAGCGTCATTTGCATGCCTTTGGCTTTGCAGGTTTAATTATAGAACAAGAAGGTTGTCCATTTACGTCAGACTGCTTTGTACCATATTTAGCATTAGTTTAACAACACCTCAGGGCGTTCAGATATTGAGATGGGTTTTAAGTTTGTCATGCGGCACTTTCGTCATAGTCATTGTTTTCTTTTATGCCCCAGGCAGTGCAGTTGAGATCCTGAAGGAGTGGAATGTCACCGGCAAAAAGAAGGTGAGAACCTGAAAGCCCACATCGTAGAAGTCTGTTTAAGTAAGCATAGTCATGTTGTTGTCCCTATTAAAATTGTGATTGAAAGATGTCTTCATCAACTGCCAATGCCAAAAGTTTTATTTCAGCTTTAGCTTAAATCTTTTCTTGTGTGTGCTGAAGTTGTTCCGAGTCACTGCTCTGTTCAGGATAGAGATTTTGAACAAACATTGATATCTCCATGTTCAGCCCAAGAAGAAAAAGAAGCCCAAGCCTCAGCCAGAGGCCTCTGCAGAGCCTGCTCCAGCTGAGGCCACGCCGCCTGAGGAGGGCAAGGATGAGGTGAACGGCTTTCATGCCAACGGATCGGTCCTGGATGGAGAGTCACTTGATTCTCTGAGTGAACAGTTGGACTCTGCCTCCCTGGATGCAACCGAGCTGGACTCTGAACCTGCTACATCCGAAGTCACCGGTAATCACAGCTATGACTAATGAAGGCAAAAGAAGAAAGGGCCGACTCATGGACCATTTTAATTTCATGTCATCTAATTCCCTTTTCCTTTATTTTGGTCTGAGCACAGTGCTCCTCTGAGGACGCATCGTTAACAGCTCTAGTCATTTAACTGTTAAGGGAACTTTAACTGTTTTGGGTCCCTAATATGACTGCTGACACTACTGCATCACTACTTTCCATCTGTTGATTTCAGGACTGAAAGCAATGATCTGTTAAAATTGTTGCTTTTGCTATTAAATAATCTAGTGAAAGAGGTGGCGTTACATTATACGTTGATTATAATAATGATCAATTATTCTTCAGTGAGGCCTAATAACATTTTTTATGTTTCTATTCCTAGGAATTATTATTAATATATCAAATCCCACCATTTTCTCTTCCTTTTGAAAAATGAAAATGATTTGTGGTGACTTATCCTGCACTTCAATCTAGATATTCAGAGATTCTGGCTATGGTTGGCATTGGCTCATGTAAGCACGCATCATATTTTTGTTTTACAGGAAGAAAATAATATCTCACTTTTATATAAAGAATACGAAGAGATGAATTGTTTCCCCCTGCTATATATTGTTAGATAGATGCACAATATACCAAGGATGTGATTTTAAAAAGGCATTTTTTTTTTCCATTTCATCTCCATCTTCTTACAGGTCCAGAAGCAGAAAGTCCAGGTAGCGCTCCAAGTCCCCCCTTACAGCAAGGCGGGAGGAATCACCAGGGTCCTAGAGGCAACAAGAACCGACAGAGGCCAGGCTCAAACTCACACCCACCCTCTTCCTCACTTCCATCCACTGCTGATGAGCAAGGATCATCAGGAGTCAAGAAGATGGGTTAGAATCCTCTTACTTCTCAGATGAGTCTTGTCCTGCATGTAGTATTAGACTATCATTCATAAATAAATGTACGGTGAGCTGTTACCAGATACAGGTAAAGCCTGATCTGGGACAGAATGGTGGTGCTTCTTCTTCAACGTGTGCCTAAATGAAGCTTACTGTTCACGTCTCAGCTCCCAACATTGACCGCTCTGTGAAGGACCTGCAGAGATGCACCGCCTCACTGACCCGCTACAGGATAGTGGTCAAGGAGGAGATGGACTCTTCAATCAAGAGGATGAAGCAGACGTTTGCTGAGCTTCAGAGCTGGTGAGTGATGGAATATTTGAGCATGTTGAAAAATGGCGTGAACGTTTCACTGCGGGAGCTCTCCCACATTACCAAGAACCCTTTTGAGCATTTTGGTTCCAGTATTATGGATCTAGGTGCTAAAAACTAGTGTCTACTCTAGGGGTAGTACTTTCCAATAGAGCAGGAACTTTAAAGGCGGGACCCTGATAATTGATTATTAAATGCAAACAGGAATGAATTACTGAGTTTGGTTCCTCTGGGACAATTTGGGCTTGTCCTAAAGGTGCGTTCACACCGAACGCGATAGACGCGAATTGAGCGGCGACTCTACATTGAAAACCAATGTAAATGGCGCGATGACACGCGATTCAGGCGGAGGCGGCGCGAATGGAGCTTCTGGCGCGATGAGACGCGTGAATCGCCTGAATCGCGTGTCATCACGCCATTTACATTGGTTTTCAATGTAGAGTCGCCGCTCAATTCGCGTCTATCGCGTTCGGTGTGAACGCCCTTTAAGACTTTCTATAACTTAAATAATGAACCTAGTGTTTACCACATATATGCATAAATAATAAACAAATATGAACGAGTGTCACAGTCCCAAGATGAACCTTCCTCATCCCTGTCCCTCTAGCAATATTTTACCAATCGCTAAAGGAACTTCTCCCTTAGCTTTGAGTGTCTTAGTAGCTGTTAGGAAATTAAACAGTTGCATAATAAAAGAATGCACTCATGGTTATGATTATCATTTGATAATGGCACTTATATGCTGATGGATGGCAGGAGGGAGAACTGTAGTGTACTTTACCGCTAGCTGTTGAAATGTTCTGCACTTTGCTGTTATGCATCGTCATTCATCCAGGCTGCTGTATTTCTGATCCTGAAGTGTACAGCTGCCTCTTTGTTTGAAGTGATTGGAATTGATAATCTCTTAGTGAGTGAGTAAAGACAAATGAACCACTCCTCCTCATCATCATGCTCCTTTTTTTCTAGTTTAATGGACAGAGAAGTGACTCTATTGGGAGAAATGGACAAAGTGAAAGCAGAGGCCAGTAAGTACTGTGTATTTATTTGTTTTTTCCCCCCACGTACGTAGCCTGAACCAAACCCCTTCTCATCACATCCCGCCTGGGAGCTGTTAATATGCTTCACATACAATGATCACCTGACACAAGGGCCTGGAGGATCTGACCTGAATCGTTTCCGGGGAGGCGGTAAAAGAAATTGTTGTCCTAGTTTCTTCAAACCTGCAGAGGTGCCCTCGGGGTCCTGATATACCTAGAGCATACCACTGTGTGTGTGTATGTATTTGTGTAACATGACAGAGCAAGACTACATATTTGCACAAGTAGGCCATTCTCCGTTACTCTGTCCTCTCAGTGTTGAGTGCTGTGTGTTCCAGGCCTGGAAAAAGTGAATAGTGTCAGGTGTCAAGGGAGGCTCAATGCTGTCTTTGTGCAATGTGATTGGGGAATTGGGAGGAAAGCAGAGAAACTGTAGCATTTCTTCGACATCACAAAAGGCAGGTTTCCTCAAAATGTGCCTTCTACTAATCCTCCTTGTGTTAGATTTATGTTTAACTCACGGTTTCCTTTATAACCTGTCGATCTGCTGCAGGAAAAGAGTTAACTGATGTCAGATCTGAATGCAGGTATAAAAATGGCAATGTTTAAAGAATCCAAACCAAAAAAAGGATGTTCTCAGTATTTAGTCCGGTCCTTATTCATCCATACTGGAGGTACCAGTGTTACCAAGTACCAGTGGCTGGTATAAATGTTTAGGGCTGCACCCAACTATTATTTTAATTATAATAATATAATCTGCCAATTACTTTTTTTTTAATTAATTAATTGGTTGTTGTTTTGCATATTTGATTGAAGGAAATTACTTGAACAGTTTGATTCATTGCCAGATTAATGTTCTTTTGAACGACTAATATATATTAATTGTTTCAGTTCTAACTGATTAATCTGTTGATTATTTTTTCACTTAATCGTTTGGCCTTTATAATTCAATAAAATTGTAGAAAAAAAAGTCGTAAAGCCCAGTGTGTTTTCGCAAAACTTATTCTGGGATTGTTAATAAAACACTTAAGGGAGTTTAAAATAACACGTGTGTTTGTTATGTGCTTTCACATTAGGACATAAACAACCATTCAAAAAAATCCAAGTGTTTCAGTGACTCGATGGTTAGATTGAAGAGGTTTAAACTGTGATTTGTTAGGCTTACCCGAGACTAACTTACTAACTTACTAACTTACTAACTAACTAACTAACTAACTAACTAACTAACTAACTAACTAACTAACATTTTATTTCTATTGTGAAGTTTGTCTCTTTGCCATTTAATTCCAGTTTATTATAGGCTGCATTATTATGCACTTGACACTGAAAAGGGAACCTGCACCCATTTATATCTGCACATGTTTTGATGCTAACCTTCCAGCTTATTTTACCAATGACTGGGCATTTCTTCTATTATTGAACTGTGGCCCAGAGGGATCATTTCGTCTGTCGGCCCTCCAGTTGTCAATCTGGTGGAACCATTGTCCAGCATTTTGTTCCCAGTGTACAAAACAAACCTTCTTACTAAATATCATCTATAACATTTGAAAGAAATAACTTTATTAAACCTAAAAGCATGAAAGACAATTCAAACATATAGAACTTTATCTTGGACCTTTTTGTTTACCTTTTTTAGATGCTGAGTCAGCTGCACTTTGTCCTTTTCATATCAAGAATTCTCACTGAAAAACTGAAACTTACAGTGACTGCAGGGAACACCAGTAGTACAGAAACGATGATAAAAAAATATAATGATTGTAATAATCTGCGGCTATGTTGATAATCGCTTCATTATTTTCAAGTGTTTTTGAGTATAATCCCAAATATTGGCTTATTTCAGCTTCTCTGTTTGCTGATTTTCTTGTATGAGACGAAGTTAATCCCTTCAGGCTTTTCTTACAACAGAAGACTTTTGAAGGCACCGCCTTGGCCTTCACTAAAAATTTAAATCATTTTCTGACATTTAATACAAACAATGAATCGAGAAAATAACTGGTAGGTTTGTTGATGGCAAAAGTGATCGTTGTTCGCTGGCAGACTTGGATGAAGATGTTTAAATACATATATTTGCCTCTTAGTTGGACATAAATTGTTATTGGACTCGGAGACACTATGGACAAGAAAGTTTGAAGGGTGTTTCAAAAGAGTGTTCAACATTTGTTTACGTCTGTCAAAGATCCCATTTGCTCTGTTTCAGTGGTGATTCTGGACGCCCGGCAGAAGAGGGCGGAGGAGCTCAGACGATTGACGGATCAGTCAGCATCCATGTCTGAGGAGCAGCTGACTGAACTACGTGCAGACATCAAGGTACTGAAACAATGCTGCTGCTCCAGTTCAGACTCATCTGTCTCTCTGTCTGTCTCTCTATTTCTCTCCGTCTCACAATGTTTAACTTGGAGGACGCCAGACTGAATGTACAATGGGTGTTATTTGTGGAGCCACAGTAGAAAGCTCATTAAAATATGCAGTTTTTTTGTTTTTTTTTTAAGGTGAACCACAAGCAGAAATAATAGATTAAATAAACCGGCAAACTAAAATACATTTAGCTGTTGCATTATTGACCATGCTGCTGATGAATGTAATCCATTGAATCTTTTTTTTTTTTTCTCCCTCTCAGCACTTTGTGAGTGAGCGAAAGTATGATGAAGACCTTGGGAAAGCTGTGAGATTTACATTTGATCTTGAACCGCTGAAGACGAGTATCACAGGTTTTGGATCAGGTACACTATAATTTTCCATCTGTTTATCTGTCTTTTTTTTTTTTATTTGTGTTCAAACTGAAATTTTCCTAAAATGTTTGTCAAAAAAGTGGAAAATTTGCTAAATGCTAATTAAAATTCAATCAGGATGCTCCCATCCCTTATTCCCTTAGAAATGATATCGTAGTTCAGTGAATATCACACTGGGACCAAGTCTTTATTAGACTTCTCCCTCACAAGCTCTAAATCAGCCATTGGCCAATTTCACCATGTTTATCAGACAAAGGTTGACCATGTAAATGGGGTCTTAAAACCCTGAGTCCCTTCAAATCTCATATAAAGAAGAGCTTTTCTGGGTTTTACTCAGTGCTGTACCAGGATCATTTAATAGTCATGCTCGGTTGTTCTATTAGTGATTTATCTGGCTTCTTTTTACAGTTTACCATCCACGTACAGGCTACTCAAATCGGTCCCGTTGTAGCTCCACGTCCTCTTCTGTCGCCAGCCCAAGTCTGCTGGAAACTCCTGCTCCCACCCAGACCCCAAGCACCCCCAGTGAACACCGCCCTCCACCAAACAAACAGGTCAGCTGGGAGCGCGGTTGTTGTCATTCAAACCATGAAGACTTCAGCGACGTAAATCATTTCCAGTCGCTCACTTCATTTTAATTCTCCGATTCTCAGATTTTCCAAGGCAACAGGCGTACTTTCCAGGGACAAGGGTATCACTCGGGTGGTCAGAGGTATAATGGCGGTTCCTACCACGACAGGAACGCCAGTCGGCCTCACCACCGCTACCAGAGTGACGGTGGCTCTTCTGGTCCTTCCCAGCACTCGCACAGCTCAAGAGGTCCCCACCATTCCTCCACATCCTCCCACAACCAAGACCGACCCTCCCATAACGGGCTTCCCCAAAGGCCTCCGCGGACGCCCTGCCCTTGACATTGGAAATCCTGTCCTTTAATCAAACCCATATACTAATCCTTGCACTCCCCTCCCCTCCCCCTCCACACTGTCCCCTTCTACTAACAAAATGAAGAATAGAATACAAGTTTACATATTTCCGTCAGTTGAACTGTAGTGCCACCTCTCTGCATCAATCCACTCATCCTTCAAACTTGAAATCTCTCACTGTTCTCTATTCGCTCTTCTTTTTGCATTTCGGCATTCCTGGTAAAGGTACCAGCTTCCATCTTTAGGCCCCCGTTGAGAGAACTCATTGCTACGCTAGCGTCGGTCACTTCTACTCTTTTCGCAGTTAAGCTGACGGGATTTACCTGCAACAATTTGTGCACTATTGAAGTTCAACACTTAGTACTATTTTCTATTTTTGCTGTGGCAAATGTCAGCTCTCGGATTTCCACCTCAGATTGTCTTTTTTTTTTTTTTTTTTTTTTTTTCATTTTTCCTCGTCTCCTAGGACCATTTCAATGCTTTCACCGCAAATAGTGTAGTGAAAGTGCAAAATTAGTATTAGCATTATCAGAGATTTTCTTTTATTCATCAGGAGAGTAGACATGCAATCAACACTACAGACTATTGTTACTCTTTACAAAAAAAAACAAAAAAAGCAAACATATCAAATCAGAGCTTTTCGTATGGCTGCTACAAATCATAGGGAGCTTGTTAACACTAGGACTTAGATGTGTTTGAGAGTCACTCTGTGAACACTGAGGTTGCCCTCTTAAGGGAATAGTAAGACATTTGAGAAATGGCTCATTCTTTCTTGTCAAGAGTTGGCTCGGAAGATGGGTACCAGTCTGATGTTCGTACACCAGCACCTTGTTAGCTGGGCTTAACAAAGGGCAGTTGGAAACGGCTTTGATGGCTGGCCCAATGTCGAAATATCAGGCCTACCAACACCTCCTAAACATGTTCTATCTCGTTTAGTTCATACAAAGAGAAGTGTAAAGACTACAAATGGTGGTTTCATGGGGGTGATGTGTCAGACAGAGCAAAGTTTTTCTTTTTGTTTCCAGTCTTTAGCTAAGCTAAGCTAATGGGCTGCTGGCTGAAGCTTCAAATGCTACTAATAATCCGTACATGAGAGCGGTATCAATCAAAAAACAATTGTGTGCATTCCCCCAAAACGTTGAGCTTCTCCTTTTACACGTTGAGGCCGACAGGGTTTGGAGGTACGCTGCTGTCGGCTCGCTGTCCCATTATTTTGTAACAAAGAGAGGGCTCATTACCTTTTTTGAAGAATACTGTTAAAATGTTAAAACTGACAACAAAGGAAACTGTCCACATGCTGTTCCATATTTAATTCTTGACATTTATTTGGATGAGTTTTCTTCCGCACGCGCCATTTCTTCTTCTTCTTTGTGTTGTTATATGCACATGGCTGGCATATTAATGTCATGCTTGCCTTTAGTCACAGAGAGACTTCACATTTGCCTTTCTAGAGACATGGATGTCTGCGTCATGAAGGGGTTTTTTTTCTTTTTCTTAAACAGATGGTACTCGTAGAGCAGGCATGCGATTTATAAATATGTGTGAGAATAAGATTTTTTTTTCTTCCCCTTCTTTTATATTCTCACTTCATCCCATCTGTGGACGCACAACTGATCAAACTGATGAATGCATTGGAAGATTGTATTGATTTCACACATTTTTTTTTTCCTTCTCTATGGCTGCCAAGTAGACGCTTCAAGGCTATTCATTGGAGTGGAGTCTCATCACAGCGTCCATGCAGTGTGAACAAAAAGCTGGTGGGCGCCACACGGCTGATGTTTTCAAGCGGCGTGTTTTCGAGCCGTTCCCTGGCAGTGAGCCGTTATTCAAGGGACAGGGACCCCCGATGATGCCTCATCGCTTATCTTCTTGTAGTTATGTAAATACAGTATGGTGAGCTGCAAGGCTGTAGTTTAAGACTGGTTGTTACATAATTGCTGCATTTTCTTCATAATGTGTCGTCTTCCTTTTGAGCAGACTTTGGGGGGAAATGAATAACTCTCCTCCCCACCCCCCTTTTTTCGTTTCCTCAAGGTTTTCAGATCCTCATTTTTGAGATTATATTTCAGTAATTGTGTTCGTTGATATTGTGGAGAGGAGTGTTAACTTGTTTGCAGTTTTTGGTAATTTTGTACTGTCAAGACATGAATGTTTTGACCAGTGAAGGAATAGTGTGACATTTTAGGAAATGTGCTCCTTTCCTTTCTTGCAGTTTGAAAACACTTCTGATGAAGCATCGATCTCACCTTTCCACTGCTTGTTTTCCCTGTTTTAGATTTGGCTCATTGTTGCCACCTTGTGACGGTTCAGTAGTTGCCAGTGGGAGTTTTTAAACCTTCTGGCTTCAAGGGGCAGCAATGAGGAATTTACAGCGAGAAAACTTGAACAAGCGATACAAAATGTATGCTTCGTGGGAAGTTTCCATACAGAAATACTTTTTTTTTTTTTGGCAACTGTTCAACTTAATAACCACAACACCTCCTTTTAACGGGACAGTGTCCCACTTGGACAGTCCCTGATGGGACTAGGAAATGGCTTAGTCGAAATCTGCCTACCAGCCCAGGATAGGTTCAGAAGTGCTGGCAGGCTGGTTTTTATTTGTTGTTTGGACAAAGCTGTTTATAATATAGCTCTTGGTAAGAAAGCCAAAAAGTGTATTTCCTAAAATGTCAAACTATGCATTCCGGGGTGGTAATGTTAGAGATTTTTTTTTTTTTTATTGACTGATGTTTTTTGGGAGGCTGCGGTTTGCATTGATCAGGGCTGTAGAACAGATGATAAACAAATCAGTTTTTATTCCAGCATATCTCCAGTGTGCTCTGGAGGTGCTGGATTTGTTGGATCAATACTCAAAAGTAGATCTAGTCTGGCTCACTCAAACCACTTTTTTTGTCTTACATTCCAAATTTAGGAGTATTAGGTTATCGCCAAAGATAATTTCGTCCTGTTTTAAAGTTGCTGCCTTATTTCTTTTTCTTCCACTGCCTGTAAAGAATTCCAAAGTAGATAAATCCAACACTTCAACTTTTCTTCTTCCTCTTCTTCTTCATTTCCTGATTCCTTACTGTATATACATTTATGTAGCTATATAATTTTGTGCTCACATGGGGCATTTTGTATGTGATATTCATATTAGGCAAAATGGAGGTTTAAACATCTAGTTCATTCATTCTTCCAGTAGACCTGGTGTCCTGCTTCTCAAGACAACTATTCTGAGACAACTGTAAACTCAAGTGCCTTTTCTTGTCTCCCACCGATTCACTGAAATCCCCTCCACCAGAGTATGGACCAAAGACAGCGACCGTCCCCGACACTCCTCTCCTCTTTCTCCCCACTCACTGAATTGCACACTTTTCATTTACTATGAATAAACAGTTTGCAATACTTAACGTGTCTGGTTTGTTCTCGTTTCCAGCTATACTCGCATGCAACGGGGCGGTTATCCATTCATCCATCAGTAAGCAAAACAGGAGCTGAACAGTATGTCAGCACAGTAATTATAGGATATCAGGGCATACAGCTTCATTGATCCATCAACATTTCCTGCTTTTGACCCCATATTCTGTAAGTTATTCTTCACGTTTAGTCTAAATATGTTAAATAAATGTATGAACAAACCGTCATACAAGTCATTGGCAAATAAAGAGTGGTGCAATGTAACTAATTATGTTAACTCAAGTGTTGTACATACATTTGGGGAGCTTGTACATGAGTATTTACATTTAACGCAAAATTTATACTTTTAGTCTACATCTCGGAGGCAATTAATTGTTTATTTTCTCCACTACGTTAATTTGTTTCACTGCTTTAGTTCCTCTACAGATTACAATTTTCATATCCTTCCTATCCAGTGATTGTATCTTCACATACATACATACTTTCAGATTAAGATTAAATTTAATTTTTTCTAATAAACTGAAGGAGAACATTTTCCTCATACTACTAGACGGGGCTATTTTTCTGAGCTCATGAGTTGTTGACTTTTTAGAACATGGTTTAATATATATACATTTATAGAGCACTATGCTATCTTTTTATAACAAACTATATTATATATTGTTAATGATATACTTAACTGACTTTTTCTTAATGCCTTTTTTTCGACATACTATTCTTTGACTTTTCTATGCGTTTTTTATCATAGTATAGCATATTGAAAAAAATCATTAAAAAGTCATACTATATGTCGAAGTAATAGTCATAATAAAGCATCGAAAAAATCATGTTATGTCTGTAGGCTATAGCATATATAAAAAATAAATTAATATACAGTTTGTCAAAAAAAGTCATATATTTGGAAAAAAAAATATTTAAAAAAGTAATGTATAATACGTAAAAAAAAAAATTAAAAAGCAGAGGATTTCGAAAAAAGTCCACATATAGCATGTTGGAAAAAGTTTTAAAAAAAATCGTATGTCGAAAAAAGTCATAGTATAGTAGGCCTATGTGAAAAAAAAAGTGTGTTGAAAAAAAAAAAGCCATGGAAAATTCATCGAATAGTTAACTTCCTTACTTCAGTAACATTTTGAATGCAGGACTTGTCACGGAGTATTTCCACACTGTAGTCATTTTACTTTTAAGTACCGCTTTCACTTCCGCAGGTTAAACTGGACCTGTGCAGCCAGCAGAGGGCGTCAGTACTCTAGAAAATGTTAAAATGTGATTTTTGAGGGGGAGGTTTGGTGGAGGACATCGTCAATAAGCTGTGATGGAATACATTTTCAGATATTTTACACAAGTAGCAGTACCAAATAATTACTTAAAGACAAATTAAGATAACACGTTTGAAGTTCCACAACACATTTGTGGGATATTATTACTAAATACATTATTTTTCTTTTTTCTGGACCCTCCTTCACAAAGCCCAGCTCTGAGTGTACAGCTTAAGTCCTGGTCACTGGATACTCTAATCTCTACCGTGGAGCTTCCCAGCTCCTTCAGGGAAATCCTTGGTCTCTTCAGTTTTTATATAATATTGTAATGCATAAGATTTTTTACGTGTGGAAAGATGGGATGTGTCCTATCTATTTCAACAAAAGTTATCATGTTTTACTTGATAGCTGATTTGACAACTATTATTAAAAATCCTCAAGAGGAGATTCCTCTGGTTGCATAAACGTGTCCAATTGTAGAAGTCTGAGAAAATGACCCGACTTCTCACTGAAAAATCTTCTTCAAGAAGTAAATCTGTAAAATCTGTAAAATGTATCTCTTGCTTCCTGGTATGAAACACAATGTAACTACTAATGCGCATGACATTTTTATTAACATGCAGCAAAATGTATTTATTCATTTTTTTAAAAAGGCTCCAAAATTGTACATAACTTTCATTATTCCAAAAACATTGATGATTAAAACTTTAGTCACCCAGCTGAAGTAGCCTGTACAGGCAACAAAGAACTTCATGTACACTGTACACAATGGAAGAATACATGGAAAACAAACAAAATATGGCATTGGCTGAACAAGCAGCTGCAGACAGCAGAACTCTTCGCTGGGAAAGTGTCACGATGCAGCTCACAACCCCATCACAGAGGGAAACACAGCAGAACCTGTTGAAGGAAGAAGAGTGCTTTCACCACGCAGACAGACTCCGTTTCCCACGAAGCCCTAAACTCATTATCAAAACATCGGCATCTAATTCAATGTTACGTCGTACTTTTTGGGCTACCTTGACCATCTCCTGTTTCCGATTCCGGGACTTTCCAGTCCATCTGGCGGCCTTTTTCGTAGAGTCCCTTCAAGACCTTCCTCACCTCGTCGTTCCCCCCACCGCGACTCAGCTCCAGGTACTTCCTGTACAGCTGCAGAGCGGTACGTGCATCCTCTATGCTGTCATGGGTTTCTCCCTGGATGCTGAGGTCTAGGAGGAGATTAGAAGACAACCAGGAATGACTCATGATCAACCATGAAGCACCACTTTACAATGTGGATATCAGAAATTAAAATCCTTTAGTGCCAAAACACGTAGACATCACCCACTGGTTTGTGGACTACGGTTTTAAAGCCTTGAGTTTGGCATTCTGGCTATCGCCATCTTGGTTTTTCTCATAGGCTTCAAAGAAATCAAACTTCTTCTTGGCC
This sequence comes from Chelidonichthys spinosus, assembly GCA_029853015.1. Classification (NCBI taxonomy): domain Eukaryota; kingdom Metazoa; phylum Chordata; class Actinopteri; order Perciformes; family Triglidae; genus Chelidonichthys; species Chelidonichthys spinosus. The sequence goes on along the minus strand of CM056829.1, from coordinate 9,709,792 downwards.
ATTAGAACAAATGCTAGTTCAAGGCACTTAATGCTACTTCATCACACGGTCAGAGCTGTCATAGAGCCCACACTGTCACTATCTGCACTCCTTGCATACATATTATTATTATTGACAAGGAAAAAATAGATTTCAGAGAGAAGCAGACATAAGGATGTACAGTATGAGTTTCAATAATATACAGGATGTCAAACTGATTCAGGAGCCAAAGTAGTAAAAAAAGAAAATAAAAAAGAAGAATTAAACAGATGGAAGCTAAAGCCTACAGTTTAAAGAAACATATTGATTATAGCCACCTTAACTTACCAAGAAAGTACCAGGCAAGAAATCTCAGAGAAATCATCCTCTTGCGGGGTAAATGGAAAAGGTAGACGGTGTCTACGACTTGGTCTTTCAGAACCTTGAAAACAGCAAAGAAACAGACTTAAGTCACCCGTGTTCCCCTTACAGGGATTTTATGTATATACTGCCATGCACTACACAGTCAACTGTACATTTAAATGATCTATTTACAAAACAAATCAGACTTTAGGTTGTGACATATCATACCAGTAAATTAATAACCCGAAAGTCCTTCTGTAAACCGTGACCAACAAAGCGAACTCCCGTGTCGATGAGGAAGCGCAGCTTTAAGTAAGTGGACTTCAGTGTGGTCAAATGCTTTGAAGAAATCTTTGCATCCAGGTCTCCTGGTTTGATGCCAGAATATTGTGTCAAATAGTCGACCACCTGGAAGAAACGGACAGAAGTGTCAGGGGTTTATTATATCATGAGCAGCTATTCCACAGGATTACCTTTGAAACAGCAGCTTACCTCACAGCTTTCATTACAACTACTCAATAAATCATTTTCTATCAAGTTAGACAAACAACTACACTGAGAACAGACGGCTAACTAGACAAACAAGGGATCATTCATCATGATCTGAGCACAATAAAAGATCAGGAAATGCGATGCCTACTGCTTGTGCATCCGTATTTGAACAGCAAACAAAAGAAAACCTCCCCGCTGATGTCTTGTTTTGTCTGCCATGAATGATGTGCTACTCATTTCAGAACTTTCCAGACTTTCCTGAACGTACTGCAGTCCCACCAAATATCTCCCCTTCTTGAATGAACTTGGATCAGATTATCCTACATGTGTATGAGTGTATTATCAGCACCAACAAAAGGACACACTGTGACAATGAATGCAACAATAGAGGTAGTGACCCGAATAAGTGTCATCCTGCGTAATAGTTTAGTGTGGATCCTGTCTCCACAACATTCAGCACCTTCTGTTAAAAAGGTCATGCTCATTACATTTAAAAGCTACTTACAATAAAGTACGTTGATGTATTTGCTTTGCTGGTTTACACTCACCTGCTCCTGAGTCGATATGTAGTCATCGATGAAGGGCACCCCCTCGTTGGGCCCCTGACCCCTCACACAGGTGATCCTGGCCACAGACATCTGACTGGGCTTGATGGTCGACTTGGTGCCGTCACTGCGAAGCTCTGCCTCTTCCTTCAAACACACAGTGATGAGGTTTATCTAAAGTGTCTTATCACAATAAGATGTCTTTATAATTATAATAAACAGCTATTAGAATTAGCAGCAAAACACTATATAGATGGTTAGATCGTAGTTTAAAAAAATATTACCCACAGCAGAGCTCAACAATCAAGCAATATTTACATTTAACTACCCATTGAGTTGGAACATTTGAAAAAAAAAAAAAAAAAAAAGTAAACTTGCAGCCTTCAACCCAAATGTATCTACTATGTGCAGCACAAAAGGAGTGCAACTTTTTCCACACATACAGTGGTATGCCCAAAGCTCTGTAAATAGACTTTTAGTGTAAAACTGATGAGGAGATATCATTACACAGTCCTCGTGTTAAAAATAATTCCACACAACTACAACTGAAAGTAACAAAGTGGTCTCTAAAAGCCTGAATATTTTTCTAATGCGGTCAAAGTAAGCACGCCATGTTTCCAAAAAAATGTGTTAATTCTAATTACTGACATTCGAATATATATTTACCAGGTACTACAGTATATGTTCTCTGATGACCCGTGTAACCTAGTTCCTTGTAAACTTGGGAGGTAAACAAACAGTGGCATTATAATTCAGAATCACCTGATTGAGTGTGACAAACTCAGCATCCAGCCCCACTAAGTCACTAGCCTGCGGCATCTCGCTGACCATGAGGGGGATGAAAGTGGCGTGACACTTCCTCTGTTTCCGAGCCAACGAGGCCTCCGTCAGCAGCACGCTGGCATCTATGGGGTTTTTAACTGAGACAAACGGCAAAGCATGAGCGCGTAAATGAACGATGGCAAACGTAGTAAGATCTCCAGATTTGAAGTCCTTAAACTTACTGCGGAGGTCGTATTTGGTGTGGTAGTTCCTCTTGGCGTAATAAAGAATGCCTGGAACTTTCCAGCTCACATCAAACTGAGCAGCTTCAGTCTTTGACAAACAAAAAAAATGACGTTGACATGACTGCAAACATGACATTTAATTGACGTTAATTAAATAAAATATCTACCTTGTCGATTGGCTCGATTAAGAAATCATTGAAGAGGTACCACTGCTGGTGTGTGACTCCCTGAAATAGACGTCATTTTTTATGTCACTTTCAAACACAGCACTCTTTGTCTGAACTGAACAAATGGATTTTGTAATAAAAGCTTCACTCACCTCTTTTCTCTGATGGTAGGTCTCTCCCACTTTTATGTGTGCAACCAAGTTTCCACCCGTGCGAGCGTCGAGGATGTGAGGGACCGTGACCACCAAGTCGTAGACAGAGGCGCCCTCCTCCTCCTCTTCAGCAGAACTTAACTGATTGGAGACAATGTAATGGTTATTAGTTGTACACATAAATAATCAAAATCATTGTTTTAACCAAAAGCTTTCGCCTTCACCTCCTCCCCTTCAGGCCAGCTGCTGATCTCCAGTCCCTGACTTTTGCTGATGGACATCTTGAGACTCGGAGGGATCCAGACGTGTCGCAGATCTTCAGCCCGTGTGTCAAATGTAATGCCCTCCATACTGCAGGTGCCCTCCCCGCTGCATGGGATGTAAAGTGATGTGTCAGGGAACTTTCAAGCAGTGGTTAGAGATTCAACACGACGCATTTGAAGAGCTGAAAAAATGTGTCATTATAATTTTTGGAAAAGGAATTTGAAGACCCATGGGTAATATGTTTTACCGTTCTCTTATAGACAGATGCATAATATCTACATACATAAATGTTCAAACAACAATGCAAGACAATTTTTTTTTAATTCAAAGTGATCTTACTCCAAGCACCACTCAGTGGGCATGGGCGGGGGCTCTTTAGGTTTTGGGGGTTCCATTGCCTCTTTCTGCATGGCCTTATTGAAGGCGTACTGTGAAGAAACACAAAGGACAATTACATCGTTAATTGATCTAATCTATTAATTCATCTTTATTTATATAAAGGACAGGCATACTATTTATTAACTTAAGTGTATTTGAAGTTTGCCGGGATAAAATAAAACCAAAATGACTTCCACCATTTACCTCCGCCTGAACCTTCCAGAACTCGGCCTCTTTAGCACTGTTCACCTCACAGTTGATGACCAGAACATCTGGAAGACATCGAATGTTGCGCGTCTGCACCTGAAGTGGCACACAGAAACACAAATGATGCAGAATAGGGTGGACTCAGACTACAGATGTATAGTGTGTTAATACGATGTGCCTGAATGGGAGCTGTAACTCACTGTGGGCTGATACTTCTCACAGTTTTCACACCACGCCTGCGTGCTTTGCTCCAGACAGATGCTTTTCTTCAAGATTTCAGCAAAGTCATATTCCTTTATTGTTTTTTCTGACAAGTCGAAGGAAAATTAGTATATTGTTAAACAAGACAGTACTGTTGACTTTTAATCTGACCGGCCCCAGGTAATTCATACACTCGTCTCTCAGGGCAAGGCTTGAGGAAGCTCCCCAAGACTCTCCATGCACAGCAGTGTGAATGAGTGACTAAACTCACCTTGAGAGCTCTGTTCGGGGTAATGCATGGTGAAAAGCAGCGAGAGTGAAGAACGGACCGTCTCCTTGCCACAGCGACACAGGCTGCTGTTCTCAACTTCACAGCCAAACAGTTTTCCGATGGCGGACTCACCAGAGGAACCCAGAGAACTGTATAATAGCATAATCGATACAACACATACAAATTAGTGCTCATCTTCCCTAAACTTTTCTCTGCATATGCTTTGTGTGTAACCGTGTTTAATGACCTGCTGCTGGCTCCCCTGTAGGCTTGAGGGCCCTCCTGCTCCTGTGTCTCCTGGTGGAGCTGCGTGAGGATGAAGCGGTTCCAGCTCTGGATTAAGCGACCCAGTCTGGCCTTTCCTGTTTGCTCGTCCGAGTCTGCGAGGATCAGACCCAGCGCTGAGGCTTCGGGGATGGTACGAAACGCTCGGAGGAAGTTACTGGCCTTGAGAGGCGATAAGAGAAGTTGGATTGGAAATCTACAATGTGGATGAAATTTTAACAGGTCTACTTCGCCATACAAAGAAACAATAACAAACCTGACACGGATCTCCTCGGGACAAATCCAACATGTGGAAGAGGAAGCCGAGCTCACAGGCCAAGCAAAACTCCTTCTGGCACAAATGATTTTGCACAAGACACCGAATTGGCTCCAGGAAATATAATACCTAATGTGTCAACAGAAAAACATGAGAACAAAAACACAATATGGGTCAAGGATAACAATCTCCAAAAATCTAATTCAATTTCCATAAAAGCCTTCCTAGTTTCTTACCTGGATCATGCAGTTGCAGTAGGCATTGGGGATGTGAGGCTCAAGGCCGGCAAACAAGGTTCTGTTGTAATGTTTGAAGTCAAAATCCTCCAGTCCAAGTTTAGAATATTTAATTGTAACCTGATCCAGCACAAAAATCACAACATATTTTCATTAGAAAAAGTCATTTTCGTAGCAGCAACAGCAAACACATGATTTAAAGAAGATGAAATATGAGCCCAACCTTCCTGTACTTTTTGGGCACCATGTAGAGGTGTGGCTCTTCATCACGTCCGATTGGTGATTCTGGGACCTGGTTATAATTATCATAATCCAGCTCCACATCTTTAATTTTGTAAGGAACCTGAAACCAACACGGAGAATAGATTTTAGATTGTTGCAATCTATATATGAATGTGACGCTGAACACAGGAAAACATTTTCTAAATCTAAAAATAATGGAAATGACACGATACTATCGCTGTTTACAAAATGTGTTTTGTTTAAGTGTTACCTAGTAACAAAAGGCTGTTGTAACGTAGTCTAAGATCTACTGTGTTTTTGACATGCCTGGTTCCGAGGACGGGTACGAGGATTTGCTGCATAACCAATGAACCCAACAGTTTTCATGGCGCGCAGAATTTCTGGGTCCACAGGAGGAGCTCGTCTGTTGGAAAGAACAGTGTTTTTGAATGAAGAGTAACGTTTCATAGATAGTTCAAAAAACAAAAATAGGTGTCCAATAAAACAGCTATGCACCCTTATACTAAGAGGTGTTTAGTTAGTCCCCCATTTACATCAAAATGGTAGAGTCATATTGGTTCAAGTTCAAAAGCTGGTGATATTCTTTATATTCCCATAAAAGGACCAAACTGTGCTTTCTTCCATCTCTCTTTCCAACTTCCCTATCGTGTCTGTGGCACTCTGTCCAAAGCTAATGGGTTCCTACTGAAAATATTAAACTTTAAAAACAGGTCACAAATATTAGTTACATGTTTAATAAAAGCTAAATACTTTTAATAGCTAATAACAGCTTGGAGTAGATGGTGTATTTGATGGTAACAAGCCACAGATTTGATACACTTGACAGTATTTCCAGCTGAAGGATTTATTTTGGGATTGACTCAAAATAAACATAACAATCAACCAATGCAACAGTGTGGCTCGTTCATGTGTTTTTAAAAGTATGTGGACAATATTTGTGGACGATAATATAGCTCTATGATGCAGAGGAACAATGTTTGTGACTGCATTACCTTGGGCTGGGTGTAGCCAGGGTGCTGGACCAGTCCGACAGCAGATGCTCTGTGCTGGTCAGCGGCATGGGGATAAGCGAGAGAGGCAGCAAGTCGTGGTTCCAGTCCAGCTGAGGCAGCGTGTCCACAAGGCAAGGCAGAGCAAACTCCGTCTCTCGGGAGTAGTCATTAAAAGAAACCTCTGGAGCATCAGACCACAAGTGTACACATCCCCCCGAGTCGCCGAAGGCCAAGGCTTGTTTGCTTGATGAGACATCAAAACTCATGAGAAGCTGGCCCACAGTGTTGACGTGAAAAACGTCTGCCATATTGGCCAGTCCATTGGGCTCACAGAACTGGCACTGTCCTGGACAAAGAAACACGACAAAGAAACACGAGGAACGTTATTTCCAGGCTACATGTATCAGTACTCAGGAAACATGTTTACTCAATTACCTGGGTGTTTGCAGTTACAGTTACTACAACAGTTACTAAACACTGGCAGGTGCAGCCTGGACAATTATGCCCAAGTTCCACTATTCTGGAAATACTTCCACTTAGGTATTTTGAGTGTGACAAACACTAACTTGCATTGAGGTGACCCCATGTTCCCCAGCTCATACCTGTCTGTGAGAGGATCGCCAGGCGTGACGTGTAGGTTGGAATGAAGCGCAAAAAAAGAGGGTCCACGTGCACCTGAAGAGGTGTTACAGCTCGCATCATACGGAGGTCATACACCATGAGGAATCTGTCACATGCCAACCCGTTCAAGCCTCGGCTGGAGAACCCACAAGCAGCTAGAAGGTTTCCATGAACGTCAAAGTCTGAGAGGCTGCCAGAGAACGCGTCAAACTCGTGCTCCGTTTTGAAGCTACGCAAGTCCCGAAGGGTTATCTGATTTGAAACAGAGGGTGAATGTGAATGTTTTGTAAACCTGAAAACCACTTTTCACAAACTCATTTGAAAAAGTAATCCTTACCTTGCCAGAGGTGTGCCCACAGAAGAAAAAACGACCAGTTTGCCGCATTATTGCCACTCCAGGTACATCAACAGTGAACTGTCAAGCACACGTGACAAGATACAGTCAAAGCACTTTCTTTTATGGTACATCGTATTTCATCTTATATTAAATGGCAAATAACGTCATGTGGCCCGGTGCTGTGCATAAATAGTTGTGGATGCTGATAATCTCTCACCTTTTGAGTTTCTTGAACTGTATTCAAGTCAAGCTCAATCGCATAGTTTTGTAATCCACCCATGAGTAAGGTGTTGTTATCAGTCATAACGAGACTGTGCATATCAGCTCCTTCGTCCATCCTGCAATGTATACATACACAATATTCTTGAACTTTAATAAATCAATTCTGTAAGAGAATAAATCATTTTAAAGCTGCAGTTTGTCTACAATCAAACTCAGCAAAAGGACATTTATCCCAACCAATAATTTGGCACACTTACGGGTAATCAAACATAACAAGGCCCCCACGAGTGTGACATTTGAGGTTACACTTGGAAAGGAACAGGACGCCCGTTTCCAAACTCTGAATGTGTCGGATGTCATCTGACGCGTGTGCTTGGAAAGAAGAATGGCGGCCCATTGTAGGCCCAAAGAATGAGGTTACATGGCCCTAAAAAAAAACACACACAAAACAATTAAAGAATTATGATGGAATTAAAAAAGTATTGGTGGATTTTCATTAAATAGGAAGCATCCTTCATGTTTCAGAAAGCCCCCCCGTTTCAGAACCATGGTGGCTGAATTACATTTTTTAGGGGGGCCTTTATTCCATCAGAATCATATGATAAAATCTTACTCTGTGATTTCCCATCCAGAGCATTTCCTCCTGGAGATCAAAATGTGTAGCAGTGACGGGGATGCCAACTTCGGAGACTGCACTGTGTAGCTCTGAAAACATGCCCTCCATGAGGTGCACGGGCTCGGGGACTGTCACGGGCAGCCCCTCTGGGTCAAGCTCCACGCCCTGCAGTAAACTGGGGTTGAGGTGGGGGTCCAGGGAGGGCTCCATCCCCGCGTCCAGGGTCGCATGAAGGCTGGGTGGGTACTCACCCATCCCAGCGTCGAGACCGTCAAAGTTCATCATGAGTACAGCTGAATCAACCTGTAGATGAAGGACGACGTGTGTAAATAACAATACAAAATCAGCCAATAGATGTGTTTGATTTTAATTAACTCTCAAGTACCGGTCCAAATTTTGAGGTTAACTTTAGCTCTGGCTTGGAGCAGCTAGCCCTCAGAAGTTACAGTTATAGCTAACTGCTAGCAACAGCCTCCAAAGCCGAAGTTAGTATTAATTGCTGAAATGCGTAAACGTTACAGAAAAGCTAAGCTAACGTAACTTCACTCTAGCTAGCGTTGGTTGCCGCTAACAGTTAACGTTTGCTAATTTAGCTAACTTAGCTCACGTTAGCGCGTAGCAGACTCGTTAGACTTGTAAGTTACTACGCTCGAAATATTCGCATTACTGGACAGCGCGTTTTTCAAACAAACCAAATTACTTGAAATATGAATAAAAACGTACACCGACCTCTTCTTGTGTCACGATAAACCGCACAGGTGCCCATGCTCACCTCATTCACAACAAAAACACATTAAAAAACACTTCCGGAGCAAGCAGGGGTGCGTTCAAGGGCCCTAGTGTTTGTGAGCGTAATGCAACGATGCCAATTTAGTAATGAAATGTACAGTAGTTAAGTGTAATTTTGTGGTCCTTTACTTTAGTATGTATTTTGTGACAATCTGACAGCCGGAGCTACTAATTACGTTTGGATAGAAGATTTTACATTTTAAAACATGATCAGTTTATAAAATACACATGTTAATGATGAAGCTCTACAATTTGGTTTTTGACAATGCACCCTGTCAATAATGTGGAATGACGCCCTATGTAATTGTTTTGTTTTAGAACCGTTATTATTAAAACCACACAGTGCTAATGCCATTGTTTTTGATAAAAATGAAATACCACAAACTAACTGACACACAATCAACATGGAGGCAGGATTCCAGCATTTGCAGCGCTCGATGTTTTTTTTTTTTTTTTTGTGCCTCTGTGTAAATGTAAATCATCTGTCATGTCAGGAGTTACCTCCAACATGGCTGATTCTGCGCCTCATGATTTACATGTTCAATGCTAACGCAGGAGGAAGTGTTCCTTTTATGTATTTAAGCAGGAAGTTAAGATGTGGGAGTCTGGGGTGGTGAATGAATGAATATACAATACAAATATACAATACAATATGGTGCACCTTACTTATATTGTTTCTGCCATAACCATAATCCTTCTGAAATCTTAACCATACCTCCGTTGCTATAGATATTGCAAAAAGTCAACACAGAAAGATGGAAGAAGGGGTGATACATATATTACCTTCAGTATTAATATAGTACGTGAAAAACATCTCAGTGAATTTCCCATAAAGTAACAAACTGAGAAATTTAGATTACATGCCTTTGTTCTGTTAATCAGAACCGAAGGAGTATTAGCAGGCTTTTTTAATGAATGACTAAATGACACCAAAATAAGGCTGCTTCCTTTATTTGTTTGCTCATATTGTTAAGTGCAATAAATGAGTCACCTACCGGCGTATCATCGCTATAAAGAACGTAGATGGGGAAGATTAAGGAAGCATGAAATATCGTATGCCTTCCCTTGTCATTTCCTTTATTTGTGAAAGAAAAAAATTCAGTGGCGATGGTTTTTCTCTGGTAGACAAGAGGGGCAGATTGCAGACACAGATGGAAAGTTTGTCCAATGTGTGAGGAGAATTCAGTTCATTATCACCCTGAAATATAAAGGTTAATCTCACTTCCTCGACACAGCCATGGCTATGAAACACATTAAGGACACATTTAGGTTAATTGAGTGTCACTGTTAGTAGTATTTTCTATTACACACTTCATTTGTGTAAATCATTTCAGCTAAGAATGAATTTTGAGTACATGTCATTAAAGCAACCCCAAGATGTATTTAGTTAAGTTACTCAAGTTCTGTACTTAAGTTCAATTATGATATACTTGTACTTGAGTATTTTAATTATTTATTTATTATTACTTATTTATTCACAACATATTAAGTGAATATTGAATTAGACACTTATAGTGGAGATACTTTTAACATTAATATGCTTGCATGATTTAGTACTAATCTACCCAATAGTGGCTTATAAAAAAGTATCACCAATAAAATGCTTTTATATGTGTAAGGTAGTGAAAAATAATAACATTCTATAACACGTCAAAAGGAGCCACTCTATCTATTCTAAAATATATAATCTTTTACTTGTGTAGTCATATTAGACGAAGGTCTTTCTTCGTGTCTTATTCATCTAAGTACTTCTTCCAACGCTGGTCTTTTTCTTCCCTTTTTTCTGTTAACATGGCAATTACCGAATATGATGTAATTATTCTGACCTCATGCGCCTCAAGCTTCCTGCCTGTGTAGGCTACGTGAATATTGATTTGCACTCTTTATGAACTCACCTGAGGGATGCAGGGAAACCCTGTGCATGAGTCACAGGTCCGGTCTGTCGGTCATCAACACTTCAAAAGCAGCGCGCCTCCACGCAACACTCACATCAGTCACAGGGACGAACTGGCAACAGGAGCTTCTGACCGGACACAGCTCATCAAAGGGAAAAAAACGAAGAAAGAAAAAAAAAAACAAATCATGTATTTTTGTTTCGAGACTTTTGCTGCTCTTGTGTTGCTTTTCGCGGCCGCGTCCTGCGCTCCCGCCGGTCACGGTCTGCAAGACGCGTGCGGGGACGTGCGGATCAGCTCTCTGGCGCTCAATCACGCTGCCCAAACTGCATCAGTAGAGGTAAGTGTTCTTTATTTTTATGTAGTTACTAATGCAAAATACACACACACACACGAAAACATTATATATAACTTGTGTTTTGTATGAATATAATGTTTTTACAAATGGTTTTATGTTGAAGTATGAGTGTAATATTTTAAGTATTTTTTTTTATTTTTTACCAGCAACAGACTATGTCAATATTATAATTGTTTTAATTCAGAAGTGCAGACTGGACAGCAGACAGTAATATGAAGATTACCTTGAATACCTTTAAATTTCCCATACCAGCTGCTTTTGCTTGATATGTTTACTATTTTTTATAGAATGCAGCGTTGTTACTGAGCACGTTTGTCTCGAATGGTTTACAGGCAAGAAATGGATCCAAAGATGTGACAGACTTCACCACACTTGTTTGGATGGAGGCGAAAGATATGTGTGACCCAGCATCCCTCAAAAAGGAGTCTGCGGTAAGCCACGTATATCATTAATGTCAGTAATGTATCAGTGACAGTAGAATGTAATGGATACAACAGGATGAGATTTCTAGGTCTTGCTATGCCTCTCTCCTTCCTCAGACGTGCCCTGGGAAGATACTCAGCGTCTTAACGAGCTACATCTCTGCAGTGGAGAGAGTTGCTGGATATCAAAGCTGCTCGGAGGCTGTCAGGAAAGTGAAGCCAGCGATGCTCAAACTGCACAAAGACATGAGCAAATGTGTGAGGTCGAAGGCAGGGACGGAACACCAGAAGGTAAAATAGACCAATAATCTTTGGGAGGGACGGGTTTACCTTCATTTATTAGTTAGAAGCGCATCATTTCTCAGATAAAACTGGACAAAAGTGTCAACTTTTTTTTCTTCTTCTGGTTCTTCAGGTGTCCGACGCCGATGAAGAGCACATTGAAGACTGGCAGGAGGATCTGCTGTGCCACTACACCATGGACAGGCTCTTCTCCTTCTCCATCCTAACTGCTCGAGTCTTTGCCGTTGGTGATCCAGCTCATCACACAGAAGGCTCAACCCAGAAATGCATGTAGAACATGAAAATGTTTGCTGATATGCAGCTGTGAATTGCATCCTTTAAGTGATCACATTGATCAACATCTCTCGTACAGCCTTCGATGGCTGATGATCTACAAGTGTTTCACTGTTTCTTCCGTGTATACATGGAATGTATTTCCAATGGAATTATTATCTTATTTATTCTAATCATATTTATTGTATCTATTTATTGGTATATTTATTGAAATCAGTCATTATGTTTGTGTAATTTCATGCATAATAAATAAATTATTCATAACAAACAGTCATCATGACGTGTGTTATGGCTTGTTCCTTCCACTGAAAACAAGTATGATGATGATAAACAGTAGCTCATTCAAGAAGATTAGGGAGTTACATGCACTTTTTGTGAATGAATTTCCAAAACAACACCCAGACAAATATGCTGAGACAAGGAGGAAGCTGTGCTTTCCTAAAACACTCCCGCCGTGTGCCGGAGATCCACAGCTTCCTGCATACTTCCTCCCAGTCAGTGTGTCTATTATAGTGCTCACTTGGTTTCCCTCGCTCTGATGATGCAATGTAGTAATTCAATGCAGAAAAAGGAAGAGGAAGTAGTAGTGAGCTCAGCGTGAAGGTACCGGATTGCTCAACAAGGAAGTTTGTTCTCTGAGTGACTTAACCAGAATTCATTCATGCCATCTTGTCTTTGAGGATAAGAAAAAATACAAAAAATACCAAATTTACTGTTTACATCTGCAGGTTGAGTGTGAGCATATCTGTCATGGCCCATTATTTTAAGGTGCACTAGCATCTCTATGAGTCTGAACAATCAAATGTATTCTTGATTTTTTGCAGTGGTGAATTAGTGATGAACCAGAGGGAAGTGTCAGAATAAAGATCTTTGGCAGCCCCCCATGAGAAGGGTTTATTGTGTTGAACATGAAAAGTGAAGTGCAGGGTATTACTGTAACTTGTGTTTGTAAGAGGATGATGAAAGAAGGAAGGTTGACGTGTAACAGTGAGTCAATTGTGAGATTTTATCACTACGGTGTAAGAAATATAGTTTATTTTTTACTGTAAAAGACGATATGAAATACTACTGGTTGTAATTTGTGTGTCAAAAGCATAAGAAATATGCATCTTAATATAAAAATATTTCTAATAATAATAATATAAAACTTCCATATAAAAGTCTGTTCCAATAAATGACTTGACTCAGCGAAGAGTTCCTCGTGACGTCCCTCGCATGCAATCCTTGGCTCATTTGTGACATCACTTCCTTGTTCAATCCATCTGCACACAGCTGCTCGTGCCAGAGGGAAGCGTTCTGCTGAGCTTGCCGGTTACAGCCTGTGTGCTTTTGTTTGCATTACAGGTTATGTACCACATGTGTTAAATTTTATAATTTGAGTTTAATTTACTCACAGGCGAAGTTAAACCTCAGGTCAGCACTGCTGGGTGTTAACAGTAAGCGGCAACCGGTTTAACTGGCTTGTTTTATCAATGTCATCTTGATTTGTCAGGTACTTATTTCACTGGATACGAAACAACAACAAACATTCCCAACTGGTGACTTCCCCGATGATGTTCTCAAGAAAAGGTGATACATCATGGTGTGTAATGAGATTTTGACATTGAATTCATCACCACCCCTATTCAATGAAGTTATTTACTATATTAAAACATGGATGTCACATTTCCTTTCTGATTCATTTGCACAGTCATCCATATATTTATCAATGAGTAAGAAAAACTAGAGTAGGTATCATTATTTTATTTATTATATTTATTATTATAACATAGTGAAAGTAGTATTAAAATATACTGTAAATGTAATTCATGTAAAAGTAGGAATGACAAGTCTTGCCTTTAAAACTGTACTTAAGTAAAAAAAAAAAAAATACAGAAGAAATAGCAGCAAAATGTACTGAGAGTATCAAAAGCAAAAGGGTTGATTGAATGAATGCTCCTTTACAGATATTATTGGATTACCTTTAAATGTCATGGCCAAAGTGAAGCTCATTTTCACTACTTTATATACTGTCCGGTAGTTAAATCATATTTTATAATCTAATTTTGTGCATTTAAATCTGAATCTGCAAATCAAGGAGTATCTGTGTCAAACAAATGCAGTGGAGTAGAAAAATTGGCTGGCTTAACCTGTTAAGAAGCCCTGAAGCAAAAACATGCTCTCATACCCTCCACCTATTACTCACTGCACTGGGTATATTTCCACTTCTTAATTTGCGTTTGTGGTGACTTCATCTGACAACTTTATCTTGGAGGATGACATAAACTAAATTATTGAAACTAGATTTTCCCTTTACTACACAGGGCAATAATGCAAGAATCACAATAGTTGATATTATGTTTCAGTGGTGCAAGTATAATGTATAAAGTGGCATAAAATGGAATATTCAAGTACCTCAAAACTGTCCCAAGCCAGTGGTTTCACAAGTCCACTGATTCCCGCTGATGATGGGCATCTTGAAAAATTGCTCACAAATATATCTTTAATTTCAAGTGCTGGGTAATTAATTGCCTAAAACAGCTGGGCACTGTTTAGCAAATGTTCCTCAAGCTGGAGTAAATTTTAGATTTATATTATATTTCCACACATGTATGTTGCTTTTTTTGGTGCCCATGTTCACTATATTTTTAGGACAACAATGGAGCTCTGTAGCAGAGGGAAGGACACATTAATACAAAAAAACTACAGACTGTCCTTCAAGTACTTTCCACCACTGCTGTCAAACCACTTTTGTACCAACAATACTGTTCAGGTTTTACCGACCTTTGTGCTTTTGCAATAATGTTCATGTTTTTCGAGGGCATTTTTATTTGGTATTAGATGGTGTAATTTGGGGAGGTTTAAAGTCCCATTTCATCAAATAAAACATAATTTGGTTGTTCTTTGTCTTAGATATGATTTGTCGAACCCCAGAAGTAAATATATACCCAGTGGTGGGTATGTAGGTATTATCAGCAAAATCGGATTTTATGTATCAAAAGTAAGGTAAGCATTGTGTTTTCATAATAATGCATTTACTTCAAACCTGTGGTGGGGAGAAGTAACGTAGCTAAAGTAAAGTAGCAATAACAATGTCAAAAATACTACAGTTAAAATACCACATTCTGAAATCTGTAATAATAATAACAATAAATAATAATAATAATAAATAATAATAATAATAATAAAGGTAATTTCGATTTACTGTAATATATGATGTTTGGGATTACTATTGGGTTATATGGGATGGGGAATTAAGTGTAATTTACTGCGGAGGTCAGTTGATGTCTGCTAAAGAAGTCACGCAGTCCCGTTGCGCCTGTCACCTGACAGGACAGCTTGACAGATGCCCGCTGCTGCGGAGGAACCAGACCAAACCTAACGAAGGCGGGGTTAAAGACGAAAAAAAAACAAGGGATTTCCTGGTGCGCTACGACGACACGGGAAGGTAAGTTGCCTCCGTCAAAATGTAAAGTTTTAAACCCCAAAATGCCGCATGGGCGAGGCTGATTTATCGCGACTAAAAGGTGTTAACCCCCTCGGAGCTGGTCTTACGCCAGCAGGCGGCCGTTACTGTCCGACCAACGTAAACTTTTAACCGACGTTAGCACGTCAACCTGTGGATAGCAGCTAAACGGTTAGCTAGCCCGCGAGCGTCATCTAAAACTGAGTGAACGTGAAAAAGTTAAACACTGTTGGTGTTTTATGTGAACGGTTACTGTTGTGTTCTCGTGTTATGCCCGATAATTACACGTTACCACTGCTTCACAACTGTTTTGAGTGCAGCTGAGTGTCTGAATGCTGCGGCTAGGTGTAGCCGAGTGATGTAGGGGAGTCCTGAGAGGAAGCGCGTGTTTAGTTACCCGGAATAATCCAGCCGGGCGGAGTCTTTCCCCCAGGGTTGATGTTATCTCAAACATGGTGAATCCCTTTTCAATGTAGGCACATTTTCACTTTCGAAAAACTAGTAATTTGGCCTGCTTAACACAAATGTGACAGTTTCAGAGTAGGTCTGTGGGTTTGTCAACTCAATTTAAATTGATTCATCTTTGTCAAAGTAAATGACCAATCAACAATCATGTTGAAGCACACACTCAAATATGTTCTAGTTCCACTTGTCAGCTGTGAAGATCTGCTGTTTTTCATTGTCTGATAATAAATAAAATGTATTTTTACTTTTTTAGTGTCAAAACAAAACATTTGATGACATCCACTTGGGCTTTGGGGAATTGGGTTAGCTTTTAAAGAATATATATGCATATACATGATTTCTAAACACTGAATAAGTGAAAATACAAACGTAATTGAAGTGAAATGTTATAATTGAAACTAAATGTTGTACTGGCTGTATTGTTTGGGGCGATGGTAGGAGTCTTGGCCATAAGCAGAGAATTCTGCATGGTTGAAATTATAAATCACATAAATTCATAAGATGTATTTATTTTGTCAATATCTCTCAGGTCATATTTGAGAAGTTGGGTATCTAAAGTCTCAGGTGATTTAAAAGGTCTGTGGGTGACGCTTGTTTTCAGCACCCTGAACCCTGATATGTAGTCTCTCCTCTGTATTAAAGATGAATGTGGGCGTAGCTCACAGCGAGGTGAACCCCAACACGAGGGTGATGAACAGCCGGGGAATATGGCTCACCTACCTGCTGCTGACCGTCGTGTTGCACATCGTCCTGCTCAGCATTCCTTTCTTCACTGTGCCGCTTATCTGGACTCTCACCAACGTCATCCACAACCTGGTCAGTTAAAGATGGAGCTAAACACCATGCACACAGCATTTATTACGTACCTGAAACATATGTGACAATACCACAGCTGTTTTTGCCTTACTGTCTGTACGGTGGGATTTATCTAGTGTCTCTGGGTGTATTAGACTATTGTGGACAATGTTAAATCAATCGGCACATATGCCATTTGTTAAAGGAATAGTTCACCATTTTGGGAAATGTGGTTATTCGCTTTCGACAAGGTCAATAAACTTTCACATCATCCATCTGTGCATATGTGCCCGACTATTTCTTGGCTGGGAGCAGGAACAACAGCATTCACTTTGTTTCACTTCCCTATTTCACTATGAAAATGATCAGCTCTGCAGTCCGAGCATTTCTTCTTGAAAGGTATAAACTGGAGGACCTGTCTTTCTGGCTAATAGTAGTTGTATGTTTCTTCTGTGTGGTTTGTTCTCTGCAGGTGATGTACCTGTTTCTACACACAGTGAAGGGCACTCCCTTTGAGACACCAGACCAAGGCAAGGCTCGCCTCCTCACACACTGGGAACAAATGGACTACGGTGTCCAGTTCACGTCTTCACGCAAATTCCTCACTATCTCACCAATTATTCTGTGAGTATGTTTGAGAAGTCCTCTGCAGAGCTGGATTGTTTACTGTGTCTCTTTCTTTATGATGGCCAATTCAGCATGTAGGCAAATATGCCAGGGGTTGGTTGGAATGTTTTTGAATTCAGACTTTTGTAGATCTTCTGGCCTTCGTTCTTTGACCCTCTGCAAACAATTTGAAGCTTTTCATTTTACATTTAGGGCATTTAGCAGACACTTCTTCAGTCTTACATATCTTATTATGATAATGATGATGGAGAATACATATTGAGGTCATATAGTCTTGGTAGTGTAAGTATTTAGTACACTGTAGAGTGTTATTGCAGTATAGTTGATTCTGTTTCACTGTATTGAACTGCTGAGTGAAATAAATGTCAGTTAATTGTATAAACAATTCACTGTCCACATTCATTCCAGACTGTAGGCTTGTATCACCTTATATCCCATCTACAGTGCACTATCAGAGACTTGAATGCAGAATCACTCAAACTTTACAAAGTTACTCAAAATCTCACTATGGAGTAGTTTGACTATGAGCGGATTCCCTTTTTAGTCTTTTACACTATCTGACTGATCTACAGGTGTTGGTAATGCACTGATATATGCAGCAGTGTGGCAGCAAAGAAAGAAAAGAGGACTACTTCTGTGTCGTAAACATTGATGTGAACAATGCAGGTTTCAAAACGGGTTTGCAAGTTTGTTTCATACATTGCATTTGTTCAACCTCAAGGATACACACAATATAGTAACACTAAATGTAAACACAACATTTGTTTGTTTACATAAAAACATGAGGAATCTTTACTGGACTACAAACCTGAAATATTTAATAAATATTCACAATACTTTTATTCGTTGAGACCTGCTGCCGCATTCAAACTAAATAAATTCTCCAAACTAAAAACAAACAAAAATTAAACTAAACCTTCATTAAGCATCATAAATATCAAACTGTGACGTATTGCTTGTATGGTTAGTTGTGATGCATATTTTCGAGTGTTTGTCATTGTCATTTTTGGTGTTTCAGTATAAATATAAATGCTACATTGACACTCTTCTTCTCTCTCTGCAGGTATATTCTTGCCAGTTTCTACACAAAATACGATCCCACACATTTCCTCATCAACACAAGCTCCCTCCTTAGTGTCCTCCTCCCAAAGTTGCCTCAGTTTCACGGAGTACGGATATTTGGGATCAACAAGTACTGAGAGAAGTGAACACTGGATTTTAACCACCAACTTCTAGTTTTCTGAGGAGAAGGGAACCAGTTGGTTTTTTTTAACTGTACAGACTGTGTGGAGTAATATATGAAAGTAATTTTTTTTCTTTACTGACATTCCTGATTCGTTTGTCGAAAAGCCACTTTGGCTTTAAAGAAAGAGCAAATTTGATTTTTATTCATTACTTGTCTGTCTCATATGTTCCTGTTACAAACTGCACTGGCTGCACGTCTGTAAAACTGTGTCTGGTATTTGCCAGAAATGTGAATGAATCCATTGCGGCTGTGTGGTTCATGTTCTG
This sequence comes from Chelidonichthys spinosus, assembly GCA_029853015.1. Taxonomy (NCBI): domain Eukaryota; kingdom Metazoa; phylum Chordata; class Actinopteri; order Perciformes; family Triglidae; genus Chelidonichthys; species Chelidonichthys spinosus. Next base: position 9,691,095 of record CM056829.1, on the reverse strand, counting down.
AATGACACTTGCAAGTTTCCTTTTTCCTTTCATGCTTTCTTTCTTGATTTACTGTGAAGGATTTACATGCAGCATGCATTTACAAAGCTACAATAAATACAGCAGTCTTGCTATTGCGTACATATCCATGTTATTTACCGTTTTCTTTAATACTTAGAACTAGCAGCGAGAACTAATAGGGGTTTACACATGGTCGTCTTATCTCTTTTCCATATGGTCAAGTAGAAAAACTGCCAATTTCCTTTTTTGTGTAGGTTTGAAGAATCAATTGAATGATTGTGGGTCGGTTTGTAAGCTGTGGGGAACTCCAGACACTTTACATGAAGCCTCCATGAGGGGGCTGTCACAGTGTGTGCAATATACTCAAGGGATTCACCTCCGCCCCCTTTCCGCATGCAATGTGGTCATGTTTGCATTCCAGTGAGGTCTCCCTGTTGGTGTTTGCGTGTGTAGGATATGCTGCAGCATGTGGATGTGTGATGCATGCAAATCTAGCCGTTTCATACACGTGTAGTGAAAGAGTAATCATTTGCAAGTTACTGGAAACCAGAGGTGGGATGCAGATTGGCTAAATGTCATCAGATATGGTTCATTGAAACTAGAGTGGGAGAGAAAGTGATGAATACCATGTTTTTTTATTTGCAACATATACTCAAAGCAACCTGATGCAAGATAACAGTATCTTTCCCAGTTCTGCTTCCACTTTCAATTTACTGTGAATTCACTAAATTAGATAGGAGGTACTGATTGTATCCTGACTCAGATTGTGGCACATGGTTTAACTGTATGCCAGTCATCACTTTGTTTTTGATAGTTTTCAACAGTTACGTGGAAAGATATGCCAAAGGAGATGGCAGATAGTGCAGACATTTATACTTTGAGGCTTTTTAGAAAATGAAGAATCATATTTTAACTGAATATTTAAAGCCCTAACATGGGCAGGAAAACCAAGAAAAACCACTCATCAATTAAGGGACTCGGGGATTGAAGTAAAATTCTGTTTTAGTTGAGAAAGACATACAATGCCATTCATGAATTTGAGCGATCTATTTTCAAAACATGCAGATTCAAACTGTTTCCTGTGTCAATTCGAATAAAAAGAAGCATCTAAAAGGGCAGTATTAATAACAAGCACTCTACCCAGACTCGATCATAAGATAGGACATTGATCTATAACAATATTGACAATGGATTAAATCATTAATCAATGTATTCATTTAATTAACAATCTAGTATTTTGGACAATGGAGAAACTATTTGGCAGTGGGAACATCTGGTGGGCATTTTAAACTCTTTCATAGATTAAATTATTAATAGAAAATTGAAAAGATTACTTGGCACTGAAGATGCAAATAAATGGACGTAGTATTCAGATTTTTTCCTTATTGTAAAAGTATTAGTATAGTAGTATAAAAGTAAATTACAGAAGTACTAGCAGCAAAATTTACTTACAGTATCAAAAGTAGAAAATAGTAATTTGACTCATCAGTGTGATTTCTATTTATTATTAGAAAGTAGACGCATCGCTGTGTGTATCATTTCATGTTGTGACTGATTGGCGTAAAGCTACTTGGTAGTTAAATATTCAAAAATGCATCATGATTTATAAAATTATCATTTATTTTGTATGTGAATCCTGATCTGCAATCAGCTGTCACGTACATGTTGTGGAGTAAACTGTACAATATTTCTCTCTGAAATGAAGGGGAGGAGAAAGAAGCATAAAATGGAAACACGCAAGTAAAGAAGTGTCTCAACATTGTACTGAATTACAGTACTTGAGTTAAGAAAACCTATTTGTACCCACTTTACAAATTAAAACTCAGCTTTTTGGTTTCAAATGCATTACATAAATAACATTTTGGTCATTTGGACATATCATTTACATCATGCAAAATTTGAGTCCTAATAATCTTATACAGTGATGCTAATGCACGCACCCCAGAGCTCAAATATATTTTTTATTCAAAAACTTCAGGGACACTTCTAATTTATGTTCATTAAAATGAAAACGGTAAAAGACAAACTTGAACAAACATTTCATCCTCAAGCAGAAAGCTGTGATAACCACTGATGCTATCATGCTGCTGGTCAAAAAGGTGAGAGCATAGAGCATGGTGTACTATGCATGTTATCTGGATGCTCTGATCCCATTTAGAAGGGCTGTGAACACAATGTTATAAAAAACTTTGAGCTAAAGACTACACAAACAACCATCACACAGGACAAAGTTAATTAGTGTTGACCATCCAAAAAAAAGGGTCCTAATCACAGCGTCACCTTATTTGTAATCTCAATTTTAATATAAGCCTTTGTTCCCTAAAAAAAAAGAGAGAAGAGATCTGGCTTTAGTGCACAGTCTTTGAAACTACATTACTTTGCCTACTACGCCATTCTGCTTGTTTTTCCTTGAGAACCCGGACACAATCCAGGGTTTTCTTAAACTAGCCTCCACAGTTATCACTCAGAAGTCAGTCCATACGTTTGCACTGAAGCCACGGAGAGCCGTTCTCTTGGCACCTTTCTGAAAGGCAATATTTCTCTCTATTTCCATACGTCCCACACGGTGCCGTCTCACTCCGGTTTCATCATAGGCTTAAAATCGTCTTCCTCGTCATCCGTGTCAAAAAATTCTTCTTCGAAAAAAGATCCTCCAAAACCGTATTCCTGTGCATGCACAGACACCTCGTTTGGCATCAAGTGAGGAGACCCCTCAATGAAATCAGCAAACCTGTGGATTAAAGTGATATTATCAGAATTTTAGACATGTACTGGTCTTTAGGAGTACCTACACACTACACCTACATTTACAACTTAAAGACATTTTGGATAGATTCATACCCCAAGCATAATAAAGCAAAATTGCAAGATAAATCTTCTAGATGATTGTGATATAAAGTGTATGTATCAATTTAGACAACAGAAAACAGTACATATTAAAAGTGTGCATCCACTTTTCATGTTTTACCACATTGAGTCAAAGTAGCTAACCCTAACCCTAACCCTAAACCACCATAGATGCAGCTATTTGATTGAGTCAAAGTTAAAGGGAAAATTTGCCACATGGATGTCCAATCAGTCTTGATGGTAAATGTAGTCAATATATTTCTCAATGTATGATGATTGACCCAGAAAGCTACATCCTAATCTTTGTCTTATATCACTGTCAAGAAGTCCTTAGACCTACTTTCATTTTATGTGGTATGGTGATGCAACATGAAGGCTTCAAAAAGGGTGTGGGTGAATACTTTATATACGTTTTTATTCAATAGACCCAACTGTAGTTTTAGGTGTGAATCAAGAGTGTCTTTTTATTTTTGTTGAACAAGCTGGGTTAAAACAGCTTAGATTTCGTCTTAAAAGACATGTGTTTAATAAATTATATACGAACATTGTTCTATGAACAGAAAATCACAATGGGCACCTTTTCGGGGACTGAATCCTGGACACCGTCTTCCACGGGCTGAATTCTGGGCTGTTGCAGTGCTTCCTCAGCTCCTCCAGAGCACGCAGTGTCTCTTCCTCCCCCTGCTTCTGATACTCCTCCTCAGTCAACAGGCGACGTGGCTCTGGCTTCCAGCGAACATAGCCTTTTATTTTCCTGCACAACACAGAGCTCAATAAAAAAAATGCTCAATAAAAAATCCAAATGATAAAAATTAATATGAGCATGTGTTTTATAAGGGAGAGTGCAATATTACAAAGTTTTGCACTTCAGTTGAAGTAATATGAACTTGGATAATTCAAAAATGGTGGAAATAAGCAGACATCATGCTGAATAAATATAAATGCCACACTCTTGTTTACAACCACAAAGCTACATTATATGCATGAGTTAACAGGAACACCAAATGACCTGTTAAGAGTGGACTTTCAATTTAATATCTTACTGTACTCTAACGCCACCTTCTGTCAGCATTGTGAACACCCACCTCCATGCAGCAACTGTCAGAGAGAGCGGGTACTCCAGATGTTTGGAGAAAAAAGCAGCTACGATGAAGGCAAAGGCAACTTTCTGAATTTGAATCCCTAAATAAATCAGAAGCAGGCCTAATAGCTGCAGTGTCCATGACAAGATGTTGATGCTCTTCTCATCCACCAGAGGACCGTAACGGTAACAAACAGCAAAAGTGATGAATCCCACGACTGCTACATAACCTAACGGGGGGAAAAGACATATTGACTTAGGTTTTTTAGAACTTTTTTTAGAACTTAACCAAAATTACTGAGTTTCAGTGATTTAGAGTCGGTCCCGTCATATATATATTGCATTCTGGCTCTTGATGTTTTAAATCACAATACTCATATATGCTTAAATGCAGGACTAAGCATTACATAGTACAGAAAACAAAGGCAGAAGACTAATCTGAGTCAATTTAGGGCTGTCACGATCATTACACTATCGACTTATTGCTACTTATAGCAACTTATTCTTATCTGTATGAACATAGCCTTGATCAATTTTGCTGATCTTGACCGTTGTGTTTATATGTTTGTTTGTTTACATAAGTCACAAACATTTTAGTGCCCTGTGATAGACTGGTGTCCTGTCCAGGGTGTACCCTGCCTTTGATAGCCAATGATTGCTGGGATCGGCTCCAGACATTTTAAGCAATATGATGCCTGAATAGTCAGCAGGGTAGATATGTAGTAGTTATCGTGACAGGCCTACACAAGTTCACTTAAAAAGGTAATTCTTAAAGTTTCAAAAGAGGGGATGCTTAACTTGAATGCTCACTGTTCTAGCTATTTAATATGTTAAATTGAAGTTTGTGCTTTCGTCTGATGTCACTATCTATATAAAGTTTGTGTTAACAAGTGTCCGTACCTAAAGCCACATTCCAGTGTTCTCGCAGAATTACGCCGAGGTTCCTGCAGACAAGTTGGATGGCGTACACAGAAAACGACCAGCCGCCAACAATCAAGACATAAAAAGGGCTTTTCTGCAATCACAGGAAACAAACAAACAAACAAACAAACCAAAAAACAATAATTAGGTATGGGGCCAAAGTGATACAATTTATAAAATAACGGGTATTAGTGGGCAATAAAGTTTCTTGCCTTTGGTAAAAACCGTGCCAAAATGAAAAAGATGATGACGAGAGAGGCGATCATGCCTGTGCTCATACCAGCAGAATAGAAGAAAAGTTGACTCCTTCATTTAAGAGAGGGGGGAAAAAATGTAATAACATATTACAATGCAGTTAAATCCAAACAATGGAATAAGAGTAAGGAAAGTTACCTGCTCAGTGATCCTGCAAAGAAGAACAAAATTGTTCCAGCAAGGAATACCAAAAACAGATAGATATCAAACTCTGCAAGGAAAAAAAAGAACATTGTGTTGACCATCTAATATCTGTCAATAACCATCCATCCATCCATCCATCCATCCATCTTCTACCGCTTATCCTGTATTCAGGGTCGCGGGGGGACTGGAGCCGATCCCAGCTATCATTGGGCGAAGGCAGGGTACACCCTGGACAGGTCGCCAGTCCATCGCAGGGCCGACACGTATAGACAGACAACCATTCACACTCATATTCACATCGGTCAATAACGGGCAAATGAATTGTGTTATGAATTTGATTTCACTTACTACGAAGGGGCTTGACAGTGTAGTTTGATTTGTCAGCAGGCTCGATCTTGAAGCATGTCTGCTTGCTGAACAGATTGATGTTAATGGTGGTTTCATTTTGCCGCTCACGTAACAAGCTCTGAAACCAGCCCCAGACAGTGAAGTGATCGAGGTCCTGCAGCTCCTCCTCACCTGCCACCGTTTCTACCTTAAACACGTTTGAACTCCAGACTTTGACCTGTCAGAATATTAAGTTATTAAAGCACTTTGACATAAGGAACGGTTTGGATAAAGCGCTGTAAGATGGGACCTTTGTTAACAATAACTGTTGACACTATATCCTGCAGAAGCTTCTGTGTTTGCCTTGATATCATGGCTCATTTAATTTGGAGTTATAGATGAGACATTGATCATGACACATTCTTACATGAACATTACCCAATTGTTTTGATTGAGAAAGTGCATAAAATATATACTTTATACCTGAATTCTTGTCCATGTTTGCCTCCAAGTCGGCAGCACAGAGTTTTTGTAACAGAACCTGTTGGGCCCTGAGATGACGTACTGCTCCCCATCCTGAGATCAGTTACTGGATGTTTGTTACCTGCGTGTGATAACCAGATACTTTATGTATGTAATACTGAGACTGCATCACATTTTACTTCATAAGATGGACTGATTCATGTAAGAGAGAAAAAAAAACAGCCGACACTTTGTTTTCTGTTTGCACATAAGTAACATTACATGTCAACTTTGATATATATATATATATATATATATATATATATATATATATATACACACACACACACACACACACACACACATACATATATATATTAATATTAAACGAGCACTACTAATAGCTAAAGTACTAATATATCACACAGGTGTTCATTTACTATTCAATACACTCTTTGAATACCGTGCCAGTTGCTGCAAATATGAATTGTTTCGGTTAAGTGACTCACACGTTTTATAATTAGCAAGCTAGAAATAACCTGTGGGCGGGGCGAGGGTGTAAGCTCGAGCAAAATAGTTTAGGTTTTACAGGTTTGTTACAGCAAATCTACAGCGGCTAAATACGTGATACATGTAAGGTAAATGTCTCCCGTACAAAGAGACAGAATCAAGAGAACAGCCAGCAGTTGACACGAGCTAAGAGAAAGGCTTAGCGTCAATTAACTTGGTACAGTTTCACTTTATCAAAAAACACAAGCTAACATGAGTTAGCCTGAGCAACGACACTTGTTTAAAATACGTATCGTATTAATTGAGGATTCTGTTATTGCTGCCCAGCACGGCTTCTTACCTGTATCCTTGTATCCTGAGGTTTGAGGCAAACTGATAAGCAGCACCATGAAAACGGTTAATTTAGCAGTTATAGGCGTGAAACAGTTTCTCATTTTCATGCATCCCGCCATGATGATCCTTTGTCCCGCCCCTTCCGGCTCTCTGGCACGGGTTGAGTTACAGGCCGCCCAGCCAATTAAAGAGTCACACTGGATGTCGTCATCGCTCTACGTTGAACATCCCGTCAAGTGCACTGTAGAGAAAGAAACATGGCCATTCATATGTGTACGCGTGTAAATAGCTTAAATGTTGTTGTTTTTGTTATCAATTCGATCAATCAGAATAGAATTAATGTATATGCTCACAAATACAATACTCAAAAAAGGATTTATATTTACTTTTGTGGCTTCTTTAAATGGGTCTCATTGCCTGGATGGGTGGGGTAATATTTCAACAATCGTGGCCACAATCCTGTGAGAAAGTACGAAACTGTGTATTGTTAATGTTTATAATACTATGTGTCCGCGAACCCGAAATAAAAACAAAGCAAACCATTCCAGACACATAATTTCCATTTCCAGACACAAAGTTTGACATAGGTGGAGTATAAAAGCGACCAGAGTAAATGCGGGCGGTTCAAGGATAAGCTTGACTTAGAAAGTAAGGTTTATCATTGGATTTGTGTTATAAAAACACACTGATGGCTGTAATAAATCGATCTTAAGATGATGCCCTGATGTGGTAGCTAACAACTGCTTCTTAGTTTCACCTGTGAGACATTAACACAAGTTTCAATTTACAACATTTTGAGTTAATCAAATTAGTAGATGATATAATCCTTTAGATGTAAATAGAGTGTTGTATTTGACAGATTCTCCCCAAGATCATTTATGTGCAAATGAATAAAAAGGACCCAACACTAACTGAACCCTGTGTTACCCTCTTGTGGACATTCAGAGGATATTCAATCTATTTGAAGACATTGCTTTGTAAAACAAATCAACAAACTGTTTTATTTTGAACATTAAGTAGGCTACAGGGGACAGATACACATACGCCACCACCTCAATATTGACACACTTTTCTTTTAAAAGAAAGCAAAACACAAACATGAAGGTTGCTCATATATGTGTGTACAGGTAGGCCAACTGTGGCTGAAATGTTACATGTCAACAACTATAGGATGGACTGACATGAAGCCTCAGAGAGCTGTTATAGCACAGTTGTAAACTCTTAGTCTTGTTATACGCTGAACCCCATGACCAAGGCCTACGTGGTGAACAACATGAGGCTGCATTTTAGATGCATTATCATTGTGTTCCCGCAGCTTAAATGTGTTCATACTGGTACTCAACGAGTCAAATAAAACTAAATTCCTGATCGTGACTAGAGTTATGCAGTAGTTTACAGTAGTCTGATATTATAGGTCCATTTTGGTTTGCTCAGAGCTGTGGCTCACGCAGGTGTTTGTTTTTTGATACGCTTGTGGTATAACAAGCATACAGGCTACAGTGAGACCACATGAATGTGAGAAAAAGGCAGGCTGTGTCAGAGGTATAAAGCTATAAAATATAATAGAAGGAAAACACTGCAAATTCAGATAGGTCATGTATGTTATAGTTATTCATGTTATCTTTTCTCGATCAACAACTTGTTGAACAGTTGACATGCACAACATAAGCTTTAAATCATGAATTCTTCCATATTATTCACACAGACTTGTGACTTTCACCACATGACCATAACTTTGTGCAACAAATTCACTGTTTAGTCTTGTGAGAAAAGTGATGCTTACTTTGTCACAAAATGAGCAATTGTCAATTTAAACGCTTGTTTAAAATGGTTCCTGCGTTTGGTTGGGTGTCCTTTTGAATTCTTTGAACATATTGCTCAAGAAGACAGTTATTCAGCGGTCTGAGGATGTTACTCAGTGTGTAAAAGAGGAAATCATTGAGAAATGGCTGTTTCTCAAGGGGCCTTTGATAAGTTTGACAGTGTTTCAGTTCCTGTAAATGAAACATAATTGGAATCTCCATTAACAATATCTCTGTTTAAGGTGATGAGAGACTGGGGAGATAATCTGATCCACATGTTGTGTTCACTACTGTGATGTTAACAATATATAATTATTTTAGTCATTTGAGAAGCTTTTGGTTTGTCTGGGTTTTTTAAAAAATCCCTGGGCTCCAGGAGGATCTGAACCCATTTATATAATGTGTTTTCTTGATTAACAACATTAATAACTGTGTTATTGCCAAAGAGAAAGATGAAACATCCAGCCAACCCAAAATGTGTTCTCAGCACTAGCTTATAACTGATCTATGAGGTAGTTATTATTATTTAATAATAATGTTTATTCTTATTTGACTGATTTATGAAGAAGTATGTACATGTAAGAGGAAAATAACGTAGCCTACTTTTACAATTATGTGAAAACTTGAGTTACTTTCAGATTCAGATTATTAATACAATATTCTACAATACTTGCTGCTGAAATGTAGTTCATAGAAGTATAAAGTAGCAGAAATCTTGAGTAAATGCACTGTTAGTTTTTAAATTTTTTGTCGAGTTATGTGTTTAACAAGGGTCCCCGAAGGCAGCATAATGAGCTGCGTTCGATAAAAGGAGAAGTAGAGGAGGTGCGAAGTGAGGGAGCCGATGGAGGAGGAGGGACTATAAACGACCCAAGTTACAACATTTCAACACTTCGTCGTCTTCGTCTCTCGCCTCAGGATTATTTAAAAACTTCCCCACGAAAGGTAAACCTAAAACAAAAAAAAACATCGTCGATATATCGACTTGTTTATTCGCTATGCTAACCGTTTGTTTTCGTTAACAATTTCGGAACGATGTAATTAGCTTCACAACAAACAAAAGTCAATAAAGAGCACGTTTTTTTCAGTTTAACAGTCGTGAAGGAAACGTCCATATGTTTGTGTTGATGCAAGGCTAACTTAGTTTTCAAACTTTAACAATCTAATAAGGTAAACTCGCTGTGGTTGATGTGGTAATTTACTGTGTGACAAAGCAGATATTGTTGCTAACTTAGCGGTAATTAACGGTCCGGGGCGGGGCAGGGCTGGGCTCTGTTGTATACCTTAAAAACGTATTTATTTTGAAAAATCTTTCAATTCATTGGCCCAGACGATCAGTTGGAAAGGCATATATTTTTTTTAATTTGTATGTACAACCCGTCCTTTGTTTGCCGTTTACTGTTTACATAAAGTAAAGCGTTGGCTCTGAACTTGTATTTTTGCATTACCATCGCCTCGTTTGTGATTTATTTTAAAAAAAACGGGGACGTGTGTGTCCTAAAACTAAAACTAGTAGTTTGTCACAACTGTCCGGTTCAAGACCTTTTTATAGCTAAAGAGTCGACCACAAATCATCTTCACAAGCTGATGTAACGTTCAAGAAAGTGAATGTAAGTTTGTTTTGTTTTGTTTTTAAATCCAGGAAACAGATCCTCATCAGCCATGGGTGTAGAGGGGGGAATGAAATGCGTCAAGTTCCTGCTTTTCTTTTTCAACTTCATTTTCTGGGTGAGTAGCCTCTTTAAATGGTTTGTTACTGATAAGTTAAAAGGGAGCTAATTAAACGATACAGGATTAAAGCAAAACAGGAAGTAAGACCACTTTACGTTGTCCAGTGTAACAACATCAAGATACACTGGTAAGTCTTTTAGGCAGCCACCGCCCCCCTTGTAACTCTACTTTACCATAGTATGAGTAATCATCTGTCATATCAGCTGATGAGCAAACACACAACCTTTGACATACCCTCTTGGTGTATTCTTCCTGAGCACTTAACTGGCTGACACGCTTGTTGAAATCAAACTCATGAAAGCGTGGAAGGAACACAAACACGAGGACATTCGTCTCATACATCCTGGTTTAAGCCGAGCGTTTCCTGGATGTGACCTGTTTGCAGTTTTCTTCATTGTGCGTTTGAGCCCTTTACGTGGGAGAAGTGGTGATAAAGGAATGTGAATCTTATGACCAGATTTCAAAGTGTAACAAATGGCATCATGTGACTCGTCCAGATCAACATTTTTCGTTTTTCCTCCCCTCCCTTCACTGACTCAATGCTTCTGAGGTCTTTACACAGACAATTCTGTGGCACTGAGCAAAACTCTGATAGTCATCGCACACAAGATGGGAGGAAGTACAGCATGACAAAGTATTTATTTGCTCTACTCAGTGCATATTGATAAGACTTTCAACACAAAAACTTACTTGCTGCTTTTTGTTGTTGTCTGTAAAAATCTATTGTAATAAACAGATTACTTTTCATACTGTTGGTTGACAAAACAAGATAGGATGGAAGGAGCCATTTGGGCACTTATTACGATTGTCCAACAGTAATAAGACTAATCCCCTTGATAATGTTGCTTTAACCCCTCCTGTTTATCATTTGTAAGCAGTATATAGTGATTTAATACATATTTGTAACACACTATAATGTGGTTGCAACCATCTATGTTTAGACTGGTATAAAAACAAATAATAATATAGGTAATCACATTTGTAATAATGTAAACACAACACGAGTGGCCTGTGTTGGGGCCGGCCTTCTGTGTGGAGTTCGCACCTTCTCCCTCTGGGTTTTCTCCCACGGTCCAAAGACATGCAGGTACTCTAATTGCCTGGAGGTGTGAATGTGAGCGTGAATGGTAATCCCTCCGTGTGTCAACCCTGTGATAAACTGTCCTGGGTGTACGCTGCCTTCGCCCAATGTCAGCTGGTATTGGCCTGAGCAAGATACGTGGTTACAGATATTCTATAGATGGATGTTGACAAATACAGTTAATTAATTACACGTAAAAATGTCCTTACAACAACATAGTGTGTGTTATAAACATTGATTCAATGTTTATATTCTGCTTGTGAATGCTAAATAGGCGGGGTTAAAGCAATGTGTTATCCTATTGATACATTTTTCAGATATGTCCACAGTAAGATTAATCTAGAAAATGTTAGAAAACAGTAAAAAAAAAACAAAAAAAAGCCTTGTCTTGTTTTGTACAGCAGTGTAGTTTATTACAAAACGACAAAAATCATCATTATTCAATCATTTTAACATATTTTAACACACTATCTTGTAGGTGTAAGCAGAGATAAGTGCTCATTAATGTATTTGTCAAGTATTGATAAGTGGAGACTGGTATATAAACAAACATATTTGTGATCATAGAACACATTTCAAGTTATACTTGATGACACCTACTGTGTAAGTAAACTGTCCTATCTGCTCACAACTATATAATGTTTTAAAATACATATTAAATGTTTATACTGATTATGGATTCTAAATGGCAACACGCCACCGTATTGATTTTTGTGGTTATTTCTCAATTACATTAGTCTATATAATGTTGGGAAATTATTCAACTAATAATTCAGCTCTTTACATTTCCATCAAGATATGAAAGTCAAGCTAAATGGGGGGGGGGGAAAGCTGGACAAACATTTTCTTTTCTTTTCTCATTCTCTATTCTATTGTATTCTCTTTTGTTCTATTCTCTTCTGGGTCTTTGCTCTGTTTACCTGCTCTGTTAACGTCAGCAATGAGCCACCTATTTGACTCAAGCTCAAATATTTATATTGGCGTTTCCAACGAGGAGAGGTCCTTTACTGCAGCGAGGGCTTAACTATAAAACACACAGGCATTTCTGTTGATCTTTTTCAAAACTAGAAGGGCACTTGGAGAACGCAGACCTCCGCCAAGGCCAAACACCCATGGTCGCAATGTTCATGTCAAAGAATAATGCGTGTATCTGTCTCGTGATTCGGACCACTCCCAAATGTAGTGGGTTGTTCCTTGGTCAATGCTACACCTGACAATCAGGTGAGCAGTTTTACTGTAATCCTGTTGACAGAAGGCATAGGATTACTTCTGGGAGGGGTTTAACCTGGGGCTTCTCTTTATTTGTTTACACTAACTCAAATTTGCTTGTTTAAATGATGTTGAGACAGCTATAGAAAATAAACTGGGTTAATATAGGAAGAAAGAGTTCTATAATTACTCTAAGTTGACATATTTACATCTGTGTTGGATCCCACCAGGATGTTTGTTTTTGCATGGTGACCTATAGAGATGATAAAAAGGTCAATAACTTGCACTTTTGTGATATTTTATAGACTAAACGATGGATTGAGTAATAGAGAAAACAACGTAATAGTTTCATGCGTGAAAATAAACATGAGTTGAAGCTTTATCAGTCACACACACAAATATCGGTGTTGAGGAGATAGCCTGCTGTCGTGGCGAAGAACATGCAGTTCACTGGGATGTTTACTTTAAAGCCAGTTGGTCCCAGCGAATCCTAGACCAACCACTAGCACAGTGTTTGTAAAAGATCTAATGTACATCTCTGGTCACTCCACCCAAAAGCAGTGACACATGAATATCCCACATGTTCAGCTGATGATTTCACATCTGCATACGGGAAGTGAAGACTGTTGCAACTTCCTCCCATCTATTTAGCAGTAGTGCTTAATCATTTAGCTTGAGTGAGTTGTTCAAATGGAAGCAAAGTTTATTTTTATTTAATTAATTTGAAATACCGCTTAAAAGCACTGGAATATTTTTACTTTGATTGGTTACCTATATATGTGTATATATATATGTATATGTGTATATATATATATATATATATATATATATATATATATATATATATATAGGATATATAGGATTTTTCATTGTAATACCACAAGTATTAGAGAAAATTGGAAGCAAGGCTGAGCGGCGACGCTGTATCCAGTCGTTAATATCCATCCATGATGCGATTGAACACGTTACGTGCTGACATGAGTATGTAGCTTAGTGCAGCCTCACAGAGCCAATAGCAGGGCTGTAGACTGGAAAAAACATTTGATCTGAATTTTGAACCTGGAGACAAAGATTCAAAGATTTTTGAAATGGCAAAACATTTTCTGGACTATCAGTCATATATTTCAGCATTACGGTAAATATTTATAAGTGGTTTTCAAAATGAGGTATTCAATTCCTAATAAAACTCAAATTAATATGGTGTTTTTAAACTTCCATTGTGCTACCAGATAATCTGTGGGCTCAAAACAAAAATGACATGAAATGAGGAAAAACTAACGCCCCTTTCTTTCCTGCAGTTATGTGGCATAGCACTGGTTGTCGTGGGAATCCTGGTCCAGTTGAGTCTTCACAAAACCGTGACCATCCATGATGCGACAGCCTCAGCGGCTCCCATTGTTCTCATTGCAATCGGTGTGGTGATTTTCTTCATCGCCTTCTTCGGCTGCTGTGGCGCCTGGAAAGAGAACTACTGCATGGTCACCACGGTAATTCACATAGTGTGGCATCTGTTAAACCAAACAACAACAACAAAGTTGAATTATCTTTGTGGCACAGATGAATTATTAATAATGTATGCCAAAAATCATAGCTTAGATCAGTAAACACGTTGTTGAAATTAATATCTTTAATTCCTCTTTTTCCCCAGTTTGCCGTTCTGCTCTTCCTGATCATCCTTGTTGAGATTGCAGCCGTTGTCCTTGGATACATCTTCAGAAACAAAGTGAGTGTAGAATTTGACTGTTTTGTGTGTCACGGCATAGAAGACCCTCCAGAATGATCTGTGGTTTAACTTCCATGTTGTGTCTCCCATAAAGCTAAAAAATGTTGTCCGGGATAGTCTCGATGAAATGATTTCCGGTTACAAGAACGGCACAGCCGAATTCAGAGAAGGTCTGGATAAGCTGCAGGAGCAGGTGAGTCCAGTGTAAATTCTCCTAGTCGCTTGTTTGAAAACAACACCTTCACGCAACAGCGCTACATCCTGTTGGTCTGCACTGCATGACGTTGTTTATCTTTGTACCTTCTGTTGACACAAGTTGGATTATTTCACTGCACATGGCTGGCATACCAATTTCATCAATTTCATTTTCTCATTTGCAGTTGAAATGCTGTGGTGGGAATAGTTCTTCTGACTGGAAAAGCTTTGGAATTGATGGGAACTCTGTTCCTGACTCATGCTGTGTAACTGTCACCAAATACTGTGGAATCGGGGCCATGACGGACGCTGTCGAAGTGCACCAGAAGGTAGACCCCCAGTTGATGGGTTGCTGTGAAGTCAGGGAACATGGGATATAGTTAAAATTAAACTTTTTCTATATGAAGCAGCATTTGTAGGAAATGTAGAGTTTGCATTTGCAGTACCTTAACATAGTTGTGATTATGGCTGCAGGAGACAAGAACTCTGGATTTCATACATACATTGTTAATTATCTGCAATCAAATAAAGGTATATAATGGCTCAGAAAAATATAAACAGGTTTGTATTAAAAATTGAAAGCCTCCACCTAATTTGTTCAGTCTAGATTTGTCAGTAGGCAAACCTTTAGACTACAATGGTTAATATGATATATTAAAAAAGGGATGTATGTCAAGATCTGTCATACCAGCGAGATCATCAATGAATACGTCCAGGAAAATGATATCTAGAAAAGCGTGGGAGCCCTGATGAAGTAAATATTAGAAGGAAACAACTCAGATGATAGAACAATGATTCTCTGTGGCAAAAACTTTTTTACAAGAACAGAGACGGTTTGTGCGTGTCGCCAAACAGGTTTGTTTGGACATTTGTTTATGCAAAGCCCATGGGTAAAAAAAGATGTCCCTATTTGGTGTAAGAACAACAAAGTGAGGTGTGACCATATTGAATACTTTTCTAAAAAAGTTCTTTCAATATGGTCAGAAGAAAAGAGAAGATTTCAAAGGGGGGGGGGATCGATTGATTGAAGTATAATTTTCACACAGGGTGTTGAGGTGTGTGTGGTATTATAAGAGGAAGTAAAGCAAAGTCTAAAAAAAACACAACCGCTGAAAAGAAGTCAATGTTTAACCATGAAGCAAAGGCTCTATCGAAACAAGTCAACCAGTGAAATGTCCATACTGTATCTCATTTTTCTTTATTTGTTGTTTTAGGGTTGTCAGGATGCTTTCGAGGATTTCCTGAAGAAAAACGTGCTGTGGTTGATAATTGCAGCTCTTGTTATCGCCGTTTTGCAGGTACGTAACATCAATAAAAAAACACATAATCTGACCGGTCAGCTGACATAATGGGAAATTCCTAACCAGTTCACTTTTACTACCAAGTATACCTACTGACATGATGTCTTATGAAAGATAGTGTTAGTGATAGTATTTTTGTATTCATTGTTACTTCGTTTTATTGCTTTTCTACTGTCTGGTGCTTTTATCTTGATTCTAAAAGTGCTACGGATGTAAATATTGTATTGTATTATTTTATGTCTTTAAAAAATGTTTTCTTGCAAGCAGAAACAAAAACAGATTGGCTAATATGCATGTTAAATTTCAGATACTGGGCATCATCTTGTCCTGCATGTTGATGAAAGGCATCCGCAGCGGCTACGAGGTCATGTGATCCGGCTCCACACCAGAGTAGGAGTCGTCTGATCTCAGCGCTTATTTGGAGCTTAATTTGGAAACTTTTGATATGTCCAGTCTATACTTCAGATATACTGCAATGAAAATATATTTTCTTCTGTATTGATTTTGGATTATATTCCCATAGGTTAGCATTATCTCTGCTTTGATACGGTATTTGTTTAGGAAATTATAGAAATGATAACTGTCCACCTTATTGTATGTTCTTGTTGGGTGTTGTTCTAACATCTTTTAACTGTGTTAAGACACTGAAGATCTGTTGTTTTGTTTGGCTGGTTTCCAGTTTATGGTTTTTATTAAAGACTTTAAATTACATTTGAATTAGCTTGAAATGTAAATACAAACGGAAAATAAACTCACCTTAAAAGTTATTTATTTCAGACACCGTTTCATTACAATGTATATAACATTGGCACAGCAACACAACATTCAAAACCTTTGGAGCAAATACCACCACCACCATGTATGTGTTAAAAACGTAAGCAGAAGAAAACTTTTGCAACATTTCGGATGTATTGTGTCAGTCCTTGCGAAAAGGCACACAAAGGAAATTGTGCTCTTTCACACAACACCAAACCCCAGCACTGTGCACAGTGTGGGCTGACCAGGATACTTTAATGTTATCAGAGCAATCAAGAAAGAAGTAAACAAAGTAAAGTGCCATTGCTACTCTTTTCAGACACCCCACAATATATTCATTTACAGCTTTTCAGCTTCTCACCACACAAACAAGCTTGAATGTCTTTGCTATGGCGAACATATGATGACACCATATGAATTGGGCTTTGTTTTCATTCTCTTTTGACCACCATTATTAATTGTAAAAAAAATGGAGTGGACTGCAAAGGTGAATGCAAGAGAAGCTACAGTACGTGTTTGATGTGAACATGTGAAGATATTAAACGCACCCGCCTAAAATATTGTATCTGTATTTTATGAGTGGAATGAGTGAACAATTTCACAAATCTACAACTCAAATATTAACAGCACACAAAGTGATGCTGAACAATTTCCTCCTTGTGTCTGTAGATGTGTATTGATGTGTTAGCTTAGAAGTAAACATATGACAACAGTGGTAACAAACTTGAGATACAGCCACTGGTAATGGTGATAACCTCAACAACACTTAATATAGTTAAGTGCATCAAAGTTTCAAAATTAAAGCACCTCGTCAGGATCTGAATTAGATGCAAACGTCAAGTAGAAATAAACCTGTCCTATTATGGTACTTTATTAAGTAGAATCCCATACCCATAACATATTAATTTTCCCAAATGGATTCTGATTCTGGTTCTAAGGCATCTAGAAATATCAGGATCCTTTTCTTTGCTGCAAACCTACTTCAAGTCTTGGGCTAAGAATTTCTTTTCTCAAACCTTATCATCTTGCCAAGAAGAAGAAAACATCTTTATTCCATGGCAAAAAAAAAAAAGTTGGCGACACTCACAAGTTGTGCTGAGCCTGCCCAGTGCACGAAAGAGGCGCAATAACAAAAGCGGATTGTTGCCGGCTTCCTGTCTGCTTCCTGTCAGTGGCGGCTTGCACGGTTGGGGTAGTTGGCGGAGAGAAATACCATGCAGTGCAAAAGGAGTGACACCTCTGACTCTGCAGAAAAATAGACAAAAGAGGCATACAAAAATAATATTAGATATTATATACTTTAAAAGGCAAACTCCACAAAAAAAGTCTGGTTCCAGGTCTAGAATACTACTGTGTATGTGAACACATTTGTATTAAGCCTTTTGTGGCTTCAGAGGGAGTTGCATGAAGTCTGAAGAATACAGGTGCATTGTGGGCAACGTAGGCAACAGGTATTCGAGACGAAGAAGAATGCATGTAATAAAAAAAAAGATTATATCTCTGGTTCTGCTGCATCAATCTTAATAATTAATTAATAATACTAATTGTCCATCGCGAGTCGGACATGGTAGTAGTAGGCATGAAATGTTATATCTGTAACATACTCATTTGAAAAGGTGCTCAATGACAAATTCAGATGTAGGAGTGGGTTGCACCAACAGGGACTAGTTCTCTAACCAGATTGAATCATGGAGAGTGGTATCAGTGTTCTCAACTAACTCAGCAAGAAAACCAGTATAAGTATATTTGCTATTTTTCTTGAAACATTAGATATAAACAGACATGCCAATACAATAAGTAAATAAAATTAATAAATAAAGTAAAAAAAATTACAAAAATGCTGCACATCCAAATGGAAATACCTTTCAGTGAGGAGGACACCTGGAGCCACTGGGATAACCACTCACGACACTGATCGATGCCAAGACTATTAGGATGCAGCCCCCTTAGATAACAAGCCTAAAAAGAGAAATATATTGTGTTTAAAACACAGCGCAGCAAGGAATAGTGTTGACTTGTAAATTAAGGTATAAAGTTTGGAAAGTGAATATAAAATGTGCCAAGTCATGGAGAGTTACTGACCTTTCTGACTTCAATGTCGCTAAGCTGGTGAGGGCCCATCCTGCCGAGGGCCCGGTCCAGCTGGAGCAGCTCCAGAGCATGACTGTTCAGCCGCCGGCCAATCAGGACACCCGGCAGGCGTGGAGTCAGGAAGAGCAGGGGGCTGACTTGTCTCTGATTGACCATGAAGACAGACAGGAGAGATATTCTAGTGGTGAGCAGGTCCAACTCTTGGGTTTCATGTCAACTGGATGAGTGTGGACTTAAGTGAAGCATGAAGGGGTGTTACTGACCATCTGATGCACGCTCATCCTGTGTATACCCAGAGGATGTCCAGAAAACAAGCTCCGAACCGCCAGGATTTCCGACACTTTAGGATTTGCTCCACTTTGCACCTGAAAATCCACAGAGAAGTCAGTGGACACGTTCATGGAATCAAGGATACAGGTTCAACTTGTTGGTTTACTTGTATATGTACACAAGGAGAAATATGTGTGCTTCTGAGTAAGCAATGAGGGACATTGGTCATTCAGTCTTTTGTAATTTGAGGTACATTTTTATATATTTTAACATATTTCCAATTGATTGCATTTTAATAATAATAAAAAAACGTTCTGATGCCTTCACTTACTTTAGCACAAAGGTCCTGAAGACGACTCTGTAGATGGCCATCTTTGACTTGTCGGCTTGACTTCTCGAGCCCTTTGAGCACTGGCCCGTGGTGCTGGACCCTGAGGGAATGGTACAATCCTTGAAACTCTACCTGCTGCTTGGGAGTCCAGAAATGAGGGATCAGGAACTGGCGGGGGAAAAAGTACCTGGCGGTGAACAGCAGGGGATGGTAGTGTAGAGGCGAAGGGATGTTAAAATATATATCAACAGGGACAAGTTAGGGAGATCCAACACTGATACAGTATTAAGGTACATAAATTACCCATTACTATCAATCACTTCAGAACAATTTGCTAGCTGAAATAAAAAAGATGGTTACTTCACAGTAACTCACATCAAGACAAAAACCAGGTAGTTTGCAAAGGGAGGGATGGATATCACCACCATCGGAGCAGCCTTTATTAGGTCTCTGCGTAACTGCAAAACAAAAAGATAATACACATTAAAGGCAATGTAGTCAATTTTAGTTTTCCATTTTAATTTCAACTTCACAGAACTGGACCCAATATTTTGGATATTATTCATGGTGGTGGAGGAGACGCACCTGTCTGAGCTTCTCCATCTCCCTGTAGGACAAATCCTTGAACTGCACTCCATCAGAGAACATCCTGGCTTTTATCCTCTGCACTTCTTTGGCATCTTGGAAGAATAGCTTGAATCCTGAATTGATTCAATGAAAAAAAAAAAAAAAAAACAGAGGGTCTTAATCTGGGGGAGTACGTCACTCACTGTGAGCACAGACTGCCCACATGGCTGAGTTCATAGCCTGTGACCTAGTGTCTTCACCAACAGATCTGAATGTAATGTAATTCTCACAACCAGCAAAAGAATCAGTGTGCATCTTAACAGAAATACCATTTTCAAAAATGATATAGTATTGACGATGTCAGAGGTAAGTTAAGCGTTGATCCTACCTTCCACAAGCGTGTGATGGAGCAGATAAAAGCGAGGAAATCGCCTTTTGAGGAAAAGTTCATATTTGGTATTAACCCTCTGGAGCTTGGAGGAAACATATCGACCGATGCCTCGTCTAACGTTGGACGATGAGTAGTGTCTGCACAAAGGCAACCTGTGGAAGACGTGAATATGAATTAAAAAAACAAAAAACAGAATTAGCAGCAATTCAAATGGATTAAAACGGCAGAAATAAACTCAGATCTGACAGAGAAAACATACATACACTACAATATAATAATGGACAATAATTGACAGGTATGGACAATAATATTTTAAAAAAAATGTATAAAATAAGTAAAAGAGGGCCTACTATTGCAATTAATAGATATGATATTTACCCATGAGGATGATTAATCCTATCAGGAATAGATTAGTTTAAAATATCCACAAACACAGAGACACGTCAACTTTAATTGAAGTGATAACCATATGTATCATATGTTGACACAGAGCAAATGACACGTACATGCTCAGCTGTTGGGATATATTAAAGACAAATAAACATGTGTTCTAATGACACAGCAAAGTACCGACTTAGATATAAAGTCGACAACTCATTTCACGTCGTACATCTATTTAAATGTTCCTTAACAAACATCAAACGGTCGAGGGTGTTATGATATGCGGCTAGCTTGAGCAAAGGTTGAAGTGGGACGCGGGTATAACAAAGTGACAAATCGTGAACGAACGAAGCACGCAGAGTTGTAAACATACCTCGATTGACAGGACACGTTAGGAGAGTGAATGCCATTTGCTATCCCGTTTATCCCGAGACCACACAGCCGGGTCAAAGACAAACGTCTACACAAGCTGGAGCTGAACAGCGCCATGTTTTACCACACAGTGACGTTACGCCTACGTTACCGTAATGACGGTAGCCTCGCTCGAGATGAACTGCGGCTCGCCTGGAAAGTAGACGAGAGCAGGCAGCAGCAGGAGGAGGAGGAGACAGATAGCTACGCTCCAGGCGGACAGTTGTAGAATGATAATAGAAATATAATAATACAAAAAAAACAAAAAAACAATGTCTTCCTCTACGTGGAATTTTATTTATTTCCATTTATTATTATTTGTTATTTATTTATTTATTTATTGGCTTTACGGATATATATTTATGTTTCATTTCTTATAATTGTTTGTTATTTCATTAACATATCCTGTTTGGTTTGGTTTCCTGCAGTGTTCTGTCGCCCGAGCAACAAGTATCACCTATGTGAAAAGAAATAAAGGGTTATCTTAATGTGAATGGGTTTTTTATTTATTTATTTCTTTACCTTTATATCTAACTAATTTTTTGAAGAATTACAACTATGTTTATGCTCTACACTGTAATGTAACTGTTCCAGTGATATCTCACTACGATAAACATTGGAATGGTTAAACTGTCCAAAAATAATTCCAAAATTAATTGTGACATACATATTCTCAGCAATAATCAAATTACCATGATAAACGCAAATGCCGTGATAGCTGCCATAATCACGTCTACATTGGTGTCCGACTTGAGGGCACTTGGCTGCCGTCTCTTTTATAGCCCGCCCCCTAGGCTTATCATGCAGCTCTCGTCGGCATGATAAGCCTAGCCAAGCACATGCAGCTCTTGCTGGCATGATAAGCCTAGAAAGCCTAGCCAAGCCTAGCCAGGCCTAGCCAAGCCTAGCCAAGCCTAGCCAAGCTAGCCAAGCATATGCAGCTCTCGCCGGCATGATAAGCCTAGAAAGCCTAGCCAGGCCTAGCCAAGCCTAGCCAAGCCTAGCCAGGCCTAGCCAAGCCTAGCCAGGCCTAGCCAGGCCTAGCCAAGCCTAGCCAGGCCTAGCCAGGCCTAGCCAAGCCTAGCCAAACCTAGCCAGGCCTAGCCAAGCCTAGTAATGTCCGCTGTGTGCATAAGAGATGTACTATTGTCAAAATAAAGCCAGTAGCTGATATAAATATATACTATAGGCCTATGCAGACACATCCGCCCCCTCACACATGCAGCTCTCGTTGGCATGATAAGCCTAGCCAATCCTAGCCAAGCCTAGCCAGCCTAGCCAGGCCTAGCCAGGCCTAGTAATGTCTGCTGTGTGCATAAGAGATGTACTATTATATTTATATGATAATATTTATATCAGCCAGTAGCTGATATAAATATATACTTTAGGCCTATGCAATGTGTAATATTGGTGTAATGTGAGTATTTTAAATACAAAACATTGGTGTCGTGCAAAAAGTAGTGGTAAGACATATAACAAGTTGTAAGATAATCCTTTATTTACTTTTGTACAATCTAAACAAATATCAAATATTATAAAAATAAGTATTACCAGGGTGCAAGTTACGGGGGAGCAGGGGGAGCCATGGCTCCCCTGGTGGCCACCTGAGCTCCCCTGGAAACATGATTTGTGAAATTTGGGGCTCTAAAATATTGATATGATTGCCAAATTGATTATATTTTGGCCATGGTTTTCCCTCAAAGGTGTAAAATAAGAGAAATAAAATTGTATTTTTAGTTCGTGATTCATGAAAAAAGTGTTGCCTGCTTGCACGTCGGAGGCGCTGCCTGCAGGCCGCAGCTCCACGTGACCCCACTGCTCACACGCGCTAAGGGTTAAACCCGGTCCGGGTCTCCAGGTAGACGGAGGGGATTCCTTATAAATAATATTGTACATAGACCTATGGTGTGCGTGCAACGGATTTTCTCTTTATAATAGGCATATGCTGTTGCTATTAATGACAGGATCAGCATTTAAACTTTGCCCCTCTCCAAAAAAAAAAAAAAAAAAAAAGGATCGCCCGCCCCCAGCCCCGGCTCCCCCGGACACCGTGGTATAACTCGCACACTGAGTATTACACATACTCTACAGTACATTACCATATCAGCAATAAATGCACCAAAACTCCAAAATAAGAGGCTCTGCCCCAATAATCTAATGTAGTAGAATGATCACCTTGTAACTTTAGTAATGGTCCGCATATCAAAGAGTTTAGTAAAACATTCACAGAAATGAAATAACAATCTAAACATTTTTTCGAAGTTGTGAATCAACTACAAGATTAAAGTAGGCTACATATGAATACATCAATAATAATTATGTTACAATATACAATATAAGGATTATTCTGCTAAAATCGGGTGTTTACTTTTAGATTTACTAAATAGATTTTGTTGCTAATACTTCTCTACTTCTACTTGAGAAAAAATATTTTAATCCATCTTCCACTATTACTATTTCCACATTAATTAGAATATGTTTGTTTTTTTAAACTTGCTTGAACCGGAAGCACGTGACTTCGCGAAGTTCGGTAAAAGAAGTTCGGGGGCGGAGCGACGACGAACTCTAGCTAGGCGGGAAGACGACGTGATGAACGTTTTTTTTGTGCTAAATTTATCTTTAAACAAAAAATTCTGTGAATTGCTCCCCCACAGAGAGCGCATTCGAGTAATGGGGTAATTTGGCACACCTGTAGAGTAGATTCTATTGGTTCTCGTCTATCTCGTTTCATTGCATTCTGCCTCTTCACCAACTTGTCTATATTCAGTAAATCCCAGATCAACATGGCGACCACCATCAGATTTGGATCAACCAGTTCTCCATGCAGCATTGCTGCTGCCGAGAGAGCACATTTGGCAGAAGTAACTGGTAACAGCGACTCTTTCACATTTCAAAATCGCACGTCTTCCGTTTTTAGTGAATATTACATTGGTTTCATTTTGTTATCTTCTGACTTTTAAAGATGAAAAGGGAAGCTGTGACCCAGACAAACTCCTGCAGTGCCCTTTTGATAAGAACCACCTAATCCGGACCTGCCGCTTCCCTTACCATCTTATAAAATGCAGGAAGGTGAGTTGAGGGCTTATTTATAGCAACTAATGCCAGCAGGTATGGGAAAATGATTGTAGATTTAAGAACATGTGTGTCATGTATATCTAAACTTTAAACATCCCTTTCTTTTCTCCTCACTGATGTAGAATCATCCAAAACTGGCTAGCGAGCTAAAAACCTGCCCTTTTAATGCTCGCCACCTGGTCCCAAAACATGAGCTGATGCACCACACTGAAACCTGTGAGGACAGAATATCTGTGGACACTGACGATGGTGAGATTATCACATTATTGTCCCTTTTTGTTTTTGCCCTTCAGAGTCACCTTGTGCTCTGTTTCTGAGTTGAATTATGCTCTGTTCACAGGTGGAGATGCAAATGGGCATTGTAAATGGCAAGTCCCAGTCAATACTTGGGTAAACCCGGACATGTCGGAGGATTGGGACAAAGGTAGTATTAGTGACCACAATTACTTTTTTACACTTTTTGTGTGATTATAAGATAATAATCCTTTATTAGTCCCACAGTGGGGAGTGTACAGGGTTAAACAATCAAATTATACTGTTAGTCTGAGTTTAGTTAGATTTTTGTTACTTGTTGGACAGACCCAGGTCATCTCTTTCCTGTCTTTATGCAACGCTAACCTTCACCTGCTTCATATTAAGGGTATAGACGAGTGGTATTTACCTACTTATTCAACTCTCAGCAAGAATACAAATGAGAGTTTGTTTTTAATAAAAGGTATCAAATCGCATCGGTTTTACATATTCAATGCGTTGAATCAAAAGCCAATATCAGTTTTGTTCCCTTATGTATGAACCAAAATTTTGAACACGTGTCTGGAAAGGTAACCGGGTGTTTTATCTTGCAGAGGCTGATGATGATGCTCCTCCGTTTGTATGGGGTGTAAACACAGACCTGAGTCTAAAGTAAGTGGTCTGCTTGAGCTTTTTTTTAGTGGTTATGTCCGTATATTTTCTATTTACTAATTAACTGTTTTGTCTGGTTTCTCTGCAGACTGGAGACGAGGCCCACCAACAATCTTGGTCCAAGTTTAAGAACTCCTAATTCGCTCCCGTGGTCTGGGTATAAGCCATAAATTGCCTATTATCAATATAATGGTTAATTTTCAGCCTATTGTATTACAGCATGCATATATCAAGGGTTCTTTTAAAAATGTGTTCTTAGCTAGTCTTTACTAAAAAAGTGCAGTGCGTAGGATCTGGTGACAGCTTGCTCTAAGGATTGCTACAAACTAAAAATGTTTACGCCAATAGATCCCTACTAAATGCTACACACTGTTCCTGTTTTTTTATTTTTTATTTGCACAACTATTTCAATTCTAATTTATTTTGTATATTGGATCTAGTTGCAGCAGTCTCATTTTGAGTGATCTGATATGGTTGGCACAGTATGTTAATGGTGCGTGTGTGTGCATATGCCACTAAACTAACGGCTCTTTTTCTGTATTGTGTTGCATGCCCTGCTGTTATTTACAAATGGCTGGTTGAATGTTGTGTTCTTGTTATATTAAAATAGATTATTTCAAATCCTCGTGTGGTCAATCATGAAAATGCTCGGTGCCATTAACAAATGAAAGGTAATCTAAATTAGAAAAGATGATTTAAAAATGGCTACAGACACTGCAGATAACGTAACTAACAAAATTCACTTACAGGCTTATTTTACAATATCCAATTAATTGGGTTTTAAACTGAATTATGGGAGTCTACCTAAGCATGGAAGCAGCTGTGTAAACAATCACACACTGTCATAGGATGACCACTGGATGGCAGCACTGGTCAATCCACACTGGCATTGTCACTATCTCCTTCCCTTAGTCCCTGTTAAACTTAATTCCTTTGATTTATCGCCTCATGTACCTTAAGTGGAAAAATATCTGTTTTAATAAAAGCACTTTTAATGCATGAACTACATCTGACAGTTGCAGTGCTGCAGGAAGTATCCTATGCTTTTATATAAGGGAAGTACTAATAACACTGTAGAAATATTATGTAAAAAAAAATGTCCAGCAATGAAAATGTTACTGAAGTAAATGTACACAAGTATCAGGAAAATGTACTCCAAGAAGAAATGTTAAAGTATCAATGCACAGAAATGTCCTCTTACTGTTATAAATTCATGCATTAAAGTAAACATTTTTCTCCTGAAGTTGGTTGACATAGAGCTAATTCTGAACGGAGGAACAAGGAAAAGCATCTTCTTCACATTTAAGATGTAACCATGAAATGAGTTGCATGAAAAGTTGCTTAAACGATGAAAAATTGTCTAATTGTGCTGTTGGGTATAATTTTATAAAAAGCCACGTATAATCTATTTGTATGTTTTGTATGCAAAATTCTTATTTTTTAAAATAACTAAAGCTGTCAGAAGTAGAATGTGGTATGGCAAGACAAGTAAAGTTCAAGGACCTCAAGTACAGTACTTGAGTACATGTAATTTGTAACATTCCACCATTAGTTGGCATTCCTGTTGAAATATCTGCAGGCTAAACTGGATGACTTCAAGTGTCAGGATGATCAAGGCCTGCTGGCCAGCCAGACCACTCTGTCATATCTAAGTGGCATTATTGATTTCATATGACAACTGTCTATTTTAGTTGCATCTATTATTAGAAGTGTTCAGAAGCCACGTGCTGCCCTGTCACCATCTGGAAGGATGGGTGTGTGTGGGATAGGACTTACGTGCAGGACCTACTGTATGTCTGTACAGGACCCTCTACTGAGGAAGCACCGCCTTCGCTTAGACGTACTGTGTATCTGTTATAACCTCTCTGAGAGACATGAAGAGGCTCATGTCAGTTCTGAACTCTTGAAGGCTCAAATGTCACGTATCACCAACTGTACCAAAGTCAGCGATGTTAATCAGTGCTCAGCAGAACCCACCCATTGTCTGCCGCATACCATCGAGAAGCTAGCAGCAGGAGCAAATGTCATTTTAATGCTTAATAAATGTGATTCGATCAGTAAGAATTTATAAAAACATTTGCACCAAGCCACATGTATAAATAGCTGAAATCGTTTGCTCAGATTTCTAAATGCTGAGGATATGTATCACTGATATTTCTTTACGAGAATCTATTCTGGAAGATGCTTTTCTGATTTATGACAACGTGTCTTTAAGACATAAAAGAAAACTAGGCAACATCAAAAAAAAAAACATAAAAAAATAATTGAAATAGAAGATAATAATACAACTAGCAGTACCACATAAAAAATACTGGCATGCAATGTATCAATCCTGCATTTAAAAATAAGCACAGAATAATGATCAACTAGATGTTCTTATAAAGTATTAAAAGTTAAAGCAGGCATTATGCAGATTGCCCCATGTCAATGTTCTATTAATGATTACTGGATAGCACATGGAGCTAATTTATTACATACCATAGTTTAACAGCTGATATGTTTTGTGTGAAAACTCTCAATCTGAAAAATAAAAAGTACATTTGCCTTTGAAATGTAGGAAAGTAAAAGTGAAATGAAAATATGCTACCGTAGTACTAGATCAGTAATAGATATTAATTCATCACTACTTGAAATTTGCTGATGTCTAATCCCAAATCTAGATTTAAACTCCTCCTAACCAGCAGCATAAAATGAAACTAAATCTGCCTCTGTACATCCTGTTCTGAGCTGGGTGTCCAGTACAAGATACTGGTCAGCAGGAGAAGTGAGCTCATGGGAAATGCACTAATCAAAAACCGTGTATCGTCAGTCACAAGAGAAACCCTTTCACCTCGCTTGTTGAAATGGATTAAAATGGATTTCTGGATATAGCATCCATCCATCCATCCATCCATCCATCCATCCATCCATCCATCCATCATTATTCAGGTGAATTAAGATCATATTTTTCTACATGGTTCTCTTCTCCTTCAGAGAGTATGTTTTCCACAGTCGGTGCATCACTTTGGTCCAGACTGAAACTATCCGAGGGAGTGCCATGAAGTTTTCCAAGATCCCCAGAGGATGCATCCTCACTGACACAGTGAGGTTCACATTCGTGGTTTTAAGTGAAATGTCTCAACATTTCCATAAGCCTCAACAAAACTATCATAACAACGAGCAATAAATATAAAGAATAGTAGATGTGTTCCAGACACTCTGACCTGTGTTCAATTTTAGTGTGCCTGCTGGCAATAAGACTGAAAGGCTTGTACAAACTGCACTGACCATAATATAAAAATATTTATTTCATTGTGCGCAATGTTGCCACGTGCAACGCATTTATCAAAACATGCAAGATGATCAGGAATGGTGTCCTATGGCTTTTTCTTTTAACAAATTTCACAAAAAAATGCCATTTACTTCCCATAGTGAATAATGGAACAAAGTGGATGATATGTAAAATATTCTGAAAATGATATCTTAAACCTGCTCACATTTTGCAGTGTCATGCATTATTTCAGATCAGATTTAGAGACATTTTCAGCTCATGTTAACCGAGACCAAAACAAACAGTACGAGTTTCCTAAACTTCTCCCTTTTTTGGACACCACATGCATAAACAAACAAAAACATTGTCTTGAGTTGTAATTAACCCAGGTACTAGGCACACTATCAAAATAGAAAACGTTCAATGTTTTGGGGTAATTCACAGTACACTGTTCTGGTTCTGGTCTGCTGCTCTCATTGAAATATCACTCCCATGAGACTCATCTGACTAACGCTGGCTGCTGGAGACTCTGCGAACTAATTTCAGGCATGCGGTGAAACCAAAGCCTCTCTGGCGGTCTTCTTTTATAAATGTGACATTCTCATATTCTCACAGTCATAAGAGTCCTGCACATTGTTGAGTGGACAGCTTGGTCTTTGGAGCCGGCCACTAATCCACTGAAACTCGTGATCCTCTATTATCACTGGCATTTCATACTTCAAGTTGCTCTTCGCTTTCCCCACTTTCCACTGAGGCATTATGGGTGGATCATGAGAGAGCTGCCCTATCCCCCTGATCGTTATGAGTGTATCATCCCCCACATGCAGTAATCAGAGTGATGCTGGCTTTAACTGCTGTTGTTGCCTTAGTCGTACATTTATCAAGTCCTCCAACTTGTATATTAAGTTTCCTCAGGAGTTCAGAATCTGTAACTCAAGAAAAGCATGACACCAGCTGGTTTCTTGCAGATAATTCATTTGTAAATTAACTCTATTTCCAAGAGCATTCTGTTCTAGGCATTTAATATGACATTGGTGCAATACATCTGCAGGAAGCCATCTGGGTTGCACTGAAGCACAAACCACTAGCCAACACTGTCTAGCTCAGTTTAATAAACACCAGAGAACATATAACACAATATAATTATACTTGTTGTAAGTCTGCTAAATGCCCTAAATGTAAATATAATTGCCTCAAAGCACAGAATACTGCATATCATTCATACTAATAGGGGCCGAGTCTAAAACACTTTCAGCATAAGACTTTTTCAGGGCCCAAGCATCGACATCGTCAGTGAACGAAGTCCCTATTGAAATGAGGAATTATTAGTTATGTAAATGAATTCACATCCTCAAAAACATTCACATTCTCAATTCAACTCGCCATAAAAACAGGCAGTTGCTTTTTCAGTGAGTTGAGCTGCTCAAAAACCCATGTCAGACATGATGAAAATAGACTTCTGATGTTTGAATTAGGCTTGGGCACGGTGAATTGGCTCTACAGCGCCCCATAACAGTTTTTAAAGTAAAACTAACTCTGACGTACATGTTTAAAATTGTTTTCAGGGGCGCTGCCAAGGCGGCATGTGCGATGACACCGCTTCATATGTGCTTGTATAAACTCATGGTCACAGTACAGAGGGGATGATCACCAGAGACACCGGAATGGTGACATAATTTGCGCAGAGCTGAGCAGAGTATTGAGGGCATCCTCCTTCCATGGCAGGTTTGTGGACCCTGTAGAGGGATTCTGGGGGACAAGACACCGCAGAGTAACCTCTTGCTCCTGTTTTGCCCCATTAGCCTGGCCATTAGTTGGGGTTAGTTAGAGTTGAGGCTTGAGGAAGCACTGATGGTGGAGCAGAAGTCACTCCACACTGAGGAGGCAAACTGTCTCACACTCTTTCAGAGGGGATACATGGAGCCGGAACATCGGCAATGTCTTTAAGTGGGGAAAAAAAGTGATCAAACTTTGAGAAGCTGATGATCACTGCCAGGTAGACTCTTTGACGGTGTGTGATCATGGGAGATTTGCAAGGGAAACAGGAAGCAAGGCCACGAGAGCTGCCTACGGAAGAGAGACAGTGTGCAAGTTACCCCAGAATGACAGGAAGGTCTTGTTGCCCACTTCAGCACATGGTACTTAGATTCTGGGTCTGTTGGATGGGTCGTTGCCTGGATCGGGCTTCTGATGCTGAGCCTCTCAGACATCCTCTTCTACGTCCTAGGTTACCATGCCTGCATATGTTCCAGTCGGAGTTGCAGGTTAGCACTGCCAGCCCACAGCACTCTCCAAAGGGTGGGACATTGCTCAGAGCCTAACAAATCTCTCTGGGCACTGTGTATAGTCTGGCCACATGCTCCAAAGCAAAAGAGGGTCAGCAGTTCACCACTATGACCAAGCAATCTAAATTTCAGTCATCGTTTGAAAAACACAAAAGAAACGATTAACTAACAACAGGGAAAGAAGCGCCCAGTGTCCAAAGTGGCAGAAACAACATCATTAATATGACTTATCCAACAAAATGCAATGCATTGCAAAAAATCTCCTAAAAGGAATCAAACTCACCAGGGCCTTGGCTTGGTTTGCAGTTTTGCCACCAATCTTTATGGTACTTGGTTCACACTGGCTTCCCTGTTCTCTGCAGACGGTCGAGGTATTCACTATAAAAATGTTATTTTCCTCAGAAGGCTGCCAGCTTGATCGGCTCCAGCCCCCCCGCGACCCTGAATACAGGATAAGCGGTAGACAATGGATGGATGGATGGCTGCTCAGCTTCAAACTTACTCCACCGTCTCTCTTCACAAGAGATTCTCTTTTCCTCTGTTCTCTAGGCCACACCCACTTACACCTGTGGGGAACAGAACACCTGATTAGTGTTGACTTGTGGGTGGGGACAAGTGAAAGCAGCTGTTAACAGTAAACACTGCACACAGTACACAAAGCGTTTAAGCTTGTAAGACGTTTTACCTTTAACCCTTTAACATTAATGCACAGCTTAATGGACAGCATCATTTACAGCGATGTGTGACCTTCACCATCCCCCCCCCCCCCCCCCCATGAGGGAGAGAGAGTGTGTGAGTTACCCCAGACTGACAGGTAAATCTTGTGGCGTGTGTCCACTCAGGACAGCATGGATTCTGGGACAAACAGTTCTGATGCTGAGCCTCCCAGACTTCCTCTTCTACGTCCCAGGTTACCACGCACAACGGATTCTCAAGACACATCCTTAAGCGGAGTCCTTTAACTGGTCCACCACTTGAACTGACACACTTGGTGCTGTCTGATCACACAAGGGCCTCTGTTTCCTTATTTTTATTATTTTATTGTTTTAGACTGAAATATCTCAACAAATCTGGAAATCTGGTACAGGCCTTCATGAACTTTGGTGATCTGACCTTTTGTCCATGATCCTGAGCCCCTGGAGTCTTGGGGATCATGGAGGCTCTCATGCTGTTAAACAGTTGCACTTGATTAATCTATAACCTGTTGTCTATAAATAATCTTGTAGCAACCATTACTTAAGCATAAGGTGCACATTCAGGTTTTGACACACCCACACCCATCATGCTAGTGAGAGTGTTGCACTATATGATGATGAAGTAGTCTGAGTCACTTGAGACCGTACTGGGAATCCTACCAGATTCTAAAAAGAGACGAGTACATAACTAGGAGGGAGGTCGACAAGGGTTCATTTTTCAGCAGGATGTTCTGGTCTGTTGACAACAAAAGAAGTAACACTTGACGTTTGCAGGTTACTAGTACAGCAACACACATTTTCACAAATTATCAGTAGACTAAATAATATTATGTTGATTCAGTGTTTGTATTGTGTACAACTGCAAGCTGGGACAGATAATAAAGATGACAAAAGCAGTTAGAATGTGCAGTTTTTCATTTTATTTCATTTTTAGCTGCAGTAAAATATATCTTCTTAGAATGTAAAAATAACCCAAAACAAAATTAAAAATGTCCCCAAACTGCAGAATACAGTTCATGTGGCGACAACACCAGTAGGTTTAAAACAAATTCAAAGTAATCTACATACAAGACCAGTGTATTAGACAATACACATTGTGTTAGCTGCTCCATGTCCATTCATGATACATGAATGATGCTACTGAATGGTGCTGCAGGTTAAATCTACTCATGCATTTGGGTTTTTATGTGTGTGTATCCATCAAACATCAGTTTGGGGGCCAGAAGTGTATCAGTATTTCATCGAAACAGAAATATAATGACCATTTCTGATATTTGACAATGTGATCATGCCTTTTCTGATATGTGCAATTTACAGTCAAAAGATTCTTTATGCAAAAATATTGTGCCCATTTTATCCTTAAACTGGTGGTGACGTTTTTATTTGTATTCAATTTTGATAACTGCTTGGAGAGTGCAATCATCTTCCCTCTATCAGAACTGTTTCCATTCAGGGCTTCCATTCATTCCTTGCTGTGTGTAAACTTGGTCAATCAATGGAACAATCATTTGGTCCAAGAGCTGGTGACTTGGAGTGCACATTTTCCTGGAAAAACAAACTTTTTTTTGACTTCACGTACATGTCACTTCTGAAGGTTTTATAACTTATTCACTTTAGAACTCAGAAGTAGCTTCACGATCCCTTAGACTTCTTCTCGCTGAAGTACGAGCACACAGTCTGTTCTCTTTGGTTCTCATATGAACTCCAGATTTGATACAGATCGCCCATCCCACACTCAAAACGGAAGCGTGTCCATGAAGATTTTGTCCACAAGCGGTGGCGGAGGAACAAGATCTTCTAATTTTAGGTAAAATATACGCTGCAGGCCTTGAGTGCAGAGAGTCCTGAGCTCAGGTAGCTTTCCGAGAAGTCTGGACAAATAATTTGGCCGCAGCGAGTCAGAGCCGCAACCAGAAATGTGATCTTTAAGGCAAGTGATTAGCTGGTTCTGCAAGTCCTCCACACGTTTTGGCTCCTTGAGACCATGTCGATCTGCAGAAGACAATAAGTCACTGTTTAGACTTTTAGAGACTGTAAACCTTGAAATCATGACAAATCTAATAAGTGGGATTCATCACGATATAAATAAATATTTTTCTTTTCACTTATTTGAGTTTAATCAGCTTTCAAAGTCCATTTTGTAAAAAATCTATATACAGAACATTAACAAATAGCAAGTGGGATGCTATACTGCTAAGGTGGACATACGCTGATGTTGTTGTTGATGTTTAGCGTGCTGTGATATTACGTCTTCTCTGCACTATATAGTACACGAGATTGTGATACATTCTGTCACACGCTTGTGTCAACCCTCATCCATCTCAATCCACATCTAAAAAAAAGATGTGTTAAATGGGGTTTGAGGATGACTGAAGCTCTTACCAGTGATTATGACCAGGGCCGTGAGACAGGAGCAGGAGGAAACGTCTAACTTCATGCGATGGAGGCTTCGAGAAAACTCCAAGATGGAGTCAATCCAGTCCCCAAAGCCTCGGACACACTGCGTTTTGTGAAGTACAGCCCCGTTACAGAAGATGAGCTTGTCCATTTCAGGATTGGAACTTTAAAAAGAAAAAAAAACAACAACTCAGTTTGTTGATTTTATCCAAGACATCAGGAAAATCCCACGTAATCTGAATAAAAAACACGCTGGCATTTTTACAGGTCGCTGCACTCACCGATATGCAAGGCGCAAGATGAAGAGTTCGACAAACGCAGATTCTAGCAGAAGTTCCTGATCCTCTGAGCAGAACTCGGAGAAACCCGGGATGCTCTTCGCCCACTTCCTGATGATCTCCATGGAGGATGTGAGTAAGTCATAAAACTGCTTGATGTCACTAGCGTCCACTTTTTGGTTTGGGCTGATTTCTGTCTCATCATACTGAAATAGCAGACAGAAGAGAAGTTCAATAAGACGCCTCAAATCGGTAATCAAATACTGCAAACTGATTTTTTTTTAAAAAAGGAGGGATTTCATTTGTTGTTGTTACCTTGGAGTAATCCAGTTTCCCAACACCGGGGTTGGAGTCGATGTGGGCCCTCACAAGCGAAG
This sequence comes from Chelidonichthys spinosus, assembly GCA_029853015.1. Classification (NCBI taxonomy): domain Eukaryota; kingdom Metazoa; phylum Chordata; class Actinopteri; order Perciformes; family Triglidae; genus Chelidonichthys; species Chelidonichthys spinosus. The sequence goes on along the minus strand of CM056829.1, from coordinate 9,656,715 downwards.
CGATCATGCTGACTGGAGACACAGTGGTTGTCACATCTTGGGCCACTTTAGGCTTCGAAGGCAGGCGACCTCTTCGTCCTTTCAGGCTGTCTGTTCTCACAACTGAAAGAAACAGTTGGTGACATCAACCGTTACTTGCTGTTCAGCGTCACCACCCTGAATCTAGACCTTTGTGCTGAACTCACCTTCCCTCACCATGCCCACCACAAGACACTTTTGGAAACGGCAGAACTGGCATCGATTCCGCCTCCTCTTGTCCACGGGACAGTCTTTGTTGGCAAGGCAAACATACTTGGAATTCTTTTGTACCGTACGCTGTGACACAAAAAGCACAATTTCTCTAAACCCGTCTCTGGCACAAGACATGCAGTCAGCTTTTATATACAAAGAGATTAATTGAATGCACAGACAAGTCAGATCTTATTACCTTGAAAAACCCTTTGCATCCTTCACAAGTGCGAACCCCGTAGTGCTGACAGGAGGCGTGGTCCCCACACACAGCACAGCAGCCCTCATTTCCACTGGGACTTTTTAATTTGGGCGATAAGCGCCCATCCAGCTGGTCAGTGCTATCGAGATTACACGCTTGCTCCAACACCAAGGTGGGAAAGGTCAGTGTAGATGGGTGAGGGTGGGTCAAAGTAAAAGGGTCGTGCTCTCGTACGTGCGGTTGACCCAAATGAGACACATCCTCCACAGAACCAAAAGTGAAGAAAGAGGGCTCTTGTGGCACTGAGGTGTCCTCTGCCGCCCAGTATCCTGGACTGGGTGAGTACGGCCCGAATGCTGAATCCCAGTTCGACGCATGCTGACTCTGGAACCGTGGGGTTGATGGGGATGAGGCCGACGCGGGGCTGCCAAAATAATCTGACGCACAAGGTGACACAGCCTCGTCTGGGTAACTCAGCGTGAACCCTCCTGGGTAGCAGCCGTAAACCTGGAGGTCATCCAGCTTGAAGGTGGTCTCCTGGCCCGACGACGGGGTGACGTGGGCCGGGGCCGCAGTGAACTGACATGAATATGCATCAAAGTCGGCCACGTGAGTGTCCACCAGGGAGCTGATGCTTGGCAGGGATGGAGCAGAGAGGTGGTCCCGTGGGCTGCTCTTATCCACAGCCAGCCTGGAGATAAAGTCTGTGCTCTGAAGCTCTGGGCTGCCAAGGCTGTTCTCATAGAGCTGAGATCCATGCTGTGGGTGTATGCAAGTCATGGCTGCGAGACTGAAAGAGACGTCATCAAAACTGTTAGAGCCAAAACAGATTTCAGATGTGCAACTCTCACTTAAATACTCAAGCTAATGGCCAGTTAGCCTGTTAGGTGTCCCACAGGGAAGAAATTGGCCAACTGGGCCCTCTTTCGCTCTCCCTCGCTGTGTACAGTGTGCTGGAATTCGATACACTATTGCAGCACCCATTCAAGTCGTGTCTGTTTGAAACAGGCCAGTTGCTCCTCCATTATTGCTGCCTTGGCATGTGCAGCTGAGCAGACCTGGGCTCGATGCCAACGCATGAGGTGCATGTCACGTACATGTCACGGATCTATGGACTACAAAACTCTTTGATTTCCAAACGCCGGTCTACAACTTAAGCTCATTTAGGTACAATATATTTCACACTGTTCATATTGTATACACATTCATATCTCCCCCCTCACTGCTTCGTAGTTATTCTGTGTATTACTGTTGATTCTACATATTACTCGGCGCTTAACAGATTTTTGCACTTCTGGTTAGATGCAAAACTGCATATCGTTGTCTTAGTACTGTGTGAAATGGCAATAAAGTGGCATCTAATTTGAATCTGAATCAGGTTTAAAGGTTTTGATATAGGTGGAATTTTCCTTGGTGTTTTGTTGAAGAATAATAAACAATGAGAGAAATAAATTGTATTTAACAAAAATCTTAAAAAGCAAGAACTGCAAAAGTTAAGGCACATAAATATAGAGCAGAAACATTTAGGCTACAATAAAATAAAATAAATATGTACAATATGTTTAAAATTAAATGTTGAAACTACTTGTGCAAAGTAGCGTTTTCTCTTGCATACCCACTGCTGCAGCCTTTGAGCCAGGCACCTGTTAATCCCTCACTTTGCTCTCAGCTCAATTAGTGGGGAAGGGGCTGCCTTCTCCTCCATTCAAACTCATTCTAATGCCGAACCCAAGTTAGTTGTAACATTTCCGCATTCACGTGAAGGCAACTGTATCTGTTCTTTTTAAATCATAAATATCTCTTACCTGTTGGGCCCGTCTACAAGTGCTTTGAACTGTCTCTACTCCAAAGACAACCGTCGGTCATCTTCAGTGTATCCCAGCTGAGGAACAAGTCCCTACGAGCGCGCAGCTTTATACTATCCGCGTTATTGTACCCATGACGTTGGAGAAAGCTTCCATACAAGGACGGCCGGTGGGCGGGGAGATTTCCATCCCCCGACCAATCACAGCGCGCGTTAGAGAGAATAGACGTTGAATGACGCACTTCGGGATTCCGTTGACGCGCGTATGGCGAAGAACCGCAGCATTGTCCTCCCGACACACTCACGCGCACAGGCACGAGAGAGAGAGAGAGAGAGAGAGAGAGAGAGAGAGAGAGAGAGAGAGAGAGAGAGAGAGAGAGAGAAAGAGAGAGAGACGCGTACAACTAAATACAACTCAATGAAGCTCAATATAACTTAATATTTTTGCGCAGGAAGAAGCTGCTCCACCGACAGTTTGAAGTGTTTCTTGTTGTTTAATACAATACGTTCGGCTGATAAACTGGAAAATGATTAAACGATTAAAAAACAGGAATTTACAGTAATTTACAGGTTTTTCTATTTAATTGGAAAGTATTTGTAATGCCTGTTGTGTTCAGGTCAAAGTAATGATATATTAGGCTTAAAGCTGCACATTTGGTGTTTACCTGCTTCGGGAGCTTGGTAAAGTGGTTGAAGAAGTCCAGGGCCCAGCCAGAATGTCCATGTGGGGCCCATAAGGTTTAAATTTGGGCTGCAGATAAGGGTCCCAAGTGGGTTTGTCCGCAGTTTCCATGGTGGCCCCACCTGTGTTTGCCCATATGGGTTTCAAGTTGGTTCTGACTGGGTTTCAGGTGGGGCCCAAATTGGTGAGTTGCACAGGACCCATGTAGGCCCCATATCTGTGCCCACATGGGCATGAAGAGGGATCAGACTGGACCTTAAATGGGTCCTTATATGGGCAAACACAGGTGGGGCCACCATGGAAACTGCGGACAAACCCACTTGGGACCCTTATCTGCAGCCCAAATTTAAACCTTATGGGCCCCACATGGACATGCTGGCTGGGGGGCTCTATGAGCTGGTTTGTGATTATTTAATTAAAAATGTATTTGTGCATATGCATCAAAAGGCACAATATCCTCTTGTGGGTCTGTCTTGAAGAGTTGTCAATATTTAGTTATATGACTTTTGTTATCTCCGCGTTGTGCTTCTATTGCCTGTCGCTTCATTGATTCATGTTGAATCAAATGATGACGCAGCAGGTGGTATTCTAGCAGAGAAAAACTGTTCACATTGCACAGACAACGGCAAGAACGAGGGATTAAAATGAACATGTTACTTAATCCAGCCATGTACAGAAGTTAGAGACCATCCAGGTATTGGACTGATATGCTTTATAAACTTCTTATATCAGATTGAGATTTGAGAGTCAGGTGACTTTAAGAGATTTAAGATTTTGTGGTGTTGGAACATCCCACCTGGAGTTTTTTTTTTGTTTTTTTTTTAACCCAGAGAGGCTCACTAATGATCAGTCTCAATGTCATCCATAATAACACCATGGTGGCCAGTGAATAAGTCTCACACAAGTGTTCACAATCTGGTACAGAGAAAGCAGGCCAAACACACATTCAATTGAAATTGTATGAAAAATAAAGCTGTTTGTTTGCACTGTGATCCTCATTCTTGCTGGTTTGTCTGAGACATAATTCTTGGATGGTACATTCTTGGCTAGTCAGCCTCTGGTTGTAGTCTGCAGCGGAAAATAATCACCCCCGCATTGAAGATTTTTTTCCCCCCTGTGCATGACTGGGTATCTGTGATGTCATGCCAACACTGACTGGGCCTCCCTGCTGCATAGAAACTGATTTCACCGGTTATCTGATCTGGGTTACCGGACACAGGAACACATTTCGTGACTTCAACATCATCGTTGGGACGCTGATTCCTATCAAAGACAACAACTTCAAGTTTTTGACAAGAAGCGCAAAGTTTTTAATAAAACAACAGTTTCAATGTTATAATGTGATGAGCAAGAAATGTGTCTGTTCTCCCACACATGCACACACACACTTGTCATGCATCATCACATGTGCATAGCCTGACCTCCTCGCTCACCACCTGTTGCTACTCCACAGTGCTATTTTTGACGTGAGGATATGTTTGTCATTGTGGAGAAATCCTCAAGTTATCCAAAACCATGAAAACACATCTGTGGTTGTTTCTGGTGAGTTTTTTTTTTTTTTCTGGCGTAACATCTCATCTAAAATCTGCAAATCGACCATGGAAACTGTGGGAGATCCACGAGGGAGATCAGCATTGTAATGAAAGAGATAACTAAAGGGTTTTCATCAGATAGACCACGCCGCCTGAACGGTCGGAAAGAAGTTACCGCTGTTGAAGTCGGTTGTCCATTAGGTTCCAGGTAGTTTTGCATACACATGTAAATGATGCAGACATGATGCTATCAGTGGTGCTTTGCATCTTTTAACAAGGATTCCACTGCTTGTGCACAATTATTAATTGTCAATTTTAGCCTAATTTCCTGGTCAGGAAACAGACTGGTTAGTCCTTTATTGTTAAGCGGTGTCTTTCATTCCTTACCAGCTGTACACAGCAGATCAATCTATTAATACAGTCCCGGGATGTGTCACCCCTCCTGTTATATATAGAATGTATAATATTGAGTGTGATGACATAAACTCTGATAATCTTTCCATTAAATATGCGGATATATCAGATATAAGAAAGTCTGGATATGAGAGAATGCAATGTATAGTATTTTAGCTTGAATATTTTCACAGATTCATGAAATTCAAGCCAAGTTAAGTTAACATAACAAGTCCATTACTGAGCTTTCTTCTCACACGTACTCCGGCTTAACGCCGACTGTAAACACACCGCGTGAATGTGACATTAGTGAAGCAACACCTGCCTCTTTATCCGCGTCTCTTTTAGAAGTTGAAGATACATTTGTGTGAGATGCGGCTCATATTCGGCACCAAAAATATCAGCTTCTCCCGGCGGGAACACCAGGAGCTCCAAGGAGATCGAGTTCGAACATGCCTATGTGCACACTGGCGTCTTCATGCTAAGCAGTTGCATATAGATAGTTTTATAGGGTGTGCATATTGATTGGAGCCTTGCAGCGTGATGTGAAGTCATGTCTGTGTATGTGTGTCAAGCTGTGTTTATTTGTATGTGCTCTCGATCTAATATTTAGTTGTTCTTCAGCATCCTGAAATAGAGATGATGGTATTGCAATGCAATGCAAAAGCCCTGTAATAAATGCTATAAAACTTCCATTAAATGAAGACTACAGAGTATTTTGGAGCTGTACTTTGTGGTGGTGATTTATTGGACGATAAGATTAAGAGGTATTTCCAGCATTTCCAATCTCATGACACAAAGACATTGGCATGCGATTGGACAACACAGCGATATGACAAACTATATTTCAAAAAACTAAACCGCCGATACCAGTTAAACACTTAAAGTAGCGACTGACACGCTTCACAATGGGAGTAACACTTGCAGGACTGATTTTCCATAACAACAATAAGATAACTATATCTCTAATCAATTAAAAAGCAGCTTGTATGAATGTCAATAACAAATAGTCTCAAGTCAGACAAGCTGCTCTGTGAGGCTGTTTAGCCACAGTGACGAGCTGAATGCTAACATCAGCATGCTAAGATGCTCAGAATGACAAACATGCTGATGTTTACCAGGTATCGTGTTCTCTATTGTCACTATCGTGGTTTCCCATGTTAGCATGATGAAATTAGCTGATTAGCATGAAACACAAATGAGGCTGATGGCAGAGTCATCAGTTTTGCAGGTATTTGGCCGTAAACTGAATTATTGGACCAATTAAAAATATGACATGATGACGACACTTAAATCAGCATTGTTTCTAATAACACGTCTTTAACTATTTTGTAAAAAAAGAAATCATTTTCATGGGGTTTCTAAATAGAAGATGGTTCATGTGAGTAATAGGACTGAACATGATCACAGCAGCATTAACAAATTAATGAAATGTAGCCAAATGACTTCAATGCTAATAGAGAACACTGACATTCTTACTGAAATCTAAATCTCAGTCATATGATCAAAAATACAGAAAGAGGAGTGAGAGAACTTACTTCTGGTCTTTCCGTGGCCTCCAGGAGACTCATGCGACTCCTTGTTTATCATGTGACGCGTAGAATGACCCATTTTTTATAAAGATGCATCAGGATTGAGTGAAAACCTGGGGACATGTAAGTGTGTGTTTTACATAACATTATGAATTTCAGATGTGAAGATTGATTTTATGTCTTAATTCGACATAGAATCACACAAAAATAAAACAAAAAGAGAGAGTGCAGTCTGACATCACTCTAAAAACTCCCATAGTTGTTCAACTGGGTTGAGATCTGGTGATGCTGAAGGCCCGAACACCCGAGTCGCATCATTTTCATATTTCTCATGGCCACTTACATCTGCATTTATTATTATTGTCTCCTGCGTGTGCATCTCTGTGTCTGGCCGCAGCTAATCTGACACAACTATTATTCAAGGATCATTTATTGATATTCTGCAACACAAGTAATGCGTGACGAAATACAGTTTTGGTCCATACAAGAAAAACTGGACAAACTAAACAATAATGCATTCCAGTAGTGCATTAAAAAATGCATCAGAAGGAATGTAAACAGCAACAACAACAAGAATTATCTGGGTAGATTATACGGCTGGCATCATAACATAAAAAATTTGGGAAACATCAACTTTCACTCTAAACAGAATCCGCCGCAGCTGCATTGATTCAGATGAGAGTGATTTTCCCAATATACGCAATTAGCATTATTATATCTATTGCAGCCTATTATTGCTTTGATGTATCTTGGACAGTTTCATGTCTACTCTGGTAGACACTATATCATCAAAAAAAATGCTTCCTTTGTAAAAACACATGTGAAATGTAAGAGAAAATTTGCAATAAAAGCCATGGATATCACATAAACTTCTCACCACAATATGGGTGCTTCAAGGCAGAATTAACAGACCATGAAATTCACGTTTGGGAAAGCTGTTGCCCAGATGATGACGAGGCCATGACGTTGCCTCGTTGTGACTCTTCCTCTTTTTTTTTAACCAAAGATAGAAGACCGTTTTCTATCACGCTCACATTCCTTCATGAGGCTTAAGTCGCCACTGTCCTTATCAGGTTCCACTTTCCAGTCTCAAAGTAAAAGAGGATCAGACATTTCATGTAAAAGATACCTCATATTTTACATACAGATCACATAACATTTGGCATCCTCGTCCACTCCTCATCTCCAAAGCCCAGACTTTCCTTTTGTTGAGCTAATTGTTGTGTGCAATATGAGTTAGAATCTTTTAAAAGGCTGTAAGACACACTGCGAGACAATTTATTACTTCAATACAGTTCAGTACATGAGCTCTCAAGTTTTGCTGAGCTTTGCACCAATGGGAGGATGTTTCACATACTGCTCATGCTCCATCTGGTGGTGCAATGTGGGAGCATGACATGCAAGTATAACTCCGAGGTGGGCTTTACTGCACGCTTGTTGCAAAAATAGAGCTGATTCAACAATAAATCCCACCTGGAATAAACGGAAGAAGGAGAAACTTCTTAGTGGTTACAGCGTCCCAAGTGCTCTTTGTTGCATGCCACATTACACTCGCAAATTAAGACAATATTCATCATCTTTTAAATCAGGGATTTGTGGAAGAAAGCTGGACCAGAGTGTGTTTGATATACTGGAGCTAAATCATGAAGGTTCATTCTTCTGCCGTGGAAGATTGTGCTCAATCAAAAGCTGCAGAACGGCTACTTGTTAGAAGTTAGAAGATGTTAGAAGTGTCCAGAAGTACCACTACCAGTACAAATCCTGCATTAAAAGAAAACTTGTGCTTGTTTACGTGCATGTGTGTCCCAATGGCTAGCTGACTAGCTGCACCACGCTCATACAGCGATTAAAACGTCCTGTCCCACAGCGTTGTTGCATTATAACTGCACTCTGATAACTCCCCCGTTAGCTCTGTCAGCGCGGTTACTGGTGTTTGCACTGTTAGCACCGTTTGCTGCTAGTCACCACCTTCTCCGTCGCCATGTTGAGAGCCATGAGGAGGAAATTCTACAATCGTATGCTCATAATTTAGAAAGTAGCACCTTTAAAGTATATCAAGCAAAAGTTTTCATTCTGCAGAAAAAGGCCTTTGTGACGTATAACTGTATATTATTATGAATTACATTACATCGTTGATAATGATGCATGAGGAGCATAGAAAAATAGCATTTTACTGTTGTAGATGGTGAGATGGAGCTATTTAACTGGTATGCAGTTTCAGTTTGGTAGGTGAGGTAAGTCAGGAATGGGCAACATTTTAGTAAAGGCAACAATAAAAGCAAGGAAGGCCCAGATCGGGGTCAGACTCATTGACAGGCTGGGAGGGAACGGGTGGAAATGGGTCTGTTATGTACTGCCATGCTGATGAGGGGAAGTGGAAACAGGTGAGCAGGTGAATGAGAGTCAGTTGACTGGGACAGGGGAGAGTCTGGAGACATCTGGTGGATGGATGGAGGCGATGCAGAGGGCTGGGGAAGTGATGGAGTGGAGTAGAAATATAAAGTAAAATGAAATAAAAATTCAAGTTGTACTAGTAAAGCTACCGCTAAAACCTTCCTTTGTCTTGTAGACAGCATGCTTGTTAACTGGTGATTTTCAGGTCAGGTCTCTGGTGTTAATGTTTAATTGTAGACATATGATACCTGTCTAATAACCTTTTTCCATTAAGACATTTTGTCCGAAAGCACGGGTGTGATTAATATAATTAATGATGGTTGAAACTCATTGTCTGTCAATGTCACAATGGAAAACTTGGATATAACTATGCTTTTCCTATGTCAAGTCAATATTTCTCCTGTGAAAAAAGTCCTACATTTTATTTGTAGTCAATATGACATAAGTGTACAACAATATAGGTCATCCTCCGAAGAAAAAACAATAGTGCATTATTGTTCACTAAAATTACCTAAACAGAATTTGGGAAAAGCATACAATATATATAAATAATCTCAATTGAATCAAGATGCTGAATAGCAGCGTCATTATTTAAATGTGGAATATCGGGGAATTAGATTGTTCTTTTACTTCTAATTCAATAAATATTCCATAATTGACACTAGTCTTTTTAGCACATCCTCAATGACTTGAACACTCTTGACACCATGCACAGAAACTGTTATCTGTGAACTGATTAACCACTAGAGGGCAGCATCCGCACAGGAGTAATCTCATCTCACTTAGTGTTACTGGAGGTACAAGCAGCCAAATACAAATAAGGAGAACTGGCTGAAAAAGAAGCTTCAAGAGTGAATTTAAACTTTTCTATGATTCTTTTTTTTATTTTATGAATATTATTATTCATTATATTACTAAATATTAATATTAGGATATATGTGGATAAGTAATTACTTACTAACTAATAAATGTTATAGATGCAAACCATACAGATAAGCCAACTAATGGGAGTATAATGAATGGGCCTACTACCAACATGTCTAACTCCACAAAGCAATGATAAACCCGTCATGGTAGCTGTCAGTGTTGAACAATAACTTCCCGTCCAGATTACATTGAGTGGAAATGACGCAAGGCTGTCATCAGAGACATTTCATCACCGCACAGTTCGAATAATGAGCTCCGTCTTCATGCTTGTCCATGTCACCCGGGAGGGACAAAATCTTTTTTGTCATCCGCTTGCAGGTCCGTAGAATGTCCCCCTTTGAGCCTTCCCACTCTCACATTCCTCCCTCGTCGACTGCCCACACAACAATGGGCTGCTGGACCGTCCGGCACTGTGTTCATGCTCAGGGACAGACCTGTCCGTGTCACTGGGGCCCAGTCAGGACCGTGCTGGGTCACACTATCTTCTTTTAGGTGTGGATTGTTTATAACGAAGCTAGAGGTTTTCAATTGTTTAGCCAAGGACCCCCTACAAGACAGAGAATATACAGAATTTACACTTCCAGTTACATGAAAGAACAGCACAAGGGAAATGTGTTTAAGGGTCACGGGAAGCACCTCTGCTTTTATTCATGCCATTGTTGTGACTTTCTTTCTCTGGAATGTCGTGGTTGTGGTCATCGCTGCTGTCTGAGGTGTGGACAAGGGTTGGGGAGGGGTTTTTTTTTCCTCGATTCCTAGGAAAACGCTCAGGAAGCACTACGCGAGGCCCCGAATCACTCGGTCATGCCAGAAAGCCAGGAGGCAGTGGCGAACCCCTCCAGGAACACCCTATCTATTCCCAGGCCTGCACCGTGGTGGGCTGCTGGTGCTTTCGTTTTGATTCCTCTCCAGGCCTGGGACAGTCGCCATCAGTGACTCACACATGTTGGCTCTTGGCTGACTTTGGCCCCTTTTCATGTAAAGTTTTTTTTTTCTTCAATGAGTTTCCTCTTGTTTTTCCAGATACAGTCCGTGGATGAAATAGAACTGTTATTGTCTCAAAGTTTCCTGGACCTGTTCAAGGTCAGGAGCCAGTTGTTTAAGAGTAAGCGAGGGGACTTTATAAAGAGTTTGTGTGTGTGTGTGTGTGTGTGTGTGTGTGTGTGTGTGTGTGTGTGAGTGAGTACCAGGCTTGATTGCATTGATGCAAGTGAAATCCCCAAACAATACAAAGCCTGGCTTGTGAGACAGGGATTGGAGAAACTTGTAGAGGGTGGAAGAGAAATGTCAGCTGTTACAACCACAGCTGCCATTCAGATGGAAATGGATAATAGCATTTGCCCCAATGTGCTTGTGTTTTGTCTCTTCTCAAATCACAGTGAATTCCCCGGTCTCATCAGCATGCACAGTACAGTCACTGTCTATTGTGGTGATGCATTCAGCCCAACAAACTGCTCACATATGAAACCGATTAAGCAAAAATGATGCATGCCTGATGTTTAATCTTGTACACCTATACAAGATTAAACATCAGCAATTAACATTTAAACAGTGTAAAATGTAAACATGTTCTATTGTATTCTAGTAAGCATGTGATCTAAAAAAAAAAAAAACGGAGGGGAAAAAAAGGAAGAAGAGGTGAACAAACCACGAGTGACTAGACAGACGCATCGACTTCCTCCTATCCTAATTCGTCAGAAAGAAATGGTTCACCCGTTTAGGTAGTTTTAGCAGCACGATGTCACAACTTGTTTCCTTTCATAGCCGTCACACGCGTGTCGCCAGCCCACTCCATGCTTTCTTTTAAAAAATTCAATATGAAGTGTGTGTGTCTGGATCATCATCACCACCGCAGATGAGTCAATTCTACCTTGTTGGCCTTTAAGGTGGAGCGAGTGTGGGCAAGAAGTGAGAATGCTTTGTATACTACGAACCCACACACTATATGAATAAGATAGAGGTGAGTTCAGACCCCACCCTGTATCAGTTACAGGTGGCTTAAACGACAGAATGGGTTGGGTTTTTTCATAGGTCATCGTCCAAAGACAAAAACACAATGTCATCTTCCTATTCCGAGGATTTCAGCTCACTGTAATGTTTTCTGGGAATGAGGGACAGTATCTCTGGCCTCCATCCTCTCTTTTTTCCTTGAGCGGGCTCTCTCGAAAAAAAAAAAAAACGCCGGTGAGTCAACATCCTCTCCTCTTGGACAAACACCACAGCTTACAGCATTCCTGGAGCCCAGACGCTCACTGCTCTATGGCCGAGGCCTTCAGGCAGGCAGGCACGTTCATCTGATGAGGACAATATGCTGCTGCACTCGCTTGTTGGACTGCACTTTTCCGTCAGTGTGGACGTGGTTGTATTTGTTCAGCATCCCCTGGAGAAGAAAAAAAAAACCCCGTTCAGAACAGGGTGATCCCCGCCACTTCCTGTCTTTGGAGACAGGAAGCAGTTAGTGTCCTCGTTCTCTTTCTTTCAACTGTGGACGCCTACTGGTCTGCACATTGCTCTCAACACAAGGTTACACACGTTATATCTGTAGTATCTGTTGGAGCTTAATTTTAGTGGGGGAAAAGTGGTGGCTTTCTAAAATATTTAGCTGTTTCCATTTCTGGGACAAGGGTTTCAAACCGAAGCCCCGCTGTGTTTAAAAGATACAGCCCCGTGCAGCTTCCTGCCATTGTATTTGAGGGCTTTCTCTTTCTCCGTTACACTCACAGCTGTCAGAGTTTTATATAACAGTTTCATTCTTGAACCAAGATGCAGCGGGTCAGCAACGACCTGGATGGCAGAGGTGTAGACTGGAAGAGTCAGACTCTTAGACTCGATCTGACAAAATACAGAAGACTCCCAACTTAACTTGGACTTTAACACCAATGACTCTTTGTTTAAACAGATCTGACAGTGCCTAAGTAAGTCAGGAGAGAACCATGAAGAACGACGTCCATACAAACCCCTCTCTGGGATTTTGAATTATTATTATTTTGCTTGATTTATCTTGATTAACACTAGGATTAATTGGCATTTAAGGATGGATTGGTGGATGGATAGATAGATTTAAAAAAAAAATACAAATATAGCATATATTCATACATTAACAAATTAACAAAAACAACTGATTCAAATACAGGCATGACACATAAATGTATAACTGTGTGTGTGTGTGTGTGTGTGTATCAGAGTTGAAGCGATCGTTGGCAGGTGGTTCATTATCTGACTTTGTAATCTCAAATATCATAAAACAATCATGAAAGAGGAACCCATGAATTCACTGAAACTCCAGTCTGATTCGTAGACCATATGGAGATCACATCCACCATGTAGTCCGCATCCGGAGGAAAAGCATCTCGGATATCTCAAAACAAAGAAAATAACCTGCAAATGATTAGGTTTGATCCATATTTGTTCCAGATCTACTGAGCGAGTTAAAGCCGAATCACAGTCACATGTGTGTTGTGTTGAGACTACGCCCACGACTACCAACTAAAATAGCCTAAAAATAATTCATTCAATCAGTTACACTGAGATTAGCCACATGCAGCTGTTGTGCTTCCTGCGCTAGCATTACAGCTAAGGAAATAAAGTATAGGTTATTCAGTGGTGCTGACATTCACACCTGTCACTTGCTTGAACAGGAAATACGCATATAAAACATGTGTGTGTGTGTGTGTGTGTGGTGGGGGGATGGCGTGGGTGGGAGAAGTCATTTAAGGTCTCACTCTTACACGAGGGGGAAGCCACATGAAGAGATATGACAAAGTGTTGCTACAGTCTTTGCTAACAGCTTCAAATTGACACTAACTTTGTCGTCATATAGGACTGAAATCTCCCAGATCCTAAAGTGACTCTCCTTTGCCCTTGTTCGTTCAAAGAGACACACCAGACTTTCAGCATTGAGCTTTCTTCAAGTTGGGAAACGGAAAAGACAAACAAAAAGAAAAGTCCAAACTGATGCAGCAGAGGCCGAGATGCCCTGACTTTCAGTCCACAACACTATCCTGCAATTGGCATAATGCAAGTAGCATCTTTGTTTAGAACCTTGCTGTCACATTCTGAGAGCTGGTCAGGACCAGATGTCAACCTCCACTTCTGAAACGTGCAGAAGTGCCTTGAACCTGCATTTCTTCTAATGGCCATCAGGGGGAGACTCCTGAAGTCAGAATGTGTCAACACCTCCCAACATACTGACATACATACTTTCTAACTCACTAGTTACCAAAACAGAAGTCCAACATTTACTGATCATTGTGGTAGATTTGATGTCCTCCGTGTCCCTCAGCTGTCCTTTGATGCAAGAAATAGAAATAATAATAAAACCTTTCCAATAATAACTATAAATGGTTAATTGTGCATGCGCACTGGTGTCATTTCGAAATTCGTAGGATAATAGACAAAAAAATTGTACATAACTTATGTTTCCATATGGAAATTCATGAGAATACGTTGAAACATTATATCTAACTATTTATTACACTTAAAGCAAGAAAACTATGAAAAATAAACATTTTCATGTAAAATAACCAAAAGACAGCAGAAATTTGTTCATAGCGCTAATTATACGAAGCTGAGAGAAAGCCTTGAAGATATTCTTTATTATGTAAGCTGTTCATTTTTATGAACCGTATCTATTGAAAATACATTGCTGTCCAGCTCTTGAATAAATGGTTCTGTATAACTGTCCATTAACAAGCTGCTGGCTGGAAATGAGGAGCAGCAGTTTCAGAAAGGAGGCAGTTAAAGCCACAAAGAGACAATATGAGCTTTCAGGTATCAGCTCACTGGTGCCGCTGCAAAACCAAATGCAGAATATTTATCTCAGATGTAGATTATGAAAAGCGTTTTTTAATTTGCATTAAAGACACCGTTGTAGTTGAAGGTTCGGCGAAAGCTGATTCACACTGGAGAGTTTTGTTCCCTCTTGTTGGTGTGGAAACCGTTGTTTTATGTATGTTTTTTTTTAAATAACAGATTTTTTTTGTAACCTTTGACCTTGAACTCGTCTCTAATCAACACCTGCCGTCTCTCAGAGCAGGTGTCCAGTCTGGCGTGGTGCTTTCATATTTTACTGCATGTTACTTGCTCTCTCTCTCTCTTTGCCAAGCACACACAGTGACAGACAAACATGGAGATCACATGCATATGATGCCGTCTTATTTTAACCGTCTCTTATCTTTATGGTGGATTTCCGGCACATTTGTCACCCACATCCTGTGCCTTGTCAGCACACTCAAGCTCCTATCCCTCTATCAGGCACAACAGACTCCCAAGCGCCACACAAGCTGCCCACACTTTATGACACCAAAAGTGATATTTCTGCTTCAAGCGGGTTTATTTCTTGCCTGTGTATAACATCTGTGGGTTTTTTTGTGGCGCCTTTGCTGTGCATATGCATTAAAAACACACCCTTGAGCTTGATTTTTCTTCATCGATCATTCATTTGACCAGAGGCACTATCGGCTCAACATCTATATAGAAACAGTGACGCACGCCATGCTTGAGAAATAGCACCCTGGTTTGACTTGTTTCACCACAGAGGCTTAACTATGTCCTCCAGGCCCTTCTGCTTCCTCTTCTCAAAGCTTCTCATTTCCCATCACTGACAGGGTTAACAGGACCGGTACAGTTTTTGGGTGTCTGAAGGCTGCAAATTCAGAGGTCAAAACTCAACACTGAAAGCATCATTTGCAGAAATAAAGTACAGGTAGAAGCCAGTACCAATATAACCGGTACAGAGTAAGAGGACACCAGGTACCAAACGTTTGCCTGAACAGAAAGGTGAGGAAAAAGGACTAGTGCAGTTGCAATGTAAGCATGGATGGATAATCACATGGGGCTCCCAGGCACAGGCCCAGAGGGGGGTCAAGGGGTCAAGGGGCCTCAACACGAGATTGTCTTTATAAACTGACATCATGTTAGTAAAAAGTCTCAATTACGTTTGTTCCCTCCTGAAAATGAATCAGTCAAAAGCAAAAACATTGGATGGTTGGAAGTTCTTGTTCTAAAATGATTGTAGACTCAATATTTTGAGTTTTTGGACAAGTCTTGTGATGATTTGCTGTATTACCATTTTGTTGATTGTATGAAGCGTTCCAACATGTCAACATAATAGGAATGTTCATACATTCTGGTTACAATGTCACTTAAGAACTTAATAAGTAAACAGCGAAACTGCAGGGAAAATCAGCACAAGAGGCAGAAACTGACCTCCTTCTGCGGTTCATACTCTGACTGCTGCAAAACAAATTCACCACAAAGTCTTTGGATCAACGGTGGTGTTTTAGTAGGACGCCGTCCAAACATTTGCAACAGTATTATATGCTGTCCGCACCCCCTCCGCTAACCACCCACCGGGTTAATCACCGAGCACCATCCTCGTTTGGACCCATCGTCATCCTGAATAATTCGCCGCTCGTTATGCATTCGGCCTATTCGCCCTGAACCCAGGTCTCAAGCACTGGCGAGCTTGCATAACAATTCCACCCCAAACCCCCCCCCCCCCCCCACTTCTCCTTAATGTGCCCAGTCAGAGGGCTCGGCTCTAACACATGGCCACATACCATCGCTCACCATCGTCAACACTCCTGGTGCATCTGTGAGCGAGCGGCAGAGGACAAAAGAGATCAACGCTAGAGAGAGTGACCACCGTGACCTCACGGGTCAGCTGGGAGCCAAGAATGAAAAGACTCCGACCAACCCCCGCCCCACACACACACACTCACAACTACACACAACCACACACACACACACACACACACACAACTACACACAACCACACACACACACACAGTTCTGACAACTGAAGCCGCCATGGGAATATGGGAGCGTGGAAGAGGAGGAATCAGCATTCGTCTGCAGGAGCTGAAAGAAAGCGGTTGTGTTTGGAATTTTGGGTCATGCCTTTCTCCGCACATTCCTCACCATCCTCCCAACAATAAACTGTGTCATAGCACACACAACGGCCTCCATTCTAGATACCTCACGCTGCAAAGAGCCTCAAACCATCTGAAACCAGACCTTCACCTCCAGAACTCGAGGGATAGTGTTTTTAAAAAACGGAGGATGAGTTGTGGAACTGTGAAAGTTTGCTATATCTGGAAGCGTCACATGGAGCGGGACACATCTTCGCCGGGTTAAATTACAAACAGATTGTGTGTACACTCGAGGTCTGAGCACTAATTTAAGTTTGGCAACTACAATTCCCACTAAAGAGTTGTGGCTTGTGGAACAAAATAGCTTTTCTTGCAAGTTCTGCACAAAATAACGAGTGTATAATCTGGAAATGACACAATTTTATTTTTAGGAGCCTTGACTTAGGCGGGAAACAAAAAAATAAAACGGGATCAATCTGAATCATCTAAATTAGATATCAAACTTCTTTTACAAAATGTTGTGTTGCATAATCACAAACTGTAATCATTAACTCAGCTGTCGAAATAAAAAGTCGGCGCATGCAGTAAAAACAAACAAAAAAAAAATCTTCATTCTGTACAGAAAAACGTTAAAATAAATAAATAACTTAAAGAACAGAAGGAGACAAAATTATGTACAGCTATGAAACACGGAGGGCTACAGAACGTAGGCACATGTTGATTGATCAAATATGCAGAGGTGCAACTGTAGAGCCATTACACTTTGGTCTCAAGTCTCTTCCCTCTTTGGGGTTCCCTTGCACTTTTTTCTTTGGCGGTTTTGTTTGACAGTCAGCGGCGCTTCAAGTCTTTCAGTCCGTGAGGCTGAGGTGAAAAGCTCACAGTTTGCTCTCCTCCTCCTCCAGCGGCCGGTTCAAGCCCGGGATGAACTTGAGGAGGCGCCTGCGGAAGCTTTTCTGTTTGGGCTTCCTCTGCAGCGAGTTGAAGCCTCCCTGTTTGTCCCCCGAGGTGGACGACGAAGACCCCCTCATGTAGCTCCGAGTGCTGGCGCTGCGGGTCAGCTGCGTCTTGGCCGACGTGAAGAGCTCGCTGGCCGGCCTGAGGCGTTGCTGCCTCTGCGGCGGCTGCTCTATCTTTTTGTCTGCGCTGGCTTTCTCAGAGTCAACGCTGCCGTCCACCTGGTACAGGCAGGTCTGGTAGAGAGGGTCGTCCTCAGTGGCTGTGCTGAGGAAGCTGGCGCTGCTGCTGGTGCTGCCGGTGCAGTGGAGGGCTCTTTGCGTGGCGGGGCTGGGAGTGCCGAGGCTGCCGTACACACCTGCCGACTCCAGGGACTCGTACACTGCAGCGTCACTCAGCACGATGCCTAGAGCAGAGACGGGAGGGGTGAGATGGTAGATCACCACAAATCAGAATCAGAGAACATGCACGTTTTTTTTACACAAAGTGTATTTAAGATGGATCATTTCTAAATCTGACACTTTGATATGTTTGGTATCCACTGCATGGGTTATCCCGGAGGAATAAAGTACATCCAAACAAACTTCAAACCTACCATGAACCAGTCTCTGCTCCTGCACCATCAATGACCGATATTCATCCCATTTCTCATGAAGAGTTTGCTATGAAAGGAAGATGGAGACGTGTTAAGTGATTGATGTGAAAACCACAGCAAAGGGACAACAATTTAAAATGATGCTGCAGGGAGGACATGTCAATTTCAACAATAAAACAACAACAGTTGCCACTTCATGTAAAACAGAATTTTCTACAGACTTCTATCAGTGTTCGCACTGTAGGTGCACCGGCCAAAGTTACTTGTTGTGTCAAGGGGTTCGTATGTGAGGAACATAGAAACTCCATCGACGAACAGGAAGATCACATATCAGGAGGGGATGTTTTTAAAATGTTTGGATTCATAAAACTAAAATCCCAAACCAACGTAGAGCTATATAAACTCTCAAGTCTTCAAATTAAGCTGCTATGGTAACATTTACAGAATAATTGTGAAATTGAATAAAACAATTAACCGCTGACAATTTTAAGACTTTTTTAATCAAATTTAAATATATAATAATTAAATAAGACTGACAGAATAATATTCAGTGAGAAATCAACAATTGCCAACATCGCACACATGCAGCGTGTTGAGCAGCAGGTTAATCTTGAAAACCGTTGGATTAGTGTGTCAGAAAGTGGCTGTGTGGCAGCTCTCACACACTGGTGGATTAGAGCGGGACAGCTGCTGTAATCTTTGGGGGGAAAGCTGGCAGCTTTTTAACAGCCACGACTCTGAGAATGTGTGTGGAGATCAGTGAACTGCTGATGCAACAGGTGGTGCTGTTGGGGAGACAGGTGTGGGGGGAGGGAGGAGGGAGGTGGCGTCTATATCTAGCATGTAACATAACGTGTGTGTGTGTGTGTGGGTGTGTGTGTGTGGGTGGGTGGTGGACACACACAAACAGGCTGACTCACCGCTGACAAATAGCGAAAAACTGCTGCAGCAACTAACAAGGAAAAAAAACAAAAACAACAACTCACCTTCAGATACTGCAGCCGGGCTTCCAGCTCTGCTTTTCGGATTGAGTCACTGTAAACCGTCTCCAGCCTTCAAGCGTAAAACCAGAAGGCAGTACCGTTAATAAGCGTGACAGGAAAGCACTTATTAAAACAACAAGGGGAGACAAGAGTAATTAAAAAACTAAATCTGGGCCCCAAATGAAAGGCTCTTTTGATAAGACGGCGGTGGGAATGAGTCTGGTTTACAAGGGAAGGGGAAGGATGAGGAACATATACAATTTCCACTCAGGACACTTGGATGTGGCGAATCCTTTGAACTGCATGAGAGAGTGACCGACTTAAGGAGCTCGTTTTCACTTCAACGGTTTACACAGACTCCAGTTGTAAGTGTCATTTGATGATGTCAGCCTATAAAGTCTGTGCCTACTCTGTCAGAACTTATAGACAGGGGCCTCGCTAATTGTCCTTGTAACCTTTTACAGGGAGAGGAGGATGAGGAAGAGAATTCAGATTAAAGCACTCAACAGTGGCTTTCAAGAGACTTAAGCTATGGTTGATAACTCGATTTAAACTCAATAAAATAAAGTCAAAACTTTAATCTCTCACTTAAACTTTTAAGCTGCCAGTATCCTTCATCACAACCGCTTGATGGATGGTTGACAAGCTTCTGAAACCACCTCCTCCTTTCTGGTGTCAGATTAGGGGGCTCCACGTTTCGACAACTTTCTGAAACCGGCAATCATACACTCCTCTCAGAGGAATCCCCCCCCCCAAATTATTGACACAATCATTTCTGTATGAGAGACTGAAAATGTACAGTAATGCATCTCGCCCCTCTCTGTGATGACTGGCTGTCCAACCTTCCTGTTGCCACGAGTAGAAATTATTCTAATTCTTTCCAAGCTCTCTTCCAGCCTGAGTCAACATCCTCCAATCGCCAACTTTATCCCATCCAAGAGCCCAAAACAGATGCAAATGACAGAGATATAAATTTAGCAGCTTGTCCTCACAGTTCAGAAGTTGGAACCAGCAATTTGTTTTTTTTGACAAATTAAAAAAAGTAGTTCTCTAACACAAACGACAACAAAACGTAGTTATGTATGTCTGTATGTATCACGTCTGAGTGACACAGGAGACACACTTTGAATGACACTGATGTGTTTGAACGACGATCAGCTCTTGTTCTTTTCTTTCCCGTTAAGACGTGCTCTACTTGTAGTTTAGATTATTTTGGCTCCGGACAGCCGGGTTGTTTCCACGCGACCAGATTCTTCTTTCAACTTTCGATTTACAGTTATCAAACTGCTTCCAACTTGCTGTCAAATCGACTCATGCTTATTAATTAATTACATTTTGTTTTCGCATACCTGATGGTATTGCCGCACGCCCTGATGAGCTGAACGATCTCCTTGTGCCGAAATCCCTCCACGGTGGCCTCGTTCACACTTGCGATGGTGTCCCCTGCACACACACACACAGACAAACACACACACACGTGTGTTAACCAACAGCCAGGACGCACTTTAATCAACTGTGGCTTCAATTACTGTGAGCTGCAGCCAAATGAGGCTTGTTTGAATCTGAATGAAACCTCAACACATATGCAACACAAATGTGGAAGGCGCGTGCAGTCGTGGCACCGGGCTTCGTTGATCAACTGTAGCTTATTTAAGCCTGTTAAAGTTATCTATGGTGTTGTTCCCCCTCAGCCTTATTAGGTACGGTGTGAGTTCTGAATGCGTGACAGCAGCCTTTATGATATTTCAGCACAAAGGCTATTTTCCTCTTTCAAAAACCACCGCCTAGTCCGCATGGTGCGATGAGGTCACTGTGTTTGCAGCGAGACAGAGGGAACAATAGAGCGAGCATGTGAGGAATGTAGGAAGTGAAACTTCAGTGACATACGCAGGTCGGATGAAGGATGGAGGCGGAGGATCACCTTCCTCCTTTTTTTGACATGCTGACGGAGACAGCGGCGCTGAGAGCAGCCGGCTTGTGACCGAGGCATCATGAGATTTTAAAATCCAGAGATAATAGAGCGCTGCAGGGATGACGTTTTTTTGTAGGCAAACTCCAGAAGAAGCATCGTATTGTGGGATCTTTCCCGCTGGATTTTGGATTATTGCAGAAAATAAGATCTACACGTACCTAAACCTACGTTAAAAAACGTCAGCAGCTATAAAGGAACTACACTGAAGTCACATGAAACCACCACTAAGTTAAAGGTGGACTGGCGTGGTTTAAAAGTCTCATTTAGCTGCTTGTTAACTTTTTTTAGGGCATTTAAAAGGAGTATTTACTGACATATTTTATGTCGTAGTCGTCTTACATTCACATTAACCATAGGCCTTATTTCATGCAACCAAAAGCCCATTCAAAACAACCCACTGACCTCGAGACGAGGGAACCAAAAGTGCAAAAAATGCTAACTCATTTTTGGGTTTGAGGGCCCATTCCTGCACCACTCTCTCACTATTTAAAGTGAAGTGAACGACCGCTGCAGTGCTCTCAAGCACAACACGAGCTCAGATCCTCATCTCAACAAACATTTACATGTTCCTCTCTTTCCTCAGAAAATAGCCGTCACACACTGTTTCTATCTTTAAGGGTAGGTTATTAAAAAAGAAAAAAGGGATCCAAATGGAAACAATTTGTGTTTGCCAAATAAAAATAACACTTCCTTTAAAACTGGCATTGGAGAGCTTGCCTTCGCTTTGCTCTATCTGGCACAGTGGTGAGAGGAGCTGGCAAATATGTGTTGGCCACTCACTAAGTTGTTTGTTGACTAAAAAATGAGTAGGCAAACACTAATGTTTGTACTTCCCCAAGCAGCCGCCCTGAAACACACCAGTGCTTTTGTTACGTACGGTACACGGGTGTCAGCTGGCAAAAAAAAAAAAAAAAAAATTCTCACTTCCCCGTTTGTGTCTATTATGAGTGTTTTCCAGGTCGTTTCAGGTTTCAATATGAAAAAATAGAGAAATACAAAACACAAACTCACCGACTTTAAGCCCCGCTTGCTGGGCCGGGCTGTCATTGTGCACCTTGCACACAAACGTGCACATCTCCACTGAGTTCTGGTCTTGATGGTGCAGGCCGTAAGTCTGAAAGAGACAGGATGAGCACTCAGAAATTATTTCGGAAATACTTCCCTCTACTTAATGCGTTGGAATCGTCTCGTACAATCGGACTGAAGTCTGCGGTTTTGACATTATGTGGCCATAGAAAAGACATCACTGACAAACCACTGAATGACGAGGTGAAGAAACAGTGACGTGCAGCGCAGGAAAGCAGATCGTATCAAGGAACAGAGATGTGGCGCAAACATACAGAGAAAGAGTTTTGGTCCTCTTGTCTGATGTAACAGAAACTTCTGGTAGAATGTTTCCATCACTAAAGAACACGGTCCACATTTTAAAAGCAGTATTGACATGCCCATGTGTGCATTGATAGTCACTTAATTTTCCCTCCTATCCATAAACGCCTGTAGTTTCATTGCCATAGATGGGGGACAAAAGCCTCGATTCTGTGCTCAAATATAATCTAAAATTAAGTTCAGATGAAGATCAGTTTGAGGCTTCAGGAGACTGAATTAGTCTTTATAGTACAAAAATCCCTCTTTGTGTTACGCTGCCTCTAAGAAAACGATATCCCTGGAAGTACAAAGATGTATCATCTCTAGTAATTTCTATCATTGTGCTCAATCAATAAAGGCATATATTACATACTGGAATGCATTGTTCGTACATTTAAGTGGAATGCATTGTTCTGCTTTAGGAGGGGATGTCTCTTGTGTCTAAGATGGACAGGAGAGACGATAACACGTTGAACATAACAAGGTATCACCTCCCTTCGTATGTATCTGATCATTTGTTGTCTTGGAAACAGGTTCTTTTTTGTAACTTCCACATTCATTTGCATTCTTTTCCTTGTTTCAGTCACCGCCGAAGGTCAGAGCCCTGCAGGCAATAGAGACTTCTCCTTGTCACCCGACCATCCGTCAGTCAACAAGCCGCTGAAACGCTTGACGGCCATTCCTTCAACAAACAAGCTCTAAGCTTTCCATCTGCAGCAGTCTGCTATAAAAAAATGGATCCAACTTGGACGGGTGTCTCTTATGGAAAATCCCCCCCCCCCCCCCCCTCACTTCCTTCTCAGCCGCCTGAAAGATAAACATAAAACCATGCAAATATCATTGAAACGCAAACATCGCATTTGCATGCTGGATCCTCAACTCCACGCCGGGATAATAAAATAACCTTCACAGAGGGAGGAGAACCACTGGGGAAAACACGAGACTCATCTCTACCGAACGTCAAACCGGCCCTCGTGATCTCACTTCCTTCTAGCCACAGGCAGGCAGGAAGGGCAGGAACCTCCGTCCAAACCCGAAATAGAACAAGAAGTCTTCTCCCTCAATGCAGCGCTCCACTCGCAGGAACCTAAACACGCCGAATCGACACTAATTCAGAAAACTATTTAAAGAATGGGGCCCGCAGAACAGAGCCAACACTCTGAGGTTGCGGCGCTTCAAGGCGACGGAGGTTATCGAGATCAAACGAGTGAGGCGTCTGCCTGCTAAGAGGTCGAGAGCCAAGCAGGTATTACATGGGAAGCGTGTGAGCAAACCACACGGCTTGAAACACAGATGCTGAGAGAAAAGGGGGAAAAAAACATCCTCTTTTCTCGAGTCATGGGACAAACACTCAACGGGTTATTTGACTGATGCGTGACCTTTCACCCAGCAGGCAAATGCTCGGATTAAGAGATTTACAGGATGAAATGTACACAGGTTTCAGCATCTGTCGACGGACGTGACCGTGTCGGGGAAATCCTGTTAAATGGCCCTCGAGAGGTTAAGAGCCCCTCCAAACCCCCAGACCCCAATATATATCACTTTTAACCCCCTTACCTGGATCTCAAACCCAAACGTCTCCTCTTCCATTTTCTCCAGGACCACCACCTTTCTGCAAGAGAAGAGAGAGATTTTATCTCTATTATTTCACTTGACTCTTTTCACAACTTATATTTATATGATCATGTTTCAGACTTTTCTCTTAAAATGAATATGAGCTCAGTCATCAGCATCTATTTCAGTTCAATCGATGATTTTTCAACAATACCAAACATTTGATGGTAGAATCACAAAAGTAGAAAACGGCATGCAATCAATGCACAAAAGAATAATCAGCATGGCGGGTATTTTTTTTACAGTTTTCTGATGTTTTATACACCGAACGGTGTGTAAAATTGGTGTAGTTTCCCTTTAAATCAAATCAATGCGGGGCTTTCTTGTCTTACGTCAGCTTTGATTGGCTCATGATAACGGTGACATTCAAAGACTCATTTATGAAAACAGTGTTTTTTTTCCCCACATGAAGCTGGACAAGTTTGAGAGGTCAAAAAGTTGTTTCGTCCCATCTCTGGATTCCTCTCTTCTCCGTATCTAAATTGCATAACTCGTTATCTCCGCTGGCTGCACAGGCCTCCTTCTGTGTCCGGCAGCATCTGGATGTCACAGCTAAATGTACAGTACAATGGTCTGTTGAACCGACGGACGTCAACACAGCAGCTCTCATGCAGGGGCAGCAAAACGCATGAAAATTCATGGCAACCCTCAAAGAATATCACGCATAATCACGGCTGCCATCATTATGGACCGACTGTTTGAATGTGAGCCTTTTTTTTAAATGGAGATTAGGCTGCTCACTTGTCTTTAGGGATGGGATGATATCAGATGCAATACAAATATACAAATATTTACTTCTAAACAGAAAAGGTAGTCATAAAGTAAGTCCAGTATGCGGAGTTATTGGTGTATTATTGTGCATTCTTATCCATTTGGCCAGGATAACACCAACATGACATTCCTATATTGTTCCATGCCTGCTTGTAATCACTCTTAGGAGGAAGATGAAGAGATCAGAAGAAGGAGAGCGTACCTTTGCGGTTCTGGCGTCAGGGTTAAGGGTTTCCACTTCTGCAGTCCGCCACCCTGCGAGGAGAAAACGAAAGACATGGCGCATGTCAGACACCTGAGGTTAGCACCACTCACAAGGGTTTCCCCCCCCCCCCCTCCCACCAACATCTCCAAGTACACACCTTCTACACACACTCGTCAACCGGTCCATCAAGTCTTGACGCTGCACATGTGCGTCGTGTTTGTATATTTGTAAGCCGAGTCATGACGCCGGTGTGGAAAACACAAGAGGTGAAACCAGAATTGCGTGCCCGGCTCCTCTCTGTTTACTTCACGCAGTCACAACAGCTTCAGAAGAGCACCTAAATATAGTCTGAAATTTCACACAAAATCAGATGCCTTCAGGCGCTCAAACTGTTGACCTATCTGGAGCGTTTGATCATTTAGAGCAGTTTGTACAAATTCCGCCCTATTAAAAGAAACAAAAGACACAGTGGGCTCGAATAACTGACACAATAACGACATTGAGGGAAAACTCAAGTCAACAGCAGGTCAAGACTCTGCCCAACCTGACTGTGTAAATAAGGAAGGTATCTGTCCAGAGGGCTCTACTAAATCACTCACAATCAATCCCCGTCTGTTCCAACCGAATCACGTTCAAATGCTGCTCCTATGAAAGGCTGCTTTGTGCCACGGTCTCTCCACGTAGTAAAATGTTGCTTTCTTTATGTCCCAACACTTACAGAATTGTCCCGCTGCCGCCTCAATGAGTGCATTTATTCCCCCAATACCCTCAGAGACCAACGGGGGAGGCTGGAGCGGGATCTCCAAGCCTGTGTGTGCACAATGCACTGTTGTAACCCTTCACACGCACACACACACTCACACACACACACACACACACACACACACAGTCTCTCTTTCCTGTACAGCATCACACTTCTCTGTTTTTAATTGGTGCCAGGAACGGTGAAGGAAGTAAAGTTACAGAATTTGAATCTAGTGTTATAAGAGACACAAAAGCCAAGAAAATCTACCAGCTGACCCACAAAACTTTGCTCAAGCTGGTGTCATTCTGGGACCATCGGAGAGGCGCATGTTGGTCTCATTCTTAGAATATGATTCCACTAAAGCAGGATATCATGTTGTTATTACATCAAAAGTATTCATTTGTTTATCCAAGAGTAATCCTTGCTTCGTGTGCTCTTATTTTGAAATAAAGGCAACATAGATATTTCATCTTCAAGAGATAGCCATTTTTGTATAATTTAGCATGCATTAGTTCCACCTTATTGTAATTTGCTAATCACACCAAAAGCTTGTAATGGCCTCTGGGTTACATCATCTCTAAAAACCATCAACAAGGTCAGGAAATTCCAACATTCCTTCAAAGGAAAGAGGTAATTTGTATGTATTTTAAAAAGTATTGGAGCGAACTGAATGAGCTTATTGCTCATGTCAAATCATCACTGTGCTTCCATCTGTCCACCTATGAAGTGCCCCGGTGTGTAGCAGACACGCCATCAATCAGATCCAGGGTTTGGGTGGTCCACTGCACTTGCCCCTGGATGGGCTACTGTTGACCTTTAGAGAAGATGCCCTCACTGTGAACCAGCAGATGTACCCAAACATTCAAGACGATATAGAATTTTATCTTGATTAATTCAACAATAAATTGATTGTGATCCATCAGCTGGACAATAACAAATCTGTCTACCTCATTATGATGGTGGAGAAGTGAAAAAGTGAGCCTTATTACAAAAGAACAGACTTTCACAATATTAATGTAATCATGTCACCATGCAGAGACCTCATGATTACGTATTTAAGATGATTTGTTCCTTATAAAAAACAATTAGTGAAAATAAGTACTTACTTAATTCAAGAAAAGTGTTCATCTTTCAGCTATAACAACAAAGCTCACTATCCAAACCAGAGCTGGACTAACTTAGTGCCAATAAGTGAAGTTCAGACTGCTAGACCCCGTGAATGGGGGGACACGCCGGGTCGGGAATGAGGTGGATGCGGTCCTTACCTTCTTGAAGTTCCTCGGCAGCGTCCCTCCAGAGTACGCCAGCGTCTTGTAGTTGTAAACCTCGCCGGAGTTCGCCGGTAGGTCCGCGGTCCTGCAGCTGTCGGACTTGGACGAGGGGAAATAAATGTCGTGGTCTTGGGATGCGGGTCCATTCTCTACCCCGCTGGAGTTCACCTTCTTCAGCCTCCTGAACGTCATGTTGAACTCATAAAAATGTTTTGTTGAGAATTAAAAAAAACTTTCCTGGAAAGTGGAAGCAGTTGTGAAAAGATGCTGGAGAAGTTGTGGGTCTCAACGTGGAGCCGACAACTAGCCCGGAGTTTGACTTGAGAGTGGTTCTTCTGGAGAGGCTGGAGGGGGGAGGGGGGCGGGGACTTTTGTTGTGAAGGACACGAATGAGTGCCAATAGAGACGTTGACGTGCTTCCTTTTCTGCTGCGTTCAGGCGCGCCTCGGACGTCCCTGATTCGGAAGCTGGACGCGTTTTTGTTTTTGAGGCTACTGTAAATGCACCAACAACAAAAGTAGAACAAATAAGAGAGAAAAAAATCACAACAGGGGACGTTATCCTAAAAGGATTAGGCCTCGTTGGATGATTTATTAGTTGTTTTAATGTAATTTTTCAAGCAAAAATGCCAAATAATGTCTGGATGGGAATTTCTCGTTTTCATTATATTGGTAACTTGAATATTGGGGGAGTTTGAACGTGTCACTTTGATGTGTAAGCAATGGCACAGTTTCAATATTTTCATAGATGTTTAATAATTAATCATGAAAACAATCATCATTATTTTTTATATAAAGGCAGAATGCAAGAATTAGCTCAGCAAATAGTTGTGAAAATACTACGTGGGTGTGTTTACTGTCCTGGAGGTTCTTGGAAATTTGAAGCTTTCATAGAATGAGAATGGACTTTTTAGTGGGAGATGTTGTGTTCAATAACGATTTGGAATTCATGTCCTTTTAAGAAGTGTTTTGTTGTTGTTGAAAAGCTAGACAATTTATTTATAAAATTATACTTTCTAGTATTTTATGTCTGAAAACATGCCTTCTTTCGAGCTTCTTTTAAGCTAACATTGTTAGGAAATTATGGAACAACATTTAAACAGTTGTTTAAATCACTCTGACCAGCAGCTGTTGGCATATTTTCCACACATACAGTATGGCACTCCTGATTTGTCCAACGACATATGAAGGCAGCATTTGTTGCTGGCAGACCAACCACTCATTAAAAGTGAGGGGGAATTTTACTATGAAAAAACTAATATTTATTCTCTGCACAGATTTTCGCTTTGGCAAAAAAAAAAAAAAAGGGAAAAAAAGAGATCAAGTTGTACAACGAGGAGTTTTAAAGAGACAGAGAAAACGATGCTTTCTGAAAAAAGTGGAGCAGTTTATGTCGCAGCCACCTGACGCCCCCTTGTGGTGGAATGAATGAAGCGTACCAAAACACTGAAGTCCATATGCTTTATTAAAATCTTTACACAGTGTGTTATTTCAGGCATGTTACATAAACATCTTCTAGATATATTGAAATTCTATGACTGACGATTAAGCATTTAAATAAGATAAATTAGAAGATAACATATCTCAGCGTCCTGCCCTCACACACACACACACACACACACACACAAACACACACACACACACACACACCCACACACACACACACACACACACACACACACACACACAGGAACAGTAAAGCAGTGGATGGACATGCAGGCCTCTTTTGGCTATGATTGTCCTATCACTGTTCCCGATAACACTTTCAAGTATCCACTGAAATGTATGAAAACAAATTAAATAACTTCGGCCACAATCTGAGATGTAATCTCATCTAACCTTCATTTTTTTGGTTCCAAATTGACATAAACATATATCTGACTTTCACATCTCATCTTTACAGCCACAACAAATAAAAACAGCAACACTATGTGGTTCATGTCCAAAGTGCACGTCTACACACGGAGCTCTGTAAGTCTTCTACCAAAGTCGTAATCATAGCGAATGGATTGTAAAGGCACACGGAGCTGAATATTATTCTTTTACGTGACATTCACTTAACTTTAAATGTTACTTTAAGCTCCAACAGAGCAGCATCACCACTAACCGTGAAGCACTTAAAGGCAGCCAGAGAGCCGAGCTCTGATTAAAAAACACTGAGTGCATTCGGTAAAAGTCATATTTGCAACGATGCATCCAATGTTACCATACAGTTGTATTCATACGGCGCCATGCTTCATTTATGTGTTACAAGGATGCAGCTGTTCTAACCTCGACTGTTAAAATGTGATTATTCTACGACGTACACTCACAAACTGACTTTATATTTAAAACAAGAAAAAGTGTCAGTCCTCTACTGAGCAGTTTTATTTGTAGGTGAAAAAACCAGACGATTTGGCCTGAGGAGCCATCAACATGCTGGCTTGATTCTTGTGTGTGATGTGAATCTGTAAAGGAAATTACATAATTACATAATCAAATCAAGATCATCCCTAATTCTGTGGCTAATAGGGAAATTTGCTTTAATGTTGTTCCGTTCTGTTGTTTGAAAAGAAGCTGTATTTGCGTCATATTTACCGTGCAGGGCGGCTGCATCCACGGCTCTCCGTCTATCTGCATTGGTAATGCTTTCTTCACCCTGCAGGTAGAGTAGAAAGGGATTCATTCACAAAACAAATGGACCTCACGTGTAATTAAAATACCAAAAGGAAAGCCAGCACACTTGATTATTGTTATGTTAAGAACCAGAGGATCAGCTGGAGGTCAAAGCCGCTGTCAAGACCATTTTGAGCATGAATGAGGCTTAAGGGCCCAAAGTCTTGGCGAGTCTGAACACGTCTGTGACTCGGCTTCTCACCTGATGGTGATCTGGGATGTTTTGGCGAGCCTCACGGCACTCTTGAGACCCGTGTATATCTGTCCCATCTCCATGGCTCCCTCGAGGCCGACCACTTCTAATCGACGGTCACTGAGATCTGGCATGAATCAGAATCAGCTTTGATAAATATATAAAAGGTAAACATAAACATTTGACTACTATGGAAAGATATAGAAATACATATATAAGAACCTGTTTCTGCTGACATCACGTGGCAAGTCAGACCAATGCTTTTATCACATGGGATCCAGTTTCATTTACTGCATTTAATCATTTATGCAAATGAGCCTTTTTAAAGCTGCATTGTGTTTGTTGACCACTTGGGAGCAGCAGATCATGAAATAAATTACAACGTCTGACATATCCTCATTAAGATGTTCAGTCGATTGTGTCCCCTTGATAAATGTTAGTCCATTATTAACTCTACTTTGCTGAACAGGTACAGGAGATTAATCAGGACTTTTCTGCTAAAAGCAGCTCAGGATCAACGAGGTGAGTCAAAGAGCTGCAGGTGGGGAGGGTGTACGGATTCCTGTTAGAGGGCTTGGGAAAAATTTAACTATATTTCAATTATATATGTTCAAGTTTTCACAAGATGGAATTTGACCTCTCCATTTAAACACCACCCATGACTACTGACGACATATCGAGGTTAAAAAAACGAGCTTGCATTCGGAAACGACGGGTAAAAATAAGTACAAATGCATCGTGGGTCTAACCGCCAAAGACAGAATACCTTGCGAGGTCACTTTCAGGATTTCTGGGTCGACGATCACCTCGGGCTCTTCCTGACTCGTCAGTCCCTTAGCGTCAATCTTTTTGGTCTCGCCCCACAGGTTGGAGCCACCGTGCATGCTGGGAATGTTTAGGACGGCAACCCCTTCTAGAGACAGGCCACTGAGGTCCAGCGGAGTACCACAGCACTGAAGAGGAAACAGCATCAGTACTACTCTCACACTACAGAAAAGGTTTGTTTCAACAGACAAAATAAAGAAGTGCATGGATGTCGTATGTTTGGAAGTTGGCATCACGGCGTTTCCCTCCACCAATGAGACTTCTTCTATTGGACTTCAGACTATACAGTCAAAATGCAAAGCTGATGAATGTGATGCTGCGTTCTCACCTCGATCGTTATACTTTCGTTCAGTTTCTTGCAGGATGCAGAGATGGTTTCTGAAGTGGCGAATTCAAAATACCACAGCTTGTTCTTCATTCTGCAGTCATAAAAAAAAGTAAGGAGTCAAATTGCAAGGCTTGCAACAAAAAGATGCTGTCAACACCTGCACTCAGTTTAAAAAAAAAATCTGTTCAGTGAATAGGAAAAATAAAAGTGGCAGCAGAATTGAAAGTGTTTTGTTGCCTGTTAGAGGTATGATTATTAAACAGTGCTGTGTTTTAGTCGGATATTATGATTGGTTTGTTGATTCTGAAGAAGTGGCCAAGAAACTAATAATATGTTTCATCAAATGTGTTGAATGCCTACCTGCTGTTAAATTTCTGAGGATGTTTCTCCCTCATTGTGTGAAACCGGTGGGCAATGGAGGCATCCTGTCAACACAACACAACATGAAAAACAACAAAACTGCAGCTGCAGACCCTCTTGTATGACGTTTCTCTGAGAAACTCACAACTCCGATAGAGAAGTAGTTGTTGATGATTTCATAGGGCACCGGGTCGCCCTTCTCCTGATTCTCATCCGTGATGACCTGCACACTCCAGCGATCCATCAGCACTTGAGAGCTCCCCTCGATGTCTTTAAGAATACGTCTCAGATCCTCACCGTCGTATCCTTTAAGAAGAAAAGACCAACATGACTCATGCAGGCAAATATAGAATAATGCATTTGGAGAAACTCTCTTTTAATGAATCACATTCAAAGGAACACACACACACACACACACATACACACAGCAACATATATGCAACAAGCTGCTTTATAAACAGAAACAGCTCATTCATTTCTCACCTCCTCCCCATCGCAGACATCGTGCGAGGTCATTTCCTGTGCCGAGAGGAAGCACAGCGACGGGCGGCCTTACCAGCAGATTGGCTTTGTCTGAAGCAAGGGAAGGAAACAGGGAAGAAAGGAGGAAGTGCGTCACTACGATTTTCACCAGAACTTCTTAAAGCGTGCCTTTTTATTGCGTAATTTCTCATGAATCTCACCTATTGCGTCTAGAATCCAGCCAACTGTGCCGTCTCCCCCACACACCAAGATCCTGTAATCTTGCAGATGCCTGAAGAAACTCAGTCTGGAGAAACAAGACGGGAACTGTAGCAGCAAAATGTATATAATCTATTTGAAAATTTCATGCTGATGATAATGTGTTGTGCCGAGGACTCACCCTGGTCCAGGTCCGCCATTGGAAAGGTTGTGTACCTGCCGTGGATTCAGTAAATACTGAAGCTTATGCAGGACTCTGAAAAACATGAGACCAGGCTACACTGTAAACAATGTGCTGATGTATTAGACATCACATTTTTCATGCACGTACACTTTCTTTGAACAGACCTTTCTCCCTGCTTGCCACCACTTTTAGGGTTGACAAACACTAGCAGAGGATGTGTGTTTGGCACGGGGCTGATCTGTTGAATGACGACAGAATGATACCGTTTGATT
This sequence comes from Chelidonichthys spinosus, assembly GCA_029853015.1. Classification (NCBI taxonomy): domain Eukaryota; kingdom Metazoa; phylum Chordata; class Actinopteri; order Perciformes; family Triglidae; genus Chelidonichthys; species Chelidonichthys spinosus. The sequence continues at coordinate 9,624,174 of CM056829.1, read as the reverse complement.
TACTGCACATGCAGCCAAATCAAATTCAGCCTTCTCGTTATTTAGAATACCTGAAGCACTTGTCCATCAGGAGTAGTATAGAGCTCGCTGTCATCTGTCGAGCCTGAGCAGCCATTCTTTACATTGTTTGGTCTCTCCTTTAGGGACCAAGATAAAGTCTTGTCATTGATCTTTCGCAGAAAAATCTCTACACACAGTACCTGTCCAAATGTCAATGGTCTGCGTCAGTGTGACGTCATTCTGTACCTTTATAACAGGATATATTGCCCACGGAGGCAGGATATGGTCTCTGAGGGGCCCACAGGTACACTCTGTTGGCTCATGGTCTGCACATTCATCATGCCGCTGTAACACATAAACAGTGAAACACAACATAAACTCCCAGCACGAAAGAGACGACAGCTGACTCACTGCTGTCGGAGACAGGGAAGTCAGCAGAACGAGGAGGAGGAAACCAGCCTCTACGGACTGAATGTGGGCAGAGGAATAATTGCACATTTTCTTTTTATTGCTCATAAATGATGTATTCCTAAAAAGTCAGTCACACATGGAGATGCGTCCTCACCATCGTGTGGCACCACACACAGTGTTTGCCCGTTAAGCCTTGGTAGCTCTTGATCTTCTTCTGGCATTTTTCACACTTCCTAGACTCACAGTTCCCACTCACCCAGTCGTGCGCTGGAACCTGAAATGTGAGACGAATGTTTCAATGTGCACATAAGAGCACTCAGACACACACCGACGTCTGGTATGGAGCGTCGCCCTAGATGTTGTCATGGAGACTCGGCATACCCCGGTTTCTTTCTTTGACTTCACGTACGTCCTGGTGCAGGGGGCCGGGTTTCTGTTGGCACAGCGTCCGTGGACGGTGTATTTGCAGCCTGCGCGACATGACAGTCACATGACTGAGGCGTCACACAATGTTGACATATACATTTAAGGCTGTTGATGACTCGATTCCAAAGAGGATTCCAGTTTTAAAAAAATATCGCCCTCTTCTGGCGACTTCGGGTACTCACAGGTGCAGCACAGTCCCTGTTTCCTCAGACCCAGCAGCATGCTGTGGCACACGTTGCAGTAAACGGGCTTGTTGAAATGTTTCATCCTCCAAAGGTGCTGCCCATCCTTCTGTGTCATCTGGTTGTTGAGGGAGCATTAAAGATGGTCATGTAAGAAAAAGAAGAACATCACGGTTGGAGAGTTTATTTGCATTTGAATAGAAATATAAATACAACAAAAGAAGCATATATTTCCTTCCTTTGATACATTTTGGATTAAACTTCACAAACTCTTTCATAAAAATATTATGGGTAGGGAATGCATTTCACAGTTTTGACCAACCCTGGCTTAATGAGATTGCTGATTATGCAAGTAGAGGCACGACACACAGCGTAGCAGCATATGGATATTCAATTCAACACTGACTTTAATCTCGAATTCTTAACGCAAGATTATAAGGTTGCTTTCAATCTGTTTACAGGGCTACCAGTGCTTTTACCCGGATTACACACTGAAAGGCCTTTTCCCGGCATGATGAATCAGCCTATCACTTACTGCTCGCTATGCATGACGAGCAGGCCATGAAAAAGCACACAGCAACTGTGAGGGGGCTGAATTCATGCTCCCCAGGCTTCAAATGTCCATCGGTGACTAGAAATAGCCTGAGGGGAAGTCCCCGGCATTGTTGTGGAGGCCAAGCCCAGTGGCAGAGTAAATGTCTGGGGTTTTGGACCACCATAGTGAGCGAGCAGACATGCAGTAAGTCACTTTTATACATCTGGCAACACATTAGGGAAAAGCCATTACAAAAAGGTTGATTTATGACAACTATTTTTTTTTTATGTTTTCACCCAATATTAAAATGATGAATTTCTTTAGTCAAATATGGTGCCTAAGGGTTGTTATTTACTGCAAGTGCTTGGTTAAATGGTGGATGCATATTGTGCAGAGTAAACGGAAAAATACAAAAGCACTCTGGTGGTGCAGAGCTTGCATGAGAGGAGATGACATTACCACACCCAGTAACACTGAGTCGGCAAAAGGCCCTTACAGACAGGGAGGAGGGAAAGGACAGAGGCGAGGCACGCAGAGCCAAGGTTTCACAAGAGCTGTAAAAGTGACTATTAACACCTGCTGTAAAAAAGAAATACATCCGCTATTATAGCCAAGATTTTGAGGCCGACACTTCGTGGGAAGAGAAAAGTGCTGCTTTTAAAGTACCTTCAAACCCAACAAGACTAGCAAGGGGACGTTGTTCATGCCTCCCTCCACCCACTCCTCCAGAGACACGGTGCCGCTGCTGTCAGCATCGATCGCTGTCATCATGTCCTTCAGAACCTGATGTAACGACATTTTACTGTGATTATCCAATCAGCACGCAAACATCTATTACTTAAAAGCAGACCATGTGGGTCATGCGTGGGAATGTGTTGATTATATAGAGGCAAAGGAGCATATCATTTGACCAAACGGAGCTAATGAGTGACAAGTGCTGCCATATAATCTGTGCAATGAGGAAAACGCTATCTTGTACAAACAAATGTGTCCGTCTGTATACCATCTATAGTGTCACGGCTGAAAATGCACGAATGTATAGGCTCTCTTGTACTCACCGGCCTCAACTCTGACACATCCCATCCCAGGTATTCTGCCGCATGCATCATCTGAGCAATAATCCTATCCACTTCCTGTTTGATAAACAAAAGACTTGTTTTAGCATTGGCGCTGGTTTGATGCAGTGTTGACCCAATTTTTGATTTTGAGGAAGACAATCACACCTAAAAGATTTATAACTCACAGAGCTATCAAGGACTCCATTACCGTCTCTGTCATAGAGCTTGAACGCAACTAAAGAGAGAGAGAAGGGAAATGAAAGTGGAAGTGCTCCTCTCTCAAATTATCTTGGGCATAAAAAAAGAAACAAGGGACTCACACTCCAGCTTGTCCCTGGGCTGGCCATCCTCCAGCAGGGAAAAGTAACACGAAACATCCTTCAGGAAGACCTCCTCTACAGGAGCGACGGAGAAAAGAGAGGAGCGGCTGTGAACCATATCTGCACAAACAGCACCTCCCGGGATGAGGTGATACATGAATGTACGCCAAATGGGCCATGGAGTAAATTAATATGTGTAGCACGGAGGCTGTGACTTAATGCGTGGTGTATAATCTCACTGGCGCTGTCTTCCTGGATGGGTTCGGAGTTTTGGAAGGAGCAGAAGAGTCGCTGGCAAAGATCCACTGGGAAGTCCTCCACTTCTAAATAAGTCTTCAGGAACAGACGAAAGCCTTCTTCATTGATGCACTGGAGAAAAAAATGAATGGGAGAGTTTTGTTTGCAGCGCTTTTGTGGAATGTGACGGTCTGTCTGTGTATGTGTGTGTGTGTGTGTGTGTGTGTGTGTGTGTCTTCTGCATTTTTCATCTCTTCTGAAAATAAGGGAAGATGACATTTACTGTGTATTAATCTTTTATCTGATGTGTCATGTTCTCAGAAAAACACCGTTTCTTCATTTTTAGAGCTGGAGCACATCCAAGGGGGAAAAAAAAGCTTTCAAAAGCTCAAGATGTTTCCAAGAAACCTTAAATTCCGTTTTTTTTCACGTGACCTCGACCAAAAAAGCTACCGAATCAAGACTTCCGTCCGTCTGTTTGGCATCATGTCTGTGTTTCTCATATGATACTAGGCTGCGGGGCTAACAAGCAGCAGTTCCTCGATAATGCTGAACCACAAACACAGTTCTTGCTTACATTGCTCCATTTCCCTGGTTGATACCCTGAAAAACTGCTCCAGTAATAGATGATGTCACCACGAGGCAGCCAGATGACACAAACACAGGAGACAGGGAGACCACGAAAACACCCTCATTTTTTTTTTTTGCTATTTACAACTTTTTGACAGCATTTATGTTTTCTCCCATTAAAAAAAAATGAAAAAAAAAATATTTCCAATTACGTAATTAAACTGACTGGAGCCAAATCATCTATTAGAGATTACTGTATTGCTTATTGGACAAGTGACTTGGCACTACTGACACTACAGTATTTCAAAGATCTTTTTCAATCACATTTGAGCTTACACGGCACAAGGCCAGCCAGCACAGCCTTGCTGCGTGGGCAAAACCGAGGAGGCAATTAAGTGTTGGAACCTCGCTCGAATACGCTGAAGATATTTCCCTCCGACAGCTCAGTCAACAAGATCGATGGCTTCGAATCGAATTAATCAGCGCGGGACAATAAGTTATCTGCTCCGTGCAAATCAATCAAATGCTCATTTCTCGCTAAGCTCCTCCACTGAAAGCTATAATTCAGCTCGGTTATGTGCCTCGCAGCTGACATCATGCGGAGGGAGTTTTGGACCTGATGGTGAACACATGGTCATGTCCCCTCACCTCTCCGTGTCGGTGCCGGGCCAGTCGGCCATCTGCATCAAATTCCCTCAGCACGTCCTTCACCTTCACGCTGCAGTCTGGAAGCAAAGGCACACAGGTCACACAGGAAGAGGCTGATTCTCTGCTACTCTGCCTGCTGTGTGTAGCCATTTTCAATCCACATTTCTCTGAAATATCATCTACCCGTACAGTATGATTACACGGTGAATATAGATTTACCGGGGGAGGGGGGGGGGGGGGGGGGGGGGGGCGCGTGTGTGACGCAAAAACAGAGTGCAACCTCTTCTAGATATGAGAAACCATGAGCGAGTGTAAAAGAGTGTGTGTGTGGGTGGAAGTGGAAGTGAAGGGGAGGCGTTAAGCGCTGAGAAAGCTGCCTGCCTGCCCGCCCGCCCGCCTGTCTGTACTCACATTCAATGTACTGCTGTAGCTGGATAAAGTCGACAGGGTTCAGTTCCTTTACCTCTGGGTTTGTGGGGGTGGACATGGCGCCTGCCTGTGCACAAGCGAGAGAAACAGTGAGACATAGACGGAGAGAAAAGAGAGGGTGGGTGCAAAGTAGCCTGCCTCTTTCTAAAACATAAAAGCAGGGCTGCGAGCAAAACGATAGCATCTTGCATCACGCTCTTTTAAAAAAAAATCCATGCTGGTAGACGGGGAGCCTCACACTCAACAATCCAAAGTTTGAGTGAAGCAGAATATGTAAAAACATGCAGAAGATCTAAAATCAACACATGCAAAACTGTCTATTCCCTTTTGTAAACACAAATAACTATAATAGCCTAACTGTTTATCATAAACCCGCAGTCTTTTCTCCATGTGTGGGGATAAAATGATTCCCTCGCTTGCTTTGAAAAGCACTTTTACATGTAATTTCACTAGTGACGAAAAAGTGGGCCAAAATGGTTGGTAGAAAATATGTCAGGCTAAAGGTATCCATTATATGGGACTCTGGGGATTCTCTGCACCCAAATTCTTTTTCCATATACTCACTGGCCCATATCTGATTTATAAAACACCAGGTTTAGTTTCATACAAAAGGGTGCAATAGAGCGTTGAAAATGTGTAAATAAACAGTCAAATCTGACAGAGAGGTCAGAAAGACAAACTCGCTGGTGAAGGGACCTCCCCTCCAAACAAAAGGAAGAGGCTTAAATGTCACACAGGCCTGAAAGCGAGCACGGAATTTGAATCTGACACAGGAAAGGAGCTTGAAATCGCAATAAAAATAGTCGTTTTCTAAAATCTGTGGCCGGATGAACGTTTGGTGGGTTTCGTTATTGGAACTTTCTGAAGTAAACATGCGATTCGAGCATAATGGAAGGAGAATCCCTAATGACAGGAAACAGAGAGATAAATGCATAATCCATTAATCATTTACGAAAGATGAGTAACTGGTTGATGGAAGGGAGGAAGTTGACGTCCTTGCATCCGGTGTGATGTTGCTGTTGTCGATGCATGCCGGTAAAATGTTCAATAACTAATGCAGTTGATATTATTAGATAATGTAAAGCACTTATGTTCATCAGTAAAATGTGATTTTCCAGGCAGGTCAACGCTACATACTTATTTGATTCACGCTATCAACTTTTTTTTCTCTTGTGTAAGGTTAATATTTGTGTTAAAGAAAGGTCATGTAATATTGAATACTGATAAAATAACACATTCTCCCACTGACAAACAAAATGTTGATTTAATAAGCAATAAACCGCTGTTCTATTTACTAATATCAGGGGATTTCTTGTTTATGGTGGCTAATGTTAGCGATGTTTAGTGAACATTACTGATAAATGTACTGACTTGTTACATCTCCATCCTTTACACTACGTAGATGTTTTTTTTGTTAAGCAAAAGGTACATAGTCTGATTTTGCAATCTGTTTTTATATCGCACATAGGCTACTATAAATCTAATATCATGTCTGATATCAAAGACCGTTCTATCATCAACTACACAAAAGCATAGAAGAGTCTGTGTGTTGGTTTTCAGTCCAGCCTGATGAATAAGACCTGACTGTAAATGTGTTGTTCACACTGTTGTTCACAGGTGTTATCACACATTAAAGTGCAGCCAGCACAGGTATCAGTGAAGGCTGCCTGCACTTAACAGAAAATCAGAGTGCTTAAAGTACAAAGAACGTACTGAGAAAGAAAGAAATAATCTGAAATAACACCCACTCCTTACATGTGATTTGTATCCATTTGTGGTCTTTGGACTATGAAAGGTTCACACTGTCCTCACTTAATTCCTTCAAAAGGTCAGCGGCGTTGCCTAGCAGTTCTGTTCATGCAGCCGATCGAGCGGGCCAGGTCTCTCTATCCACGGCAAAGTGACACACGGAGGAATCCTGACAATCAATCCACTACTGATCAGCCGATTACAGCCTGAAACTCTTCATCCTAGAAAAAGGCTCCCAGCTCCATCTTCAAATAAATACAGTGGTAAAAACACCCCTCTCATTTCAGATAACTTCTGGGTGTTGTTTTTCCTCTCCGGCTTTGATACTTGCCAGAGGACTGTGATGTTGTGAGCAGCATCGTGTCCGTCCTGCATCCTCAACCAACTATCATCGTGATTAGTGTCTGGCTCGACAAGATCTCAAGCCTATCTGGATAATCTGATTCCTTACTTCCTGATTAGATCACGATTTGCATGCACAATGCAGAGTGGGAATCAGAAGATGGAGCACAGGAAGAGGCATTCCCCGCACACAGAGATGAATAGTGTAACATATGCCGAGCCGGTTGCATCCACACTCAAACATAACTTTTTTTTTTTAAACGGTGTAAAAATAGTGTAAATATTTCAGGTTGTTTGAGGGAAGTCTGAGGCTGTTAATAAGACTACTCTGCTGGGCATAAGTTCAATGTTAGACTCTTTCTGTGCGCTACAGAAGCATTTATGCTGCAGAGACTCGATTGTGTCGACATGAGAAAGATTTTAATGTGAGCTAACAGGAGTCACGCAGCCATCATTCTGTGTGATTGACTTTGATCCGCTCTGCTGACAGACAGTCTGAGGTATAATTCTGTTTGAACAAAATGTCACTCCGTGTAATCAGTACGGGATAAACGGTGCGGCACACCTTTCCGAGTGGCGACATGCGAGAGCTAGACTCCTGGCTCTGTGTCGGGCCCACCCGCGGCTCTTCAAATGGGAGCAAAGTACAATATAAACGTTCATATTCACCTTCAAGTAGCAACAGTTTAGTACGTGCAGCTTTCTCTCGAAATAAACCTCTGGAAAAAAAACGTTTCAAACCCGACACTTACAACTGCAACTGCATTCTCAAAGAAATCACACTGTGAAATAGATCCCTTTATATCTTGAGGTAAAACTGTCAACAGCCATAAAGCACTTAATTCACAAGAATCATCCCGAGGTACGCTCGGGGATGACCTTTTTCCGATTGCAGGCTAATATTTGTGCAAGCTGTCATAACGCCCACGCCTTATGTCAAGGATATCTGCTGTTTTGCAACACTTGCAGGGTGTGAGTCGCCACCACCGTCACTCTGTGGTTGGAAAACACTGCGTAGGTTCTTTGAACAGACAGCGAGGTCTGCGTCTAACAGTCGTGTTCCTCCTGAAGCTTCGACATTTCGCCTCACTGAAGTGTGTGCAGATTGCATCAGGTTAACAGAAGGGGGAGGACGGACACGCTCGGTTGCTATGGAAAGTGTTTCCCTCCATCAGCTGCTCTTTGTCAGAGCACGGGTGACTAACAGGTAGGTCGGGGAAGGGGGAGCCCGGTCGGTTTAGCCTTGAGTCCCCCCCCCCCCTTTGCAGATTCACCTCCTCCCGCGCTATGAGCCTCGGTTGGCTTTCAAAACCAGAGGCCACGCTCTAAATTGCATTCTACATGCAGATGCTACTGTGACTCACTGCACGAACACAGGAATACTCCCTTACTATAAATGGTCTATTTGCTCAAGGGGTCACTTTGCAGGCAGAGGAAGGAGTTTCAAACCAGCAAGATATGCCTGTCTTAGTGGAACTACCATAGAAAGACTTCTTCGTATTTATGTATCTATAGCTATGGTTAGTAACCACAACTTCCCCTGCTTGTTTTACAACCTCACGTTATTTCAGTTTAGTACAAAATGTGTTGCTCACTCAGCCTGAGATAAAGCTTCTATTTCCCTTAATTAAATTAAGTTGTGAATGCTAATGCAAAAAAAAAAAAACAGAGTCAAAGGAAATGAGTAAAACAGGGCTTCCCCTGGTCTACTATTACTGTATGCTAATATTTGAAGAATGAGTGCTATGCAAAGTACAGCAGATCCCATTTAATAGAAACACAGGAGAGTTTGAACACGATGCACACGGAGTGCAAATCAGACAAAACCGAGAAAGGGAAAATAACAAAAGACATTCTACACAGTATGAATCACAGATTTCTTGGAAAATGTGGGCGAGGCTTTTCTCACTCCCCGGCTGTAATGCGCGGAGTGCCCATCACTCTGAGTTCAGACTTGAATATGACTTATATAATCAGGTTTTTTTGGTTGTTTTTTTTTGTGTGGAGGCAGTCTTGCAGAACACCACTTGGCAATCAGAGGGAAAAAAAACCCTCAAACGTGCTCAAACTTGTGAGAGTGCACGCTTTCACACAGCAGCCACAATGCTTTTATGGTGTTAGTGTTTGCACATATCGTGGGAGTCTCGCCCGGGTCGCCCACACATCCATCCACAACGTTAAATGTCACATTTTTGAATGCAATCACATTCTCTACTATCGTGTCACCAATTCAAGGATCGGGGGCCTTCAAAGAGGACTCATTTGATTGTTTTTTTTAATTATTTTTAAAGAGAATACCTGATGTTAAAAGTTACAGCATTTGTGACAAGACACATTCTAATCACTTCTATGACACTGACTGAAAACATGTTGAATCAGTCATTAATATTAGAAACAGGCAGACCTGCTGAAATGGTATGATGAAGGAAGTGAAGTCTAAATGGAAGATACAACTGCTGAATTTAGAGAAGTGTAATGGTAAAACAACGGGTGTCGAGGCCATTTCTCTGATTACCCTAACTACGCCACATAGCAACAGCTAACACTTGAAAACGAAACCACGGATTGCAAAATGGGCTAAATTCTAGTTCACTTGCATTAACACTGGGACAACTGCCCTGACTATAGTATTGATTGTGTCTGCAGCTAGAAACAGGCGAATACCACTGAGAAACAACCCTCTTGTGACGAACACACAGCTCCACGAGAAAGAGTGTCCGGTAAATAAAGTGGCCTGTTCTGAAACTGAGAGTTTATGCAAAATCCAGAAAAACAAATGACTTGACAAAGTATCAAGACTTGTGTCCCGTATATGTTTTTTGTTTCACCGGTCAGCATGAGGGCTGAAAGTCACATTCACTTTGCAGACCAAAGACAGTGAAAGGGGAGCTTTGCGTAAACAATGACCACACAGAAGTGATGGTGGCCAGCAACGCCCACCTTCATCTACTTCACAGAGTGGAGGATTCTGTTGCCCCTACAGGGTGGCAATAACAGGAAAAACCCTCCGCAGGGTCTATTTTGACTGGCTTTTTACGGCACCATATCCTGCAGGACACAGAACATCTCAGATGGCTGTCATTCACATAAGATCCCATCAAACATGGGGCAATAACAAACCTCACTGCTCACTGATGAAACACGCAGCATGCGTTGGCAGGTTTAAATAAAACCACAGCACCCCAAATACTTCAGAGGCTCCTGAACGCTCCAATCTGCGGAACAGATTAGGAAAAGGGTTCCCCTGCAGGTAATTTATGATGCGTGGCTTCAGCGTGATCGTGACAGCGCAAACGGAACTGTAATTGCGAGGTACGAGTTTATTTATTATTTTTTTTAATAAGAAGGCTGATGATCGTGCATTTAAAATGCTCATCTGTAATTATCCGCTGCACTCTCTTAAACATATATCACATGCACGGAGCAGATGCACCATCTTTGAATTCACATCAAATTATTGACAGCAGCACACAAATAAACAGGCTAAAAAAAAAAATCAGAACAAGATCCGTCATTTGTCTGCAGTCGAAACTTCAACCCATGCGCCGAGTCCGGACCGCAAACTGTTTGTTTTAAGAGAATAATTTACCTTTCCCTTCGCCGCTCCGTTGGTGAGTTTGTTTTACGGAGGTCGTCGTGATGCGGCTCAGAAATCCTGCCTTTTTTTTTTTTTTTTAAAGTGAACTTTCGGGTGGACGGGAGGAAGGAAGGCGGCGGGGTCGAAGGAGTGGAGGCAGCGAACTACTGCGGAGCAGAGAGTGAGCGAGAGCGGATCCCTCCCGTCAAGCACCGCCTCACTGCTCGGCGCCCTCACAGCTAACCAACGCACACTCTCGTCACTACACCGACCGGGGAATCTGCAAGGCACACAAGTCATGATGCAACAGCACGAGAATAAATCAATGCAACACGCACTATAGGCGTTTTCTGGGCTGTACCATGCAGACATTATAGTTAACACCGTAATGTCACGTATAGGGGCGACGCTGTATTTGTGACCTTCTGACATGTATGCAATATTAGACTACTCATTTATTCTGAAACATGTCCTGCATATGCTTGGCTAGGTTATGTTATTAAATCAGGAATGCAAGCTACTGTGCAATATATTGGAAAATAAATGTTAACCTCACAAGAGATTTAAAAAAAAAAGTATTTTAGTAATTATTAGTAATAATAAGTGTTGTCAAATGGTCGTTAGTGTGGGTGCTGCTAGAGATTTTGGGCCCTATGAAAGAATGTAATATTTAGGGACCCCCCCTCCAACCTAAACCACCCACCCGGGGGCCCCTGTCAGTGCTGCGCCCTTGAAATTGTCCTAATTTTCTCCACCCTTACCGCCCCTGGTCAATAGTATTGTTTCAATGGTGACAGCAGTAGATTTAAATTGATGATTAACGTGATTAAGCTGCACTGATTGGATCACAACCGAGTGTCTTTTACTGCCTTATCTACAGGCGGTGTTGGAATTTAACAAAGAAGTTACTAAAATACTGCACTGAAGTTCATATTTGAGGTACTTGTGTTTTGAGTATTTCCATTTCATGCATTTATACTTTTTATTCAAATTTGGCAGCTACATCTACTAGTTACTTCTCCAATGAAGATTTTACAAATTACATGATGGCTTTGTAAAATATAATTGATTTTTAAGACACCTTTTCAATGCATCACTTGTATTTGTAATATCTACCATAAATGGGATTTTTATTTAACTATTGTATATGGCAATATTCAGTGTGTTACTGGTGTGTGCTACATTTAATCAAGGATCCGACTACTTCCTACACCAGACTTACAGGCCTAGAAACGTTTTAAGGTCATGAAAACATATTCATCAACATATTCTGAGGTGTATTTAACATGTTGCTTAGTATGTTGTACGCTTTGCAGCAACTAATCACATCACATAACAATGTGTGCAGACAATACCGGAGACACAGTATTTGGTAAAGCACATGATTTCACATTCCAGTGACCATAATGGTGAGGGATTAGGCCCAACAATGAGGATGAGGCTGGCAAGAGAGGATAACAGACGTGGAAAATATGTGGGTGTCTCGGTTAGACAGAGAATAGGAGAGTGACTCAGGTCAGAGCAGTCAGACCTTCCTCCCTCAGATTTCTGTGGTTGAAACTTTCGTCTAAATTTCCTTAACCTGCATAGACAGTATCTTACATCTCGTCCTCGCTGGCCCAATCTCTTAAAAAGCAGCAATCATTTTCTCTTTTACATCATATATTCATCTGACGTGCCCTTAAAAAATATACCTCCCTGCAGATCTCTGATGACATGGTGTGGTAAAGAAGGGAACTGCATCATTGTTATCCCAGTGAGAAAACACATTGTTTTGGGATGATGGTTGACATTTTTTTTCTTTTATTACTTTGTCTGTACAACACGGTACATAACAGACACAAAACAAACAAAAAACATTAAGAGGGAAAATCATAATGGGGCACAACCCAAACTTATGTTTACTGTACTTCTGTGGGCTTCTATTCCGGATGTTTGAAGCCTTTTTGTCCGTCTACAGCAATAAGTGACTAATGGTGAAACCTCTCAAAAGAGCCATTAGATTGACTTTACAAATATTTGTACAATCTCCAAGCTATGGTTTGTAGTGACATGTCAGTGAACAAATGTTTGCTTACTGTGAAGAAAGATAAGATCAATAGCTATATTTCAATCATCAGAAAAAGACGCAAGAATCAGCTAAAAATATCAAGTGAACCATTATGATTTGTCAATTAAAGCTCATTATACAGAGTTAAATCCCAAATGTTAAACTTCTAATTTAACAGTTGGACTGGACTCAACAAACAGACCATATTTACATCTGAGGCAACGAATAAAACACGAAAACGATTTTCTTCCAATGAACTTCAAATGCACCGAAATAAAAAGGCAGATTTCCATACATCAAAATGGTAACATCTTCAAGCATGTTTGTGTAAAAGGCAACACAATAAATAAAACAAATGGCACAGAAGGTTTCGACAATCAAAACTCAGGAATACGATGTCGTGTGAAATATTCACAAGAAACTAAATACTAAAGCGCACGCAAATAATCTTCAGTCGACGTCCCTGCAGACAGTAACACAAGCTGACGAAACAGAACTGAGCAAAAAAAAACAAAAAAAAACAATCTAATTACAGTGAAAGGAATAAGAGAATGACATTTATAATTCAATATAGTATTTGTATTTACAAGCATTTATACAACTGAGGGCATTAAATGGGGGTTCAAGCTTATCATTATATTAGGACATGGAGCAGAACAATCAGATCATTATATAATGCACCAAAATATAAACCTTGTAAACATCACATCTCCGCTTTTATCTCAGATATCAGTCAGATTAAGTTTCCATTAGCCAGGTTCATAATATATTTGTCCTTACTTTAAGGCATAGGTATGAAGCTTAGGAGTGAACCGCTTATAAGATTTCATTTAAAATAAGCCAGATTTAAAATCAGGTTTCTCTCCCACGAGGAGTTAGCCCTGGGCAAAACGTCCTCCCCACGTGTCCCTGGACCAGCTCAGTTTGCTGTAAAGTTATAAGATCTCCTCAACTCCATGCGCAAAGATCATAACCAGGCCCGGCTCCAGGATCATGTCCTCCCCCATATGCTGATTCTCACAGGCCATCACCACCACCGCCTGCTTGCCGGGGATGCGCTTGGCAACGTAGTTCTCATAGTAGCGCCTGTTCATCTGCCGTGTCTCGAGCGTGGCCAGTCCCTGCGGCCAGTTCCGCTCGTGGGCGTTCTCGATCAGGTCGTTCACAATCGAGAGCGGACAGCCGCTGTCGATGAGGGAGCGTTTGATGACCGCCTGGAGCACGGCATCAGGCGTGGAGATCATGCCACCCCAGCGTGTCACTCTGGCAGGCTGCATGGAGTTCACCCACCTGAAGATGAGATGAAGTGAAAAACCACAACAAAATTACCGACTGAGCGGCAGAGCCCAGGAAAGTTAATACTTGTTAAGAAAGTTCACTCACTCCAAAATCTCATTGTACTCAATGCTCTCCTCGAGGTTTTGCAGGTTAGGGTTAGCACTGCGGATTGCTCTCATGTAGGCTTTTAGCAGCTGAATGTCCCGTTTCTGGAAAGTAAAAACATCATCTTCAGTGAAGCTTTACAGGAATACATAAAAGGCTTATTAGCTATTGTGGCATCTGCACATATATAGGACGCAACATCTCCAAATACTGATCCATCGTTTCAGCTTTGTCAGATTCCAAACAAGCTACTGAGAATATAGATTTTCATAGCAGAGCTTTCCATAAGTGCTGCCTTCCGGCCGAACAGCCATCACCTCATTTAATTCCAGCTGGCTTCTTAATTCTATACATTTGAGATTCTAATAAAATAGTTTTGATTCATTAAATTTGACATGCATGTGTATTTTACAACGAGAGGTTGTTTCCTGTCGAGTAGATCGGCAGTTAGGACGTCAATCAGGAAGTCAATCAGGAAGGAAGCATTGATGGACAGGCCTGACTTTTTTGATTGGAAGGGGTTTTTACAGTCCTGACACGGCCACAGACGACATTTTTAATTTACTTTTTAAGCATTTAATTTATTCATTGAAAATCTCTATGTTACGAGGATTTCAAGTAATATAACTGAGAGGGTTTCTGAATAGAATTACCTACTCAACCTTTAAGTTAACACATCAATGAGCAGGCAAATCGTCTTACTTGTTCCCCCAACTGGTGTTTATGCTCTACAACAGTTTTCTCCAGGTCTGAAATCTTAGTCTGTTGCTGCTGGACAACGCTCCGCAAGTGTTTGATGCAGTTATGGTTGGGCACCTCATCTTTTGGCATCTCAAGCCTGCAAGAGTGGCAGAGATAGAATAACAGGAGAGAAAATAGAGGATTTAATACGATACCAGACAGAGGACAGGCCACACTCATATTCATTTTGGTTTAGTCGTGTTCCGACTGTCACATGACCCGGCCAGAGAGTTTTTAAACTATGGTTCAAAGTGAGTGATGAATCCGAAGGGTACATTTCTGCCAGACGGAAGCCACTCACCCGCATCCCTCCTCACAGTTGACAGGCCTTTTGGGGTTGTGCTCACAGTCCTTGAGGTGTGACTGCAGCTGGTCCAGCCGCAGTGTGGCTATACAGCCGAAACCTGCGTTGTCACAGCTGATCTGAAGTTTGGACAGCATGTTGCGCATGATGCGGGGCACGGGCCGGAGGTGAGCCAGCGTCACTACCGTGCGGTCAACGGGACAAATCTGCTGCTGGGCAAACCACTGCGTTATACAGGCATTGCAGAAGGCATGCTCGCAGTGTGGAGCCTGAAATGACACAAAAAAATAAATAAATAAATAAAATACAAATAAAACCTAGGAAGAAAAAGACACAATCTAGGAGGGTAATCTTTCAGATGGGAATATACCTGCACTGGTTCTTCAAGCACTCCACTACATATAGGGCACAGCAGGTCTTCATCCACCTCCCCTTGGAACCTCGTAACGTCGTACCCCATGGTACATCACTGGGATCCACAACCTCCTGAACAACGTGGAACCAAGTCAATTCAATTTTCAGACAAACTTAAAATGCATCAATGTGTGACTGAAGACATCCCATAAATAGATGCATACCTCACTCACAAAAGGCCTCAAATGCTTCCATTCAGCTCTCGATGTAAAGCTGATATACACACCTCACATCTGGCAGAAATGATTTGTCTGGCGGAAGAGACACAGACGCTCCCTGCAGAAAAAAAATCATAATGTTCACACCGATTATTTGGATTTTGAAAGACTGAGCCGAGTTATGCTATATGATCTAAACCCACATGATAAACACACAACAGACTGAGCTTTACAACAGACATTTAAATAGCTTTCTCATCATAATCAGAGGAAAACTACACTCTTAGGATCACTCAATAAAAAAGCACAAACGATAATCTACTTAACACACATTGTGTTATTGTTAAATCAGTAGAAGCTGTACAATGACTCAAGACATTCGAGCACACAGCCATGTTTTAACACATCCGAGAGCCAGCGTCCTTGGTGAACGTGTGGTTTTCTACCGTTATCCCCCAACGTGTGAAGCTGCGCCCGCCGACCTCCTACGTCCGAGGAGAGCATCCTGGTGTCCCGGTTGACGGCGGGCTGACTGGCCTAATTTCAGTGAAAGCAGCACGCGTCGGTCTGGAGACGATTTACAGCTCCTTTTTTTTCCTCCCATCGCACTCAGCGTGCCTTGCAAGACGAGCTAGCCCCCCAAGCTAACGTGAGCTACGTGTATGATGTTATTTTCAACCGTTAAACGTGACACTTAACAGCGGCGCCTTCGGGTTTATAATGAGCTAACCCGGCGTCATCTTTGACAAGCGCCCCGGTGTTGGAGTTAAGATGTCAGTGTAGCTCGCTCGCCATGAATTAAATGTGGCTAACGCTTTCAAGCCAGATAGCACTGCTAGCGCCCCCCAGTACCGTTGGTTTCCTCTGGAAATTAGCCACCGAGCTAACCAGACAGACCTCAGTGTGGGCAAACGACACCCACACATGGCTCGTTACAATCAGCCACATTTGAAGACAACATTATAAAGGACCGGTGTACTTACTCGAACATGTAGTAGATAAGATCCTATTCCCGATGTTTATATGTTTTTCGGACGTCCTACTGTAACTAGTAGCTCGCTAGCCACGTCCTGTGCTACATCCTAGACCCCTGTGTCGTCGATACGCAACCCGGTGGATACGTCATGACGTACAGCAGGAGCATCTGATTGGTCCATAAAACCAATTCAATCAACCAATTAATCAATAAATCAAACAATTAAAATATAAATAAATGTTTCCATCTAGCAAAGACACGTATGCTTACTTGATGATGTGGTTTCTGAAATGAAATCTGGAATTAATTTATACATTACACATAATATACATAATAATGTCAATTTGTGAAAGTGTGCATTTTCTTTATCCATCAATTTACTGTAATCTTTTCCTACACCATATATGAAATGCTTCTTTCTCAGCCAAGCACTGTTGCTGACTGTATGAGACCGAAGGCTCAACAGAAGGAGCTGCACATTGGAAATATGAGTCATATTCATCATTCATTACCAGTATAATAACATGTTCCATCACCATAAAGCATGTGGCTTTGGTAAGATTAAAATCAGGGCCCCGGGCAATGGTAATGTTAGCACAGTAAACGGGCAACTAGCAAACTGCTGTATTTACATTTTTTGTGAGGTTTTCTGTTCTCACTAATGCAACCATCATTTATGGGCTTCCAACCTGTCCATTCATTGCATTACATGAAAGGTCTATTTGAGTGTGGTTTAGTATTTCAATTGCAAGTATTTAAAATTCCCTGGAAAGAGGAGATAGTTGTGATATTTTCACATCAAGATTTTCTGATAAAGATGTAAAAGCACTAGTGAATAAACAGAACAGCCAATTCAGGATAAATCATGAGAATAGGAGACCAACATGTGATCCAAAACATTAATTCATGGTCAAGAAATAACACCAGACATGGGAAATATTTAGCAATAGCACTTTATTGAACACAAACAACCCTAAGCCACAATACTGAATGACAAGACCAATTGGCTGCAGCAAACATTTTATAAAATAGATTTAGGTTTAATGTCACTAAATTGTTTTTTTCCTTTTCTTTTAATGTCAGAAAGACAGATGCAGGTTTTTCCAAAACAGTGAATGATCTTTTACATATTCAACATTTTTTGTAACAAATCATCATTCACATGTTCACACAAAGGAATAACAAGGCAAAGTGCTATCAGGATTGCATTGTCGAAGGAACAAAAACAGAAAAATGAATGGCTTGAGGTTTAGGTGAGACGGTGGGTGGGTGACGGGGAGTGGGGGGGCTGTACCTGTCCTGGATTAGGCGTGGGCAATGGGTTGGTGCATGTGTGTGTGGGGGGGCTGGTCAGAAAACCTCAAACCTTTCACCTTGTCCTGTACCCCTTGTCGTCAAAACGCATGTAAAATGTCGGGGCAGTGTGGAGACAGGCGCCTATGTAGCAGAATTTGGTTTGGAGTGGACAAATGGATTCAAAGGCATACGGCTCGAGGGGCTCAAACTCGCCCCCGTACAGAATTACAAATCCACCTTACTATCTTCCTCACGACGACCTGTGGTATCATTAAAACTGGAGGGCAATCAATGGCTGACCCAGAATGTAGCTGTAAACGTTGAAATAATGCATACTGTAGTGCTAGACAGGGAAGTATACGCACCAGAGGAAACCAAATTAGATGGTTAAAAAAAAAAAAAAAAATCAAATTCATGGTTACTTATGTTCAAAATAAAGATGAATCCTCTGACCATTCACCACTGAATGTTAAAGGGGATAGACTATCATCATAATCTGCATCATAACATTGTCTGGCTTCACATTCCAGCGGTATTTTGTCGTATAAATGCTTCTCATAAATATTTTTTTTCAACGTCAAATAGACATATACACATACAGCACAACCAAGCACACCTTTTTATGTATAACTACCATTACTTATGATAAATCTGTATTCCTGTGAATAGACGTTTGTTTTTTTTTGTTTTGTTTTTTTGAGTCAGAACAGGTGGAGAGACAAACAATACTCAAGGCTGCAAAACAAGGAGGTAGGAGAAATGCTACTGAAAAACAGCAAGTGATGCTAACATGATCGTTCATTTAAATAATCGCGAGATACACGAGGCATCGACTCGACTTCTTGAACCAAGCTAGTGCCAACAGTTGCTATTGCGATCGGCGTTTGAGGAGCGGCGTGTAACAACTGTAATGTCAGATTTTCACCATTGACCAGCAAATTAAGACACAAATCTCAAAATTGCCGCATTCCTGATAGCTCCAGATGCAGACTGTGATAGCAGCTGTGGTGATTTACTCACTGAAGAAGTCTTAGAGGCCCATTCTGCTTTAAAAAAAAATAAAATAAAAACATTGATCGTGTCTTAACCCTATATTTTCTGACTGGTCATATTCTAAATTGGCTAATTTCAACTTCATTGGTCCTGTCATCACAGGTGTAGAGACCAAGCGGCTGGTGATGGCATTGACTCCTTTTCACACAGTAGAATAGTATATTTGCAGATTTGTAAATGAGGTAATCGGCGTTAGGCTAAATAGGGAACCCTGTCATTGACACACATGCCCATTTCATTCACCAGCAAAAACAAAAAAGCTTTCCTCAATCAGCGGGACAGGACTCTGGAAATTAAATCAACTTTGGAATGTTGGGTGGATGAGTCAACTTTTTTTATTTCAATTTTTTATTTTTTTTTAGAAGGTGCACTGTGAAACTATTTGATTGTAACTCATCACATGCCCTGATTCAGAGTCCTTTCCGTCATGATAAGGGCTCCTTTGTATTTTCCCAGATAAGCCACTCAAAAATAAGCAGGCAACCCATTATCTTTTTTTCCCCTTCTCTTCTTTAAATTGCAATTAATTAAGGCTGCCTCAGCAGCAGATCAATGCCTGCTTTAAGTCCAGTTGTGAATGGATTGTTAATAGCTTGTGAGTCGCAATGAGTTGGCAACATCTACAGTGAAGCGGACTAAACAAAATAAACATGAAAGGGACTACCCGCTACTCAAACGTCACAGAACATGCAGTATTACATCCTTTCCTACAGTAGGCTATTCCTAATAGCACATTCAAAAGGGGCTCCTAACGGGCAAATTCTCTGATATGGCTCTGCTTTAGAGTACTCAAGCTTGGTGTGAGACTACTTCCTCTGTGGGCTCACAGAAGGAGCAAGTCTATAAGGTGCTCCGTCAGAAGATTGCTGCCTTATTTCACCTGCACAAATACTTTGTGTCATTCAGTTCAACAGTAAACACAGGAAAGTGTTGTCAACATTTGTTTTCCTTTGTGTAAATTCAGTTCATCCCCCCCCCCGAAGACACATCCTCTGCTGGTGAAAACAAACGGCACTTTCAAAAAGGGGAATGTTTCTCTAAAACCACAATCACAGGACCTCCAAGTAACAAAGTCTGAAAACACATAGGCTATACAGTAGATATAAATCTCATGAGTTTCTTAACTGTACAAGCTGTAGGCTACACGCTGAAAAGGGAGAGACACGCAAGAACCCTTAATGCTTAACAATGAAAACAAATATAAGGCATTTCATATTTCCTTTTATCCGCATACGTCACTGACAGCAGGTCTAAATATTTTTGAGAAAACATTTCATTCAAGGAGGAAGAGGATGCATATACACATCGACACATGCAAATGAACATGTCTACTGGCTATAAACCAGAGGTTCAAACTACAATACCATCAAAGTCCATCATTTAAAAAAAAACAAAAAACAAAAAAACGCACCTACTCAAATCTATCAGTCAACTTGTGCACAGTCCTTTCTCTGAGCAGGCAGCTTTTAAAAGTTGGATATCACAGTTTTAAGATTGAAATATCAAACACTCACACTATCAAACGCCACCTCTCTGAACAAAAGCAAAAGGACGACTTGAAATCCTTCATTTGCTACAGATGAGCGACTTTTGGTGTTAACAAAAAAAGAAGGGCATATTAAATAATAGTTTCTTCAACCGAGGAAGCAATGATAAACATAAGGTTATTGCACGTTTTTATCTTTTGTCTATTTCAAAACGAGGTCAGCTTGAGAGAAGAGGATTCATGCCTTAATGTCGTGGTAAGACAACAAATGTTACGTCACTTCTATTAGTATGATCACACCGTTATTAACACAGCACACAGCTACTACTGCAACCCTACTTGTAGTCGGCCTACCCTAAATAACACAAAAACAATCTCTACAATCAATTTGCAACACAGTCACAACAAACAGTTTACCTAAACTTGTTCTTGAATGCAGGTACCGCGCCGGTTTTTTCACGATGCCATTTGCATTGTGAAGTTACTTAATCGTCGAGTTGAGAGGAACAAACGGAGCTCCAGTATTCCAGACAACGGTCTTTCTACAGTTAATGTGTTACTGACAATCAAACTTCATGTTCTCTGCAATCAGAGGAGTCTGATGGTTTTTTTCGCTGCCTAAATTTGGTCTAATAGGCTCCTTTCACTCTGCGGTGTTGGGAGAGCTAACCGAGCCCCGAGGTGCCTTCTTTGGATTTGTGCTTTCGAACTATCGATCCCCCGTCCATTCAATGTTTGATGTGCCCTAAAATCGCATCGGTAATGTGCAATTTATTCTTGCCACCAAAAGGGAGCACTCAGTCCCTGGAAATGCATCAGGACATCCAGACTAATACAGAAGGAGTTATGTTTAGGCTTTTCTTTTCTCAGATCACAAAGGGCGGAAATAATCACGCTCAAAGAGAAAATGAGACGATCAAACTGTAGCCGTGTACTTTCAGTGTAATTTCTTTTTTCCCCATTATAAGGCTTCTGGGAAATACAAATGGAAGACCGTACCTTTCGGTAGTAACAAATAAAAGGCACCATGCCACCACTGTGCTCGATATTACACAGGTCCTATTGGTGGGTGGGGGGGGGGGAGGGTGGGGGTGTGGGGGGGGATTAATAACCAAGTGTTCAGGCAGGGATGGCGGTCAAACTAGCATTAGTCATAAAGTCAAATTGTCTTGTTTTGACTTACAGAGGTAAAGTTTTTATAGCTACCTTCATTTCCCACCTGTAATTAGACTGTACCCTTCACCCTTTGTGACTTGCACCAGATAACAGACTCATCTGTTGGTTGTAATGACGAGAAACACGTTGAAACAGGATAACTATGCTTTTCTATACTAAAAAGGGCATGTTTGCGCATGTTTCAGTTCAACATGCATATACTGAAAAGCCGCTCGCACACGCACGCGCACACACACACACACACACACGCACACTATAAGAGAGAAATCTACACAACTGGCATCTGGAGAAACAAGAAGAAATCATGGAGGATAAATGTCAGCGTCATCACACAAAAGATCACTGATGAGGTAAAACTGCAGGTCCAATAAAAAGTACAAGGTGCAGTCGGCTGCCCCTTTGTAAGGTAGGAAACGTGAGACATCCGCTATCAATAATCTAACACTTCCGCGTAGATACATCTCTCATTTAGGCTGGTTTAAGCAGAATTACACTACCCATGACAAGATGGACCACGAGATTTTAACTCTTTGTTAGCATAGCTGTACACGCATTTATTTGTTTTTTTCCACAAGAATTTTCCTTTCTATCCAACTATCTTTTGAGGTACACCACTTTTTTTTTTTTTTTATCCCCAGCGTCATTTGGCTCTGGATGACGGAGAAGCCAAAGTTGATTGTTTTACGAGTGAATTCTGAATTCGTTCATTCACAGTGGCAAATATGGCGATATCCTAACCTCTCACGACAATCTCTGCACCGCGGCAACCTTGAGCTATGTGCTACCCCAATCGATCTGTGTGCTTCTCGACACCCAGAAGGTGTCTATCGGAACCAAAATTAGCCAAGATTTTGTTGTTGTTAAGCAATCCAACCAAGTAGCATAGCTCTATACGCGATGCAACTTATCAGGTACCGCCAGGTATCGTTTCCTTTTTCAGCTTTTAAGGCAAAAGGCTCAACAGTGGATCAGAGAGTTGAATTGAAATTTGCCATTTACTTCAAGTAAGAACCGAGACATCCATTGAGGCAAATCAATTCTATACTGTATATATACCATGCTCTTTTTTGGACATCATTTTTTTCCTACCTCCTGGTAACACACACACACACACACACACACACACACACACAATATAAACCATCTCGTTAAACAAATGCACAACCAAGGGGATTGCTTTGCCAATACCAAAGGGGCTAACTGTATTCTTCCAAAAATATCCAATTATACAAGAGACTCCAACCGACTACCAAATTCTGACAGAATACTTGCATTTAAAGTACTAATATCCCATGCAAATATGTAAATAGTTTTACTTTGACTAATATAATTGATGAAAAGACATGCAGCTCCAAACATAAAACTGATAATCCTGCCTACGTCTGAATAAGTAACTGACCAAGTAAGAATGATTTATGTCTAAAGGCAAATAAAGGTTTCTATGGCACTAAATGGGTGTAGCTTAGGTGCATTTTTGTCAAATATAGGCTATTTACGAGTATGCGTGATCATATCTACTGTAGACCTTTTTGTCCCTCTTGTTTTACTGTACTGTAAGGCAATCTCAATGGAATGGATGAACATGAATGTTAAGTTCATCTGAACTCTTTGTCTTCCGTTTACCTTGTAGGCTACACTATATATAGATATATGTGTGTATCGAGAAAGAATGGTGATATTACTCAACAGCAGGCCTATTCTCAAACAATGCCAACAAAAAAAACAACCCCTATACAGACCCTCAATGCAGGAAGACTACTACACATACTGTATAATATGTAGAGAATTAGGTTATTACATGCTACCTGTATATTCATATCTACACAAGACAAATGAAGAGCAACAGTTTAAAGACAGGAGAAAGCAAATTGTCCCACTCTAAACCGACCCTACATTCATTTCAGTCAGAAAAATTCATGGCTCAGATTTGATGGTCAGACTGTAAACTGCTTGAACATATGCATAAATCCATTGCTGCTTTACTAAGAGGGTTTCCCCTCTCAACACATTTTGGCAAAGAGGCCTTATTTGTGACCAAAGATTATAACATCTAACCCGCATTTTAAATCTTCCATTGGCATTTATGCTATGATTTACTGAATTGTCCTAAATGGATGGCAGTGCAATGTTTGTGCTGCACACTATTACACACACACATACACACACTCTCTATTGCTACAATTGGACCTTTCATTGCTTTTTTTCCGTTTCTGACACCAGATATATTGGATATGCTCTGCTTGCTTAAATCGTTTCTATATCAAAATTGTGATCCAGCTCCTTGCACAATCACTCAATTCTCACTGGTACACATAAAACAAACAAAAAAATGGAGAAAAAAAAAAAAAAAAAAAAAAGCATGTATAAGAATACTGTGATACAACAAAAGGATTCAGTTACAACTTGTATAGTTGCCGGGGCAATGGCTCCATTTACTGGTCAGATAAGGACATCATAAGAGAAAAAAAATCCCTGCCTGAAAAGACCGGTCTGACAGCACCTACAGATGGCAGAGAGTATATAGAGTATTTTAATTAAGGAGCCCGCCCGCCTGAGGTGTCTGTTGAATCACTGGACTGACTTCAAGTGACTTAGGCCAGAGTCTGTATTATTAACAGTAGGCTGGGTAACGTAACCTTGTCACTTCTTTGGGCTGGTTGCCCAGAAATAGATAACACGCACACACGAAAAAAAGTCAGTGGGCAGTGGACACTGTCCCAAAGTACTCACACTACTTTTTAAATAATGCATTATTAGAGTAGAATTTTGTTGCAGCCTTTGCTTCGTCTTTAGCAACCCTACCTTCCTGTATTCAGCAGCAACACACATGCATGTAAACATAAGTACATACATTACATCTGCTCCATTTTGCACACTTAGAACCTGAATGTACTAAAGTGCGTGCTTGACTATCTAATTAAGTGCTGAGTGGGATTAGGGTTAAAAGGGTTTTAAATAAATGTAGACGTAATGATCCTACTGAGATCTGATTGGATTAATAAATTCTGCCTGATGCTATTTCAGCACAGATCCTGAGATTACAAAACAATTATGTACCTAATCCTAATGTTAATAATGATAATATAACTGTTCTCATGAAAAAAAAAAAAGAACAAAAGGCTGGGGATCACCAATTACAGTAGTTCAAATTTCATTTCAGTCCGTTATGGAGGTCAACTGAAATGCCAACTACCAAATCTACAACGCTGACTCTGAGAAAACCACTGCTCTGAAATGGACTTTGTCAGTTTTAGTAAATCAAGTAAAATACTTCAAAAATAATAGTTTTTTTTCGCAGGGGTATTTGACAACATCGCCAGTCTAGGTCCTCATCTCTCATCCAGTCAACTAATGTGTGCAATTGTGCCACTTCATTACCAGCGAATATGAAGTTATCACACCGATGAAAACAATCTGACTCAGTGTAATTTAACCACCAGCAGATGGTCTTAAAATAACAAACTAAAAAAAAACAAAAAACAAAAAAAACAGACAAGACGACAAAATACCATAGATATAACATCTAAAAGTCACAAACAGCTCTAGTGGTCCGATACAATCATCTTTAGTACCAGAAATGGGATGGAGACAACAAAATGGATACCAAAAAAAGCACATATTTGGATTTCTGCTATTCCTGAAATCTAAACAACAGGTATTGGCCTAAGCAAAGATCCCTCTCCTTTTCCTCTTAGCCCTATTTGACTCTGTAAGGGATATCAACTCTCTGGTCATTGATAATGTCAGGACATAACCAGGCTATTTCACCCTCCCCCCTACAAGATACTATGAGTGCAACTATGGGTCAATGCTGTTGCTATCAAACGGGTGGAAAGATATTCAGTCTCAGGGCTCATCATGTTCTGCCATTACGCAATCCAACTGAAATGATGTGTTACGGAAGGCATGGGTCAAAAGGCATTTCATGAGATGCCATAAAGGCAATCCAGTGCATTTGTGTTGACACTGACAGTAAAATGCCCGGCACACACAGAGCCATTCGTTTAGTCTTTAGGTAATTTTTTTCATGAAATAATAATAAAAAAAAAACTGAAAAAAAAAAATCAAAACACATTCCAGGGAAACAAAAGCCCTTGTGACAGTGATTGTCTATTCAATAACGTTAACAAAAAAAAGGCCAAAAGAAAATATTGCTTGAAAACTGCCCAATAAAAAATAGCAGACGTTACTCTTAATCTGTTCAAATTGATCAGTTAACAACCGAGAAGTTGAGATAGAAGCTGTTAAGATGTTTAAGACTAGTTCACCAGCTCCAAGAAATACTCCTGCAGTGCGAGTTGGTTAAAACCACAAAGCTGATGGCCGGTTCAACTTCAGAAAACACAACGAACACAAAGAACGTCACGAGTGCCTAAAAAACAAAACCGATTGCTGTCTTTCGATAATTAGGCCGTTCGAATTCAGAAATCTTAAAAAAAAAAAAAAGAAAACGGAAAAAAACACTGTTATATAGATGGGAAATAAATTGAAATGGCTTGTTCATTTATGTGCTCAGATATATGATGCTTTGATGAGGTGTTGTTGGCGGATATTACTAGTAAAGCCTTCTAGAAATAAACAAGGCCTCAGTCAGTCACTATCCTACAGTAGTTCTCCAGTCCTACAAAAAGAGAACGTTAGGCCTACGGACCCTGGGTGAAGATGAAGCAGCTGCTAAACGAGTTGACGAGGTATATCAAGATCTATTGTCTTTCTCTATACAGTACAGTTCATCTCAAATAAATAATTTATAGCCATAATAGTGTTGATCAACTTTGGTCATAAGTTATATGCTTAGAAACATTCTAGCTTAACAAACACTTATTTAGCATCTTTAAAACAAAGTCAGCATTTGGAACAAATCAATGTAACAATGCCGACTTGAACATTGACCTCCTTTGGAAGGAGACATGCTAATGTATTCAGCAGCATTACCAAATTATCTTAAATGCCAAACGATTCTAGGCTGTACATTTAAAGTACACTATGGAATTAACATCTTTGTGACCCTTTTTTCCAAAATTTCGGATTGTACTGTGGTACACAAGCATTGCACTCTTAAGCAAAATTTAGATTTTTTTCCCTTGTGTGGTTCCTTCATAAAAATTCTAGGCTAACGGACAATTAAAAACAAAACCAAAAAAAAAGGAGAAAGTAAATATAAATCAAAAAACGAACAAAGAAACTCTTTGATCACTCTTTTGGGAAGGCTGTATGTTCCTCTACAAGGTCACCACAACTGATTGAAACATGATATGACCTTTATATTGAGTGATATGAAGAGAAAGACAGTTGAGGATACAGAGATCTCCATGCTCTTATATGTCGGTTATATATTTATGTCAACATGGTTTTAAAGGGTTAAATGATTTCGAGATGGCCAGATTGCTAGTGTTTGTTTTGGATGCCACGCTTCGCCTGAGTGACCTTGTAGAGCAATCCGCCTCTACATAGTAAGCACTACTAGGAGATGGAGGAATGGGATCTAATTGCATATTAGGTTTGACTGCACCTCAAGAGAAGACCAAACACTCACGCACACACAGACACAGACACACGAACACATACATACACAGAGAACAGACATGTGGGTGGGTGCTCTCCTGGTCCTCTGGGCCACGTTAAAGGGAGTCCCCCCCCTGGTGGTGATGATGGTGATAGCAGCTGACTGAGGGGGGCACGTGACCTCACTCAGACAGACACCCGTCCAGGCCAACCGGTGCACCATGACGGTCTTTGACGTAGCCGTTGTGGAGGCCGTTGCTGGGAAGGGGGGCGCAGGTGGCGGTGATGCCGCAGTGCTTCAGCAAGTTAAGACCCGGGGAGGGGGAGACAGTGGGAGAGGGGCAGGAGCAGGAGGAAGGGTCCCGCTGGGGGAAAGGCTTCATGGTAGAGAGGATCAGAGCCAGGCAGTCTGCCACATCCTTGTTGGGAGCACAGGCCAGGGCTGGGGTGTGGCCTGATCGGCAAAAAGAAATTCACATGAGGGCTGAAATTAGTCCTGAGAAAGTAGATCCATGTTGAAGTTGGCTGGAGGAAAGCTAGTTAAAGTTTACGATTAGCGGCAGGTTGGCAGTACAGTCCTGCTTGGATAAATAACAGAGTTAACAGCTCACGTTAACCAACTTGACGGTAGCTACACGGAGTAAATGCCATAGTTACCGGAAGCCGTTTGTGGCAAGAGCTCTGCTCATATACGATTCATAGTAATTAAGCTAAAACATTATAAACATTGTAAGATTCTTTTAATGTCCAAACTCTAACTGACCTCAGTGTAACAGCGCTTTATCTTTAAATCATACTGGATGAGCTGAAACGGCTAACAAAGCATAGAAGGCCTCACCTTCCTCATCCACAGCCAGCACCGTGGCTCCTCTACTCAGCAGTGCCTGCACCACCGTCGCCAGGCCATTTCGTGCTGCAAGATGGAGGGGCCTGGAGGAGGACGGGGGAAGCAAGGGAGACAGCTGTCAGGACTACTATTCATCATTTTAATTTTAATATCGTAACGGCGTATCCATGATCTGCACGGATCCTCCAACACCGTTCTGCACACGGCTTGATAAACACAGTTTAATCAAAGTGTGAAAAAACGTCGTCATAAGTATTACAAGCTTCTCACATTTGCAGAGCGCTGTTGGTGGCATTTATGAGTGTGGGACTGTGGATCTCTCCCAGAATCAGCAGGGCACACATCTCATGAGCCTGAGGGACAAAACAAAAAGACAATCAAATATAATACATGGGCATCTGCCGATTTACTACTCTGCCTAGTTGCTGAGCACTCCAAAACAAAGTGTGCTGCGTTGATGCACGGCACACAACAGTGGAGCTTTGTGTACCTTGCTGCAGGCCAGGTGCAGGGCAGTGTTCTTGTTCTCATCCAGCAATGTCAGGTCAGCCTTGGCCCGGTGAAGAAGGATGGCTAGGGGACAGCAAGACAAACGAGACATTTATTTCCTGCAACTACAGATGTCCCGACAGTGACAAACAGCTACGTATAAAACAACTAGAATTCCCCACGAGAGTAACGGGTCAAAGACTTACCCACGGTGCCACTGTGTCCCTTGTCAGCAGCGACCATCAGAGCAGAGCACCCGCTGTTGTCCACCGCATTGATCTCTGTCCCGTGGCGAAGTACCAGCTGAAGTCCCGCGACGTCCTCGGCAAATGCAGCAGCATGCAGAGGGGTCCTACAGGCACATACAATGTTAACGCTTACAACACTTGAGGCTTTCACATGACAGAAGGAACTCTAAAACGATGAACATTTAATATCAATCAATCACATTTTGAATAGGGCTGTATGGGTTACTTATCGATAGTCAGTGTAATATCTATAGTAGATGATGGTCTTTTGCTCTGCAGGCTCACCTTCCTTTGGCATCTCTGGTGTTAATCATGTGGACCCCAGCAGAATCCAGCAGCCTCTCCGCAGCACCACTGTGGCCATTCATCCTACAAGCAAGAGCACGGAGTCATCGAGACGATGATTTCAACTGAACTGACAAATTGTGTTGCTTCTTTGAGTAATTCGTTTGGACACAGAAAGACACGACGACGTATTCCAGCGTTATACTCACAGAGCACAGTGCAGGGGGGTGAAAGGGTTTCCCTCATCATGGATAAATGTTTTAAATTCAAGTAAAACCTCCAAACAGTCTTCATGCCCTAAGAACAAACACACGTTGGGCATTACGGACAGCAGATGTCACGGTGATTAACGGCAACATTTAGGGATTAGCCATTTCCAGGTGATCAAACTAAGCAAACCTTTGTATGCAGCCCAGTGTAATGGGGTGTATTGTTTGTTGTCCAGCAGTTTATCTTGTGGGTCTGTTGCCATGGCGGCCTGCACCAGACCAGCCAGGATCTCCGTGTGGCCTCTGGATGCAGCGTAGTGCAACGGTGTCCTACCCTGAACGTCCCGACACAGTGCAGATGCTTTGTGCTCCAGCAGGGCTGTCACACAGTCATCGTGGCCCAACACCGCCTGGAAAACAGCAGCAAGGAGTGATGAGACATTCTCAATTAACAACAAGGAGTCCGTTATGCTTTCTACTCATGGATCACATCAGCATTAATTATTAGATCTAGGCTACTTTGCTGGAGAGAGATTTATTCACTCTTATTCAATAGATATGTCAAATGTTTTTTTTTAAATCCATGACGAAGCTAATCGTCTGTCCAGGAAACTGGCCACCAGGACACCCGGGCTCTGTTCCTTTGACCCCTATGACTCATTGACAGATGGTGCTCATAAAAAGGAGTTTTAAGCATCCTTCCTTTCAGTTAATATTTTACTCTTTTGCCAACAGTCACATGTGTAGAACTGCTAGATTGGGCCTAAATGCATCATCAGCCAGGTGCCTTTTTGACTATCTTATCTAAACTACTATGGTAGTTTTTCACTACCAATTAGTCTTCTATGAGTTTTTGTTGTGTAAATGGTACTTTGCATTAGTAGGGTTGTTGACCTACCCCTCTGTGCAAAGCTGTGCTGCCCCTCTTGTCCTTGGCATCTGGCAAGGCACCCTTCTCCAACAGGAAGTGGACACAGTCAGTGTGACCTCCTAAAACAGCCAGCATCAAAGGGGTCCTGAAGGGGAATGAAGTGACAATTAAGACATTTTAACTGGGGGTTCATTAGTCAAATTAGCTTTGGACATTAAACTGTTTTTAAAAGCTGGATGTACGAACAGAAGCCATGCTTTTCAAAGACAACGACTCACTGGCCAAATTTGTCTGCAACATTGGTGAGATCCCCTTCCTCCCCATAATCAATCATCATGCGCAGGCAGTCTGAGTGCCCATTGGAAGCTGGTTTGAAACAAAAGTACAAGAGAGAGAAAAATGATTCTCTGGAACATAAAATCAACACTTTTCAGGTTCAGTAATCAGAAACATTGTTACGCCGTGAAATCCTCCATCAGGGAGCAGTTTACCTGCAACATGAATTGGAGTCCACATGAGGCGGTTGTCATTGAGGAGACACGAGGCCCCCTGAGCCAACAGCACCTCCACGCAGCGGGTGTAGCCTTTCTGGGCAGCTAAGTAGAGTACAGAACGCCCTGCAGCGTCCTGCATGTCCACGTAGGCTGCAGTCTCCGTCAGCACACGCAGCGCCTGCCAGTGGCCCTTATCAGCCTGAGGGAGCATAGGAGGGCAGTCAGAAGGTGCACACAGCGGTTGATTACAAGCAGTTACGACCCAGAGAGTTGGTTAATGTGGAACACTTACAGCGAGATGCAGAGGACTGACTGGAATACTGCTCTCTATGTCACCTAGTGCATTGAAGGACATCTCCAGGAGCTAAAAGAGTGATTGAGGCAATAAGTAAAACACAATATGCTTCACATATGGATATCAATTAAAGCTGCACGTGGACATTTTTTTATCATGCGCAGCCAGCTAAAATGATTGCATGTGCATTGCAATTTCCTTTCGGCAAAATATCACTTCTGGAAACATATTTCACCCAACAGAACAAATACATGTGTTGGCCTAAGAATCTCTTACATCTACCATGGACTAAATCTGTGACAGCTGCTCGAGTGGAATACGAGTATGAGAGTGTTTTAAATTCAGAGTTGCGAAGTGATTTCAGATGAAAAACAGAAAAGCTCACCAGCTCCAGGTTCTGTTTGTTGCCATGGTAAGCTGCATAGTGAACCGCACTGTAACCCTTTGAGTTGACCATGGAGGGATCGGCGCCGTTGTCCAGAAGGTGCTCCAAGCAGCTGCGATGAACAGACGACACAACACGTAGAGAGCGGATGAAGGATGGAGCTAACTTACTTTAGAAAGCGGTTGCCAGATTCTGTGCACATGCGAGGAAATGCATCAACGCACGGGCAGCAACATTTAAATAAGAAAAACTAATGCAACAAATATTGGTTTATTGGTTCTCAAAATGCTTGCCAACCATTTAATTCAGGGCCTTCAGGCACAAATGTTTTCCACAAACAAACTTGGAGTCTGTTTATTGAATTTGAAGCCTTGATCACATTAGTCATGGAAAAAAGGGAAACAAACAAGTACTCACAAGTACGACTCCTTCGCCTCATCCTCATCATTCTGATGGTTCCCAGAAAAATGACGATCAACCCTGAAAACGGAAAAAATTTGCTTTCATTCAATAAACCTTGTTGAAGATATCATAACATGCACATCCTTCCAAAACCACACATTCCATGATGTTTTATGGAGATAGTTACGCTGCTGTCTTATAAAGTTAATGCAATTTGACTATGAAACCAAACATTCATTAAACTGCTGGAAGTGAACATGTATGAGTAATGAGAGAAGAAGCTGAGGAAGACAAGGCCAAGAAACTTTTTTTTGGTTTGCCAACTTCTCGGATTTCATAATGGACCTGCCAATTTGACAGTTTCACCAGAAAAAGAGTTGACTTGCTGCCAGACTTGGAAGAGAATTTGGTTGCGTCTGGTGTTCCACAGAAGAAGAGAGATATGGTTTCCAACCTGCTAAAGGCTTGGGAGGCGGCAGAGTAGTGCAGGGGAGTACAGCCTGTCTGGTCAGGCTCATTGACCTCAGCGCCAGCGCTCACCAGGGTCACAGTGCACTGGTACCTCCCATTAGCAGCCGCATAGTGCAACGGTGTCCTACAGGGAGGGTGCAAGAGACAAGCAGCCACTCAGAATAGTCACATGTTTCAGGTGAGGTCAATCATTTTACAGCAGCAACATAAAATGTCCAACACAGGTAAGGGGAGGCTCACCTTCCCATAATGTCCCTCTTATTCAAGTCGGTACCGCTGCTCAAGAGCAAGTTCAGACATTCAACATTTCTGTAAAGGATAATCACGGCGAGGAAATTAAGTTACAGATGGCGTGCGTTACCAGAAGGTTTTGGTCTCATTTTAATATCCCAGTGTCAAAGCAGACACTTACCCTCCAGAGGCAGCAGCATGTAGACAGGTCCTCCCGAAGTTGTCAGGGGTGTTTATGTCAAACCCAGCCGAAAGTACATGCTCCTTACTCATGGATGAAACTATACTATACAGCTGCCCTATAGGGGATGAAGAAACAAGCTGGTGATAACAGCTACGTCCAAGTGCATAGATGTAGGAGATTGAATTAATCAGAGCGCACACTTTTACAAAAAACACCAACCTGAGGAGAGTAACTTGCGACAACAGTCTGAAAACCCGTACAGCACAGCTAAGTGCAAAGGGAACATTCCATGGATCCCACGTCTGGAAAGGCAAAAAACATACAAAGACAATGTTAGAAGGGAAATAGTGAATTGTAGAAATGATACTAGGAATGCACTGATCTGACTTTTTAAATCTTGATGATGGTTTTTTCTATTAAGGGCTGTGCTATACTGTATTTTTACAACTCAATGGCTCGATTATACACGTTAGTAACACATCGTTAGCCTTTTTTACGATACCTGGCCGTGTCTGCTCCGTTGGTCATCAGAGTGCTGATCAGCAGTTCGTGGCCGTACTTAGCAGCAACGTGGAGAGGAGTATTGCCATACTTATCCACACAATCAATTTCCCCACCTGATGGAAAGTAAGGAGTGAGTGAATAAATACCCATCGGCACCAACGCCTTTTTATGGATCAGTCAGACAAGCACGGCCATCGTTACCGTTTTGGATGAGGATCTGAGAGCGTGTGAAGCGTCCATGAATGGCTGCCATGTGCAGGGGGCTCTTCCCTTCTTTGCTCTAATAAACACAATCGTTTTTCAACTTGAGTGAAGTTCAGAGGTCATTACAATTCACTGATTAGTTTTACTTGTGAGGGCTTTTTTTGAGAAAGCTTCGGAACAGGTAGCAGCAGTTAACATGTAGGGAAGTCAAACAATTAATCATACAATGATAAATAAATAGCTAATACACAAATATGCAAATATTTGTATTGTGTGTGAGAAGGGGAGCAGCAGTGCCGTGGCACACAAAGTTGATATAATTTAAATTAAAATGTAACGTTAAGTCAAGCTGAACGAGGAATAATTCAACAACTGGAATAATGGCAGAGAACTTGGCCACAGATTGACATTGTGCTTTAACAGCAAGCGTTATGTCACGTCATGTAAACAAACCGCCATTCAGCTGTGCACCAAGATCAGATTGAAGACATAACTGCTTGAAAGATGGGCAAGTTGTACTTGTAACAAAGGTTCTGCTCTTTTCAAGCAGCTAAATGCATGCATTCTATCAATTATCCACGTCTGCAGATTTACATATAAAAAAAAAAAGAGTTTCAAAAGGCAGGGTGTGTATTATCTCTACATCTTCCCATATGTTAATTTAATTACATTAACAGAGCACAGCTGTACTTTTAGGGGACGGAAAACATAACAAACATTTAATTATCATCAAATGGCCTGATTACTAATAATAGTAACACATAAAGGCACTTTTTAAGGAAGGAAACTGCATTTGAGACTCTTCGGCACATTTCCTACCTGCTGGTTGACATCTGCCCCATTGTTGACCAGCAACTCCAGACAGAGGGCACCGTTGGTGGAGACAGCGGCCAGGTGCAGAGGTGTGTAGCCGCATTTGTTGGGCTGGTTAACGTTAGCGCCGTGGTTCACCAGCTCGGTAGCCACAGCCTCCTGTCCCATGTAGCAAGCCACGTGGAGTGCAGTGTTTCCAAAGCCATTGGGCTCATCAATCTGACAGCAAAACACAAATGTGACACAAGATCAGACTTAACCTTGAGCCCGAATGGAAGGACACTTGGGAATCTTCAAATAAGGGTCAGATTTCAGCAGATGAGAAAAAAATTATTGTATATACACTCAGCATATAATTGAATGAACAGACAATGTTGCAGCTTAATATGGCTCGTAAAAATTGAAAAGAAAGGAAAAATGACTCACCTCGATCCCCATCCTCAGTAGGTACTTTACGATTTCGAGGTGACCACTTGCAGCTGCAGCATGGAGAGGTGTGTAGCCCTGCTTATCCTTGCAGGTCTTGTCTGCACTACGGGACACCAGCAACTTAACAACCTCAGAATGCCCTACGGGAAACACAGAAATGGAAAATCATATTTTAACATCTCCTCTAAAACAAATTATATTTCACCTGGCAGATTTAAAGCAATAATGGCTGCAAACAGGGAATGTAACATCAGCGAATGTAGTGACTCTTACCACCAGTTTATGACGCAAGTACTTGGCAATGTTACTGCTCGTCATTTGAGTGAAGCTTGTAATGAACAATAGGAGCTTTTACGACTATTTGACAATGAGAATGTGTGCAGCATTGGCAAGAAAGTGAAACTCGCTCACCCAAGTATGCAGCACAATGGATAGGCTGTCTTTCCTTCTTATCGATGGCACTCAGGTTGGCCCCTTTGTTCAGCAGCAGCTTCACCATCTGTGAGACAAATTAATTCAACTGTAGGAAAAATAACACAAATATATTCTCAAGAAAATAAAAAAAAGAGGGAAGCCTCACCTCCTGGAAGCCACTTTGAGCCGCGTGGTGCAGGGCAGTTCTGCCAGTGCGGTCTGCCATGTTCAGGTTGCTCAGCTGGGTCAGCAGGGCCTCTGCGCAGCGCGTAGCACGGTTGGCAGTAGCCACATGCAGTGGCGTCTGCCAGAACTTGTCTCGTGCGTTTGCCTCCGCTCCGCGCCTCAGCAGCAGACCCACTGCCCTCTGGGGAGAGGGAAGCAATTACAAGCGTTTAAAGCATATATCATATCTGCAGTTTTTGCTGCATTTCCTTCAGTCAGCACAATATTTTGGTGCATAAATCTAAATGAGCTCTATAATCACCGTGGGCGAATACAGAATGGAATTAAAACGGATGAGATCATCTGACAACGACAATTAGGGATGTGTGTTTATTGCTTACTTCATTCCTGGAAGCAGCTGCCCTGTGCAAAGGGGTCAACCATACGTGGTCTTTAGCATTAACAGTGGCACCTGGCAGACGGATCAAAGAGAAACATTTACAACAACAAAAAAGGAGTAACAAAGATGCTGTAGGTGATTAGAGCCAAAGAGGTGACAATGAGGGTGGCGTTTGTTGGAGCGGTGACAAAAGGGTGAAGTATGCATCACATTCCAGCCACACAGAGGACTCCGAATTAACACATTGATAATGATCAGCAAATGCAAAACCAGCAGCTCGCTCACCTGATTCAATGAGGAGGTCCATTATATGGACGTCTCCCACACAGGCAGCAGCATGAAGTGGCGTACGGCGCTCTTGGTCCTGTGGGTAATAATCAATTAAAAGGAGAATACGGCGTTCAGACTTCAGGCCTTAAGTCGTCCATCGCATTGTAACTGAAAGTGCACCACACGTACCAGTGCATTGACATCCTCCTTTTTGTGCAATAATAGTTGAACTTCTTCAGCATTACGATTGAAGATGGCCTGGACCAGAGGAGGCTGAACACAGAAGAAGAAAAAATACCCGCTATGTAACGTTGCATGTAATAACGATAACGTTGATCCGGAGCAGCGATTCATAAACGTCCATTACGCTGCGGCGTATCCCAGTGTTTTTCGGGGAAACGGTTGTAAAAAAATGGCACCGTGCTGTTAAATGGTGCATGTTGGTGCGTTTAGTGTAACGTAAGGTACCGAGTGCGAGTCTTGATTCCCTCCAGCATATACACGGAGCCCTGGCTGAGGCCTACAGGCCCCTTGTCTCACTACTTACGTCAGCTAGCTCCAGCGAGCTAATTCTGCTACAGAGCTGGCCGCGACCCAGAGCAGGGCCGAGACAAGAGCAGCAACGTATGCGTTGACGTAGAAACACCGAACATCATCACTAACCAAAGGGGGTTTTAACATTTAGTGTCCGGTATCTAGTTTGATGAACATGCAGCGTCAATAAGTTAAAAATAACACAAAACTTGCCCCGCGAATAAGACGTAGAATATTGCGCACAAGAGCAGGTCTTTGCCAGCAAATAGACTGCGCCACAACACAAACACGGAGCGCTTTCTCTCGGCGTACCTGGTCTGCAATGTTAAGTACTCCCATCTCCCAAACTCAACCAGGACGGAGCTCCTTCATGAGGATAAAACTTCGAGGTATATTGCGGTGCGCTACTGTATCCACTTTTCAGACTACACCCATAGCTGGTTGCAAACAGAAAATGCGGTCTTGATCTGTCACTGTTGTTGTCTGTATCCAATGTCTGGTCTGACGATACAGGCTACGACTGTGCTGGTCCGCCTACAGGCGTGGCGGTCCGTTTTCGCCTGCTCGGGTGAAATGGCGCCATCGTGTGGAAAAAACGGCAATGCGTTTATGCTGACCGGAGATGACAACATGGATGGAAATGTCTGCACTGTGAGCGAGGTCAAGTGAAATGTTTAGGTTTAAGAGGCAACAGAACAACTCTTAATAAAATGGTGTAAGGTAGTTGTTGTTATTAGGAAGTCTATTGTAGCTTGGTAATTTGTTTGGACTTAGCTGTTTGTGGCCGCATCAGCAGATGGATAGATTCTGTTGACATGATTATGATTCATGTGATTATCATAATAATAACAACAAAAATAAAAATAACAACAATAATAATAATACACATTTGGGAGATTTAGGTGTATTTTAGTGATTTTAAGGACATTCCTTTGTGAATAATTGGACATTTTTAATATTCAATAATTTAAAAAATATTTGTTGATTTAGAAAAAAGGTTGTTGGGGTCAAATGAACAGTACACTGTCCCGTTTTTATTTAATTGTTGTTTTAAATATTGCTATTATTATTGTTTTGTTTTTATTTTTATTTTAACAGCCGTTAACCTCCAACACAGTAGGGGGCAGCAGTTCACCGCAGATCTATTTAGGGCAAAGCGAAGAGCAACCTACAGAAGAAAGGAACAGCTTGTCCCACCGGCTTTTTATTTAGCCGCAGAAGGTCGTTCGCTCTCGCAGCTGGGCGCTATTTGACGACATAGTCAAAATATATTAACCAATAAATATTTTGTAGCAAGTCGGGACTCCAAACGCAGAGTGATGTAAGTGTTGCCGAAAAAATAGAGGAACGCGGCTGTACGTCGTGTTTGGTCGGGCTCATGTTATGAAACCATTATAGCTAGCGTTAGCTAACGTTAGCAGCGGACTACCGTAACTGACGCTCTAGAAGCCGCAGGAGACGTTAAAGTGACGATAGTAAACCAGCCAGCAAAGGCTAACTAGTCATCCAGGGGCAATCAGAATTAGCTGCTAACGCTACGTGGGAATATATACACAAGTGCTGACGCAGGGTGCACCGGAACCTTGAATCCCACTGCCCGGTAGTTGGACGAAGCCCGGGGCTCGGATTCTCAGAACCAGGATCTGTCTTCTTCGAACTGAGTGGCTTGTTTGATGGCAGCCACGGCCAGTGCCCGGCGGTTACCCATGGGTGTGCGGACATTTAGTGACTTTCTCCAGATTGCCTCTGTGGGCAGCCCTCGCTCGTGTCGTACATTGGTGCAAAGAGGATGCATGCGACAAAACATCAGGTAAGCCTGTCACGGAAACGCAGCGAAATATAGTCACTGAAAGAAGAAAGAAGGGTCTAGAATGGGAAGGTTTCAGGCTAACTTTATCAGGGTAGGTATATTTTTGTTTTCCTACTACTACATTCGGATGTCACTTCATTAAGGCCTAGACCATGCTAGCTAGTGTCAGAGTCTAGACTTGATATTTCACAATAAATACATAAACTACTACGCCTCAGGGATGGACCAATAGGTTACTTAATCCAATTATCAACATCCAGTTCTGTCTCACCAATATTGGGCGATATTGTTAATGTGTTTGAAATATTTCAAGTACAGATACTTCTGGCTAAGTAACTTTCCATTGCCATTCCGTTGCTAAGGCAACAGCTTTGCCCCCGGTTTACTTCTTGTCAGCAACTGCATAAACAAACGTGCAACAGGAAATACAAAAGGCTTAATTAAAAAGATTTGAAAAGGTCGATTACAAGATGGGTTATTGGTTTTCCTAAATCAATAGGCGACAATAGTTTTAATATAATTCCACAGATTGAAAACTGATTTAGAAACCAAAAATATTAAGAGCCAGTCCATCATCACATCTTCTTCCATCCATCTTTGAGTACTTTTATATTTTGTCTCCTTTTCATTTCCTAATTAGTATTGATTATTTCTGTACTTAATCTCCTTTTTTGTCAAAGTTTATTTGTCAGCCTTATACTTTTTAGTGTGATTATTGAAAGGGGTGGAACTCTTGTACAAACCCATTGGGCTTTGTTCCCTCCTTGCACCATTTGATGTTAATGTGTGCTGAATAAACTAAACTAAACTAACATTGGTAACCTGTGCAACAAGCCAGAGTGGATGTCACATGACATTGCCTTTTGCTGTTCACATAAGAGGCCCAACTCAGAAAATACCAGCACAGTCACAACACAGAGAACTTCCATTACCTCCTGGTCCAGCATGTTATGCGTGCCCATTGACTTTAGTATCTGGAAACTGGAATGTATTAGGCCCTTTATGTTGTGGACTGTGCCTGTGGCAGGTTGCACTCTTTCCAGAATGTGGCTAACAGGACATTTCCTCTTACCTTTTAGGCACCTGTCGTCATGTGGCATTTTGATGACAAGAACTCCCAGAGTGCTTTGCCTTCAAGACTGGGACACAATGACCGCTGTTCCCCAAAGCAGAAACTTCATCAGTCTCACCAACAAAAGGAAGGAGTACTCCGAGCGTAGGATACTTGGGTAATTTTCCAGTATGAGATAGTTATAACTGAAAATCACTTGAGTGTTTTTTAAATTGTTTATTCAATAACCGTACAATGTCTTCTTCTATAGGTTTTCTATGCAGGAAATGTACGATGTAGTAGCCAATGTTGACGATTACAAGAACTTTGTGCCCTGGTGTAAGAAGTCCCAGACCATCATGAAAAGAGCAGGCCATTCCAAAGCCCAACTTGAAGTGGGATTTCCTCCAGTGGTGGAGAGATATACGTCTATGATCTCAAGTGTCCGGCCTCATCTAGTCAAAGTAAGTGCCAGTAGCTTCAGAGAGTATTTTAGTTCTGTGTCTATCGTCAGTCTATCATACATGATATCTGTGGATGGCAATTGTATTTGATTTTGCTACAACGTGAATGTAAATCATTTTAAATGTCAGCAGCTACCTGAAAGCAAAATTGTCTGAGAAACCAACACATCTTTAGTTGAAACAAATGTTTGCAGCCAGTGCTCTTAAGTTTCATATCTAATCACACATTTATTTTTGGGCTATTTTAGGCAGTGTGTACAGATGGAAAGCTATTCAATCACCTGGAGACAATATGGCGCTTCAGTCCTGGCATTCCTGGTTACCCTCGCACCTGCACCGTAGACTTTTCTGTAAGTAGCCGGCTTCCTGTGATGAAAATGCTGATTCATGTTCTTTCTGGAAGTTAGATGAGGAGCTCAATACCATTGTCATGCCTGTATGGTAAATATGAAGCCTCAGCCAGCAGATGGTTAACTTCGCTGGGAAAAGAAGAGAAAAGGCTGGATTGTTCGAAGCGTACAAAAAAAGTCTAATTAACACAGTAGATCATGTTTAATCCAAAGAAAAGAACACGTTCTGTTTCCTGGAGCGTTATGATTGGGACTATGTCTTTGCCCGGAGCTGTGACTTTGTGGAGTCTTCACTCCGTGACAACACTTAACTGTTGTTACCTTTGGGCAGAGCCAGGCTAGCTCTTTCTCCATTTCTACTCTTAATCCTAAACTAGTGGTCTGCTTGTTGAAGCTTCACACAAGTGATATCAAGCTTCTCATCTCACCCCTTAACATGAATGCAAATAAGCATCTGTGCCAAAATGTTGAGCTCTTCCGATTCAAACTATTGTTATCACCTTAGGGCTACTACTCCCTCTGGGAAATACTAAAGAGAGTATTGTCTTTTTATCTTGAACAGATATCCTTTGAGTTCCGCTCTCTGCTGCACTCCCAGTTAGCCACCATGTTCTTCGATGAGGTTGTAAAGCAGAACGTCGCTGCGTTTGAGCGGCGAGCCGGTAAGCTCTACGGCCCAGAGACTCGTATCCCACGAGAGCTGATGTTTCACGAGGTGCATCAGACGTGATCTCCGCAGCTGTATGTTCTCATCTGGCCTTAAACCATACCAACCTTTCTTCTCTTTATCCACACGAACCTGCATGATGCTGCTTAGTCGCCAATTACTTCAAGTCTGCTGAAGATGTTAGACATCCAACTCTAGTAAGAGTTCTGTTGGAATTCCTGCCGCAACACATTATTGTTTATCTCCTCCTCTGTGTGTCAAGTCTGTCCACTTTCTGTCTACCTCCAGTTAAAGGATGCTTGTTGAGCAGGACCCCAACATTGCTCTCGCTCCATGGCAGTTACAAGCTGTATTTATGTAAACAAAACAGTAAATCCTTGCTACATCAGCTTTCCAATATTAGAGTCGACTATTATTTTAAACAAACAGCACAATGACAATGAGAAAAACATCCTTTTTATTTTTATTTGGAAAAAAGCACAGACTTGCTCTCAACAGGGATCAAGTCTTACACTTTAATGTGATCTAGTGTTCAGTTTTTAGTGAACTTCAGCTGCTGTTACTGTATGAGGAAAGCATAATTTTTGCCTTTACTTTTACCATTTACACATTGAAGTTTTAATATATCGTTTGACATATACTGTAGTAGGTAACCTTGGTGTGAAACGGTAATTAATTTAATCGTTTTTTAATTTATACATCATTGGGGTTCAATTTAATGTGCCACATTTGGGATGTTGAGTGTTGTCACTGTTGTGACAATAAAACTCAAGTGCAACATTTTTTAAAGGGAAAAAGGGCTTCTCTTTATTAGTTAGCTGTGCCCCCAATTTACTTTGAGGTTTGGGACATTTTTGCTTTTACTTGGCTGTTGTTGTGCTGTGAGAATTTTTCTTTGGACATTTATATTTGACCCACCAGTATTAATATTGTCTCGTTTTACCGCCCAGCACAAGTAACTATTAGGTGATGAATAGAGGCAGGGGAATCTAACTTTGCACCAACAAGAGCAACGACAAGGTTGGAAAGTAGTGTAAATGGGAGTAGAACAAAAAACCTTCACAGATCATCAGGATAGCCACAGCTCTATATTTGATAAATATATAGTTTATATTGTTTTCAGATGATCATTGAATGATCTGCTTTAAGTCATGGACATTTTATTGATAATCTGAGCCAGGCTCAGCTGTAAAATGTTCCCTACTCTGCTTTTTGGATACAATCAGTCTTCTGAAGGTCATCAGGAGGATGTTACATCCGTCATGTACGCTGTTGGTATAAAATATACTGGTGGGCTGTAAAAAAGAACAATATCAATCACTGATCATTGTCTATAGGTTTCATGTGTATTTTTGGGGGATGTTTTAGCTTTTACTTGTATACATTACGGTGCATGGATAAAACTAAATATGAGGCAAACATAGCATTTACGTGTTGCATTCTTTGTGCATGACCACACTTTGTTGGGATGTATATTTCACATATATATATACACATCCCTTGGCTTTATTCAATGTTGAAGGGCTCCTAAAGTTGATTGATTGTATTTGCCGTTGGTAACTGTTTAAGTTGCAAAAGGTCAATGGAAAAAGTCAAAGTGTGATCCTCATAATCAGTAGTTCATTATGTCCACATACTCCACGTCTCATACTCTAATAAAATGGAGTAGTTTCAAAGCTGGATTTTGGCTTCAAACATGTTTTATTTTCTCTGTTGGTGGTGAAATGAAGGGATAATCATAAATGCATGAATTTTAAATAGATAAGTCCTTCTGTGAATCAGTTATGTAAAAAAAAAAAAAAAAAGAATGCGTCTTAAACCCCAAGTTTTCTTTTGCTAGAGATTTATTTTCAGTATGCTGTGCACAGATTGAATTTCTTGCCACATTTTATTATTGTAGGTGCCAATACTCTGTAAATCATAACATTGAAAAAATATTTTAATATAAACAGAAGAAATATTTATAGTGTCTTTGTGGATTAAGACATGATCACCTCGGCCCTCCATCCTCAGTTACAGCAGGTGTTTGAATGACCTTTGCTCTTACATCGGTAGTCTAGTATGTATATAAGGATGCAGACACATTGCCATCACTGGTTGAAAGGTGCTACAATAGAATATATCGCCATCATTTTTGCAGTCCAATCACCTTTTCTGCTGCTATCTAAAATGTATCTTTGTAAATACTGTGTGTATTTCAGAGCTTTATTTAAATAAAAAAAGCAGGTGGAATTTGTTTCTGTGTGCAGTTTTTAACTCATTTACAAATAGCAAACAATGAGTTTTTCCAATTGTAATACCAACCTTAAAGTTAAGAGTCTAAGACATTTAGATGAAGCTGCAGGACTTGTTGGAATGATCTTCTTTAGTGTTGCTGAATTCGACACCGTAAACAGTAGGAGTACAGTGACAGAGGGCGAACACGGCTCTCCGAAAGGCAGCTGACCGGGAAGAGAAACTAGAGCAGGGTGATGGTATGTGGGCCAGTTATTAATAACGGCACATGGAAGAGGTGAGTATTTGGATGTCTTTTCTCTGTTGATCATGTCAGTTGTATTTATTACATAAAACCGAGGTGTCACCAAACATATCACGTTACAGAGGAAGATAATGAGAGGGGTATTAGCAGAACTTTTGTCTGCAGGTACTGCATTCAAAAGTTGTTTGTAAACTTGAATTA
This sequence comes from Chelidonichthys spinosus, assembly GCA_029853015.1. Classification (NCBI taxonomy): domain Eukaryota; kingdom Metazoa; phylum Chordata; class Actinopteri; order Perciformes; family Triglidae; genus Chelidonichthys; species Chelidonichthys spinosus. Next base: position 9,580,982 of record CM056829.1, on the reverse strand, counting down.
TCCAAGGCTGTATTTAATTTTTACAGAGTTAATTAACTTCTGAGAAATGTTTTCATGCGACAGAAAATAGAAAAATAATTATCCATCAATCGAGTGGCAACAATACTGGCCTAAATTGCTGGTGAATATTCATGCAGATCATTAAGAAAATTAGACCAAACAGGTGTTAATAAAAACCTTTATTTTCTTTTTTTTGTTAGGTTTTCTTTAAGTTAATCTTGCCCTTTTGACCCATCCAGCCCAAATCCCGAAGTGTTTCTCTGAATCCATCTGCGATGAATTCTCCCAGTTATCATGTACAACCTTTACGCTCATCTACGATCAAAATAACCACGTCTCCGCCAAGAGGGAGGACGCCACAGAAAAACACAAACGTGCCTGATGAAAACCAGAAGGAAGATTGAAGCGGAGCAGATATTAAAACCATCAGAACTATTGACTAACACAGTAAGAGTACTTTGGGGGGGATGTAAGAACTTAAAACTACACAAAAATGGAGTGTTGACAAACCTCACAACTTAAGAGCAAGCTTGAAACATTCAAGTGAATCACCTGAAAAACAGCACTGGCTAAGCCCACTAGCAAGAAATTGTATATATATGTACAAGATAGCTGCAGTTTTTTTTTCTTCGATCATTTTGAGAATATCAGTGACCAGTGAGACTGGACACTAACACATTGTTGGTAACCTATGGTAATCATTGTGGTCATTACAAGCAAGTGATCGCACAGAGCTTATACATTCAAGCTATACATATATATACCTATGTACACAAAGTATAAATAAAACCACAAAATGAGAACCCAAATATTTTCGTTTTATACATATTCAACACCAAAGAAACTCCGTAAAAGGGACACAATCAACCTTGGAGGGGGTCTCTACTACTACAAATTAGGAAATCCAATCAAGCAAGTGCTCAGTTTGGAGTAGTTGATGTTTGAAGCGCTCTCTTGTGGGGATCAAGTCACAAACACACACTCAAATAAGACAGGACTTTAACAAATACAAAGTCCCCCTATCCCACTTTTTATTCAAGCTTGCTCTTAAGGATTTACTACAGGCTGCCAATTACAACACCCTTTGATCAAACCTTTATTATTACTCTTACTGTACATTCTTGATTCTCTACCATTCAGAAGAGCCTTTGAGCAGAGACTCATTAAAAACTAGAAAGCATGTTAATGAAGAAGAAGAATTTCTCTATAAGACAGGACAGTTATTTTGATCATAGAGGCAATATAGGTCATCAATAAAAATAAAAAACTACAAGTTGGAGAAAAAGGAGGGAACAAAGATTTAAAGGGGCAGTAACTTTTAACCCGTTTTCACTTTTTTCAATGTGTATCATGGACAGATTGTTCATTTTAGTGGTGAGGGGCCTTTATTCTAAACTGGAGTGTTCATAATTGGGAGTGAAACACATGGATAGACTGGGTAGGATGACATCTGGGAACATTGCATAGAAGAAACTAAGAGTGTTAATGAGAGGAAAAGAAGTGTTTTGCTTGGGGATGTCCTCTAACACAAATGTCACTGCATTAGCCAAAAGCAGCAAAAGGTTGAGTCAGGTATTTAACTTTGGATCTTTAAACAAATACAAAGGAAGTGTAAGTCACTTCCACAATTCCCTTTGAATGCCACTGCCTATTCATAGTTCAGACCCAGTGCCCAATGACAAACACGCAGGCACTACACAGGGAACAAATCTTAGCGATGCTAGCAGACATGGTACATATTTTGAGCCTACTATGGGTTGTGTGTGTGTGTGTGTGTGTGTGTGTCTTCAGTTTTCACCTCATGTTCCAAATGTGGATACTTGATGGAAAAACCTGTCAGTGGTCAACTAAACACACTCTTACACTAAATGGTATAATGGTTTAGAAAGGCCCTTCTTTTGTGAAATGACATTAAAAGCGTACTGTCTCTTTGAATCCCATTGAATCCCTGGGTTTGGAAATGACAGGGGGGGGGGGTAAACTACATATACTTATGTCTGCCTTTTGATGTTTCCACCTCCTCCCACTAACCCCCGGCTCTTCTCAGGTGTTTCTTCAGCCTGACTTGGATCCAACCAGAGTCATCAGTCCATCTGTGCTCATGGACTTGGGGCGCTCCAAGGGGAAGCCCAGGGCTCTACTCCACACCAGCTGAGCCAGCACACCAAGGGCTCGAGACACACCGAACAGCACAGTGTAGTAATTCATCTCGGTCATTCCATAGTACTGGACAGAGGGAAGAGAGTCAGGCACGTCAGAAGGTTACTTGACACCCGAGGATGACAAATGCATGACCACTACATGTGTCTTACCTGCAGCAGCACTCCGCTGTGGGCGTCCACATTGGGCCAGGGGTTCTTGGCCTTGCCCTGCTCCAAGAGCACGTTGGGCACAATCTTGTAAAGCTGGGCAACCATCTTGAACATTGGGTCATTGGGCAGGTGCTTCATGGCAAACTCGCGCTGGCAGGTGTAACGCGGGTCGGTTTTCCTCAGGACAGCATGGCCGTAGCCTGGAACAACCTAGGAAGCGAGGTGACACCATTTTCCTCAAGCTATGAACTATGCTGCTACGTCTACTACTTGTAATATTTGCATATAGTATTTTAGAAAAATAAATATTCATTTTGTTCTGCTTGGATGAAGATTGAGTGACTTTGGAGGGAGGGCTGAACCAACCTGGCAACCTTTGGAGAATGCTGCTGGCTACTGATTGGAAAAACACTGGGCTGAGTTTTTCAGTTGGATAATTAAAAAATAATGTATCTTACTCTTGCTAGTTCTGCAAAATTACCAACTCCAGCTTTAATAAAATAATAAAATTAGCTCCGTCAAGGTCATAAGAACAGATGTATATGAAATTTGTATGGTTTTAAATCGTCAATCTCAGGCTGTGCAAAAAAGCCCTTATGACTTGGACTCAAATGCCTTTGGTTGAGGAAAATGTCCTCTCAATTGAAGAGAACAGTCATCTTTTAAAAACAACGGCAGTATGGCAGATATGACCGCTGACTGACCTACCAGGTTTATCCTGAAATTACTGAATGTGAATGCAAAAATGAGCTCATGATGATGACTAGAGTCTTTACCCTTCCAGACTTCAGTGTGTTCCAGATGTAATCCCTCATCCTCTCATCGGACACTTCTCCACCCAACTCCTTCTGCAGGGCAGTCAGCCACACCAGCACCTCCTGTGAGATGCAGAAAATAATACACAATTTCACAATTATGACACCATTTCATGATACTATATTAGCACGTGTTGCATTTCAGTTAAAACAACAGAGCAGGAGAGCGTAGCAGAAACGACTTTAATGCACACCCACACCTTAGTAAGAGTTTGGGGGAAATGTCTACCATTTCCGTTTGAAAGGACCTCCTACTAATGTCACAATAAAACTCCGGCAATGTCAAAAGCATCAGCATGTGAGCAAAATATGAATTAAATGAGAGCCAAAACTGTCATTTTGAAGGCTCATTAATGAGAGTGGCTTGTGTGCTGTCAGACTGTGTATAAAAATAGGCAGCTGAGTCATACAACTGCAACAAATCAAGCTAATAACAAATCAGCTAATAAAAAAATTGATGGACAGATTTATTGAAGGCGGTACAGAGAGCATTGACAATTTATGGGCTTAATGAGGCAAGGATGAGATTCCCTCAAGGTCTGACAATCCAGCAGAGGAGAATAAACTCCAAAATAAGATTTACAATTTAATTTTGACGCCTGTTCGAGAACTTAAAACTCTTCGTTCTTTGTCATTATTTTCATCCTCATTGCTGCTCACCTGCCGTGCTGACATGTGCGACCACAGTGAGGGGGAAAAACAGCTGACATTAAATTGCTCAAATGTTTTTTTTTTTACCCACCGCAGACATTTTGGTTGTGGTTACACTTGTATTTTCAGTACTGCCATTGTCATCCGATTATGCCAGGACGCGTTAACTGTCAAGGCTGAACGCTCCAAGATTGTTTCATTCTCACATTGGGATCCAATCAGCCTTTCATTAAGTTGGGATCTCAGTGAGGAGTAGACAGCATGTGAGCACAATCTGGACACTTGACCAAACATAGGTCTTGCATAATCCTCAAGCCGCACGGGAGTACTTCTCATTATAGCAAATGGAATAGCAGAGGAAAACTGTGGCTGATGAAAAACCCAACATTTCCTAAAAAAAAAGGGGATTTTGTTTGTGAAGAATTTATAAGAAAACATATTTACCACCAAGTTGGTGGAGATTTTAACAGCTATTCTACAAAACATCTACTAATATAGTAGGGAGGAAGTAAGTAGCAAAAATAAGGGGGAACTTTTGAAGAATCCATAGAAAATGAAATGCATCTATCCACCTTTTTACAGCCCCTCCTTTGAATATATATCCGATCACCATCCAATGAGGCAGGTTGCCTTGAAGTATCAAGTGTGGACACGGATATGCAGACACAGCAGAGTTCTTATCTGGCACATTTGATCACAAAAGTCACATTGAAAAGACAAGTGTAACCACGACCTTTGACTCGTCATAAAAGCACAGGTGCTACTAATAACATCAAAGATTTAGTGTCCCAGAAACACATGACCGTGAGCCAGCATGTACAACACCAAGACCCTAAAACCAAAGCAGTAAAAGGGAACCCAGCCATCATTCATTTCACCATTTGCACCTAACTGTGACATGTCAAAAAAAAAAATAATTTTCTTGGTACAAACCTGATTGGCCAGGCCATGCAGAGGACCAGCCAGACCATTCATGGCAGCGCTGAAGGACAGGTAGGGGTCAGACAGGGCACTTCCCACCAAGTGGCTGGTGTGTGCACTCACATTGCCTCCTTCATGGTCACTGTAATTACAAAGGAAAAACAAAAACACTGCTCTCAAATCGCTGATTGAAATGGGAAGAGTGGGATTTACCTACTGCTCTCTGTCTAAACATGAATGTGGAATATTGGCACCTTTGATAGCATGTTCTGCTTGGTGCACAGCTTTGATGGCTAAACAAACTAGAGTTTGTGTAAAACAATAATATCCAGTATTTGTGACTGTTAAACTCATGTGGGTAGCAACCAATTCAGGATAGAAAGAATGCTTTCAGAACACCAGAAGAGCAACTCAAACTTTGACATAGCATTACTAAGTCAATCAAGACTAATGTACTTTCATGTATTATTATAGTATTTAATCCTTGTGTGGGCGTCAAGTTGCACCTGTGGATGGTGAGGTAGAGCCTCATTAGCTCAGTGAACTGGGCATCGCTGTAGCCCAGCATGTTGGAGAAGTTGTGGGACCAGTCGAGGTTTGAGTCGATGGCTCCTATGCTGCTGCCTTCACGATACAGATTACGGTAGATCTTGGCAGCAATGCAGGGCAGCTTGGCAATCAAATCCATGGAGTCTTCATAGACGAACTGAGAGAAGCAACACCAAACAATGTAGTCAGGATATTTGTAATTACATTACTATCCTAGTGCAAAACCCCTGGACGGGTTTAAGATGATATAGGTTTGTCCTGTGCCTGTAGATGCAAACTCACCTCCCAGTACTTGGACTTGTGGACACCCTCAGAGTATGCCCTTGCAAAGCTGCTCTCGCTGTTCAGAGCTGTGATGGCAGCACTGAATTGAGACATGGGGTGTAGGTTTGTGGGGAAATTGTCCAACATGGTGACAACGTGAGAGGGAAGTGCTGCTCTCTTTGCCCACTCTTTGGACACCCAGGTCACCTGGAGGAACAGGAGCACACAATATAAGAGGTTGACCTGAAGTGTTCACTTTTTATTCTCATCAGGTTCACAAGATGACAGTGCATAGTTTGAAGTAGGATGAAAATAGTTCAGGGAGAAAAAGATTGATCTAATGTATCCTGGCAATGCATTAAAAACCAAAGTATCAAAGGGTTAAGGGGTGAAAGCAATTCTGTCAGTGAATAGTAGAAGTCAGCTAAAATGAGCAGGCTTATCGGCCATGTTATCCTCATATCACTCTTGAAGGAGATAGCTGGGAGCAATAAGATCCCTATTTAAACGAAAAGGGACAGACTGCTTCTTGTTCCACAGTTATAAAACAATCTCTAATTTATACAAGACTGTTTTCTGGAGTCATACATAAATGACAAATTCATAGCCAATAGTTGTTTATAACAAGCTAACAGTAACCATGTCATCACTCACATATTATTGAGTTCCTCTTTGAACTGATCCGATGCCTACATTTATTATTAATTAATTATTCTGACAAGCTGTATCTGCCATAGCAGCACTGACAGATGGATGGAGAGAATGAACAGCTGCAGAGACTTCCCTCATTATAACTCTATGGCACAGTTCTGTTTGAAGCTCCAGTGTTCCTCTGCCACTCACCTGCTCCTCAGTGGGCACCTGTCCTGTGACCAGCAGCCAGAAGAGGCCCTCAGGTAGCGGCTCTTCACCTCCTGGAGCTTTGGGCAGCAACTCCTGACACTCTGGAATGCTGTAGCCCCGGAAACGGATGCCCTGTACATCAGTGCAGAATGAGACAAACATAAGGAATCCTGACATACGGCATCAAGTGAACTGCCAACACGAGCTCTAACTCTCAATTCATTTGGACGATTCAATATCTCGTTCCATGTGGTGGCCTGTTTACAACATATATGACAAGGATGCTGACCTGCCACTGAAGCTCTCAGCGCCAGTAAGAAAAGCAATCAAGATAAGAGCCTAAGGGGCAGGCTAATTTCCAAAAGGCCAAGGGGGTCAAAATGAAAAAACCACTGGAATGCTTTGTGCCACTTTTGAGGCATACTGACCTCATCAGGATCCAACACAGAGGTCTCGTACACCAGACCCTTCATCCCCCTCATACCGCCATAGACCTGTGGATGAAAACACGAGCATATAGAAACATTACATATTGAAACATTTAAAGCAGTCAAATGAGTATTGAAAACATTTGAATTCAGAATCTATGTGTCATCCGATTAGCTCTCCTGATCAGCCTTCATAGACCAAAGATCAGCCGATAAAGATCAGTGGCCTGATATTTGTAAGCTGCAAACATAACCTGATCAAAATGTGGCAATAAACTTCAGCAAAGCCAACATAAAATAAACGACATTTACAACACAAAGCATAAATGTGGCAGCAAAGCTCATTGAGTCAATGGAGATTAACATTCTGAGAGTAACACCATCTGACATGTTACAGACCAAAACAGATTAATCAACAATGAAAATAATAATTCGTTGCAGCCCATTTTTTGAGAAGACACCCTTCACTTCTAGTGGGTCATAAGTGATATTTGAGGGATTATTTTGCATGAGTCTAAACATTGTTGTTGTTTTTTTAAGGTAATACCACTCATTCTACTCAAGTGTTGAATACTATGCACCGAAATAAGAAACTGCACTTGAATACTAAAAAAACGTAGTAATAATATGGATTGACCACATCTGAATGCTTATTGTTGTTGAAATTAAAACATATTCAATCTAACTCTTCTTAAAATCACCATGGCAACATGTGTGTGTGTGTGTGTGAGGGAGAGATATCTGTGAGTTGGCACTGTAAAGTTGGCACTGTAAAGAAGAAGTTTGAGTGAGTCAGCTAAAACGTCCCTGTTGACAGGACGCAGTGCAGCTTCATATTGTGACCTCTGAGGGATATGACCGAACAGTGACCTGACACAGTAAATAAGGTTGGGCAGTGAGCAGGCCTAGACAGATTAGGTGACGCCAATATGCCCACGTCTAATCCACATCATTATCGATGGCCTATATGGCCTTTGCTTAATTAATAGGATGGATGAGAAGAATCTTTGCTGCGTGGTTTTTTTTTTCAGATCCATTGGCACATAACCATCCTGTTTATTGTGTAAACTCACCATGTCAACAGAAATCTGTCCTATGTTGGTTTTGCCATACTGTTGTTTAAAGTTCTTGATCCTGGTCTGTTCTTTAGGAATGAGGTCTGCCAGAACATCCTTCAGATTCTGTAAAAACAATGTTTAATTAGTCACAACCTTTATCAAACATTGAATATTGAAATAAAAAAAATCCTCAAATCTAAACTGGGGGTTATTTAACAGACATGTAACACTTGATGGGGAAAAGAAATGATCTATAGCTCCACAACATCAGAATTTGAAACAAGCAGACAACCTTGGAGTGTACTTACCGTTGTTGTTGCGCTGGCATTTCTGGCGGCCACAAGGAAGTGAGCGGCATTCTGTGGGAGAGACAAAGAAATAGTAGGATTTGAGTATTGGTAGCACAACCACAAACCCTAATAAAGAAATAAAAAAGGTCACAGCAGCATGTCTAGGCTTCTAAAGCTCCTTATATATGAACAGAGACAGGCTTGCAGCAGCTCAAGTCACAAGACAATCACAAAGTTTCATAGCACATAGAGAACTACAGTTCTTTTTTTTTTTATTGATAGCCCTCTAGTTAACATCCAACTAAGACTGACTTCTTTAAGTAGTAGTAGTAGAGTAATCAGAAACCTCTACACATACCACCACATTATTTCCAAACATTTATATCAAGTGGCCATTTACCCTGCAATATATTCCCGGCATAAATGTTACCAATTAATCAAGGCAGGGACAAAATCATTAAACCTTTATAGTGCCAAGCATTAATTTCTTCCCTCTGCATAGCCGCAATTCCTCTGGTCATCCCCTTTAAAAATGCATTGAAAAAAAATCCCTTTTCATCCCTTTTTGGACTTAGTTGCATGGTTACTTTCTTCTCCAATCAAAACTGAGATGAGATGAGATGGGTCTCATACGAACAGCTGCAACAAGTAACTACTGGTTAGGACTACACCTTGACATTCCTCATGACGCATGGGTGGATTTCCAATCTCAAACAAATATTGCTCCACTACTTTCAAACAACATAGCTCATGCTATAAAACATAAAAAAATAAAATAAAAATGAAAAATGAATGTGCTCAATGCTTTTCAATGCTGGTGTCAAACAATCATAGAAATCAAAGGAGATTTTTTGTGTAATGTTACTGGAGGGCATTTAATAGCTCACCTAGTAATAATGTGCTGCAATGTGACTCATAAAAAATGTGACTCATAAAAAAAGTGACCACGGGCAATAAAGATAATTTTCAGAAGATATGTTTTGCATAACTAAGACAAATCTGGAAATATACAGGTGATTTTTCTCTGAAGCTCAGCATTTATGAAAAGTTGGACATATTTGCAGGTTTCAGCTTGGTGGAAAATAAATAAAATCATCACTTCTCTATACTTAATGGTAGTTGGGTTCTTAAGCCTTGGACATTGCCGGAACTGGGACTAGTGGATGTAAAAAAAACTACCCTGGCCCTGATTATGAAACTGTTCATAGGCTAGTAATCTTGTTGGAAGCTCAGTTGTGACAAAGTGAGCCGACTGCTGCTCAACACTGAAACAGGACTCCTATCTCGCCTTATCAAAATTATCAATGGCAGAGGGAGGAGTCTGGACCTGGGGAAAGGGGGACAGCTGGCTCTCCTCCCAATGGAATCCCTTACCCGTAACCACAACTGGTAAAGGACTGACAAGCCTCACCGAAAAACAAAAGGTAGGATATTGCGTCACCACACTCCCTCTACACAGCTGAGGAGAGAGATTATGTAACAGCTCAGGGTCTTAAATATAGAGCAGCAGTTTCACTCAGTCACCGTCAGTGTCCTGTCTGGGAGAAAGGTTAGGGCAACTACACTGCACAGAAGGGTATAGGAGTCAACCCGGAGGCGGTGCATAAAATTAGGTTAAGTCTAATTATCTTAAGAAAATAACACTTAACATTGTTTATAATACTTACATACACCATTAGTTACCACCTTAAATCAATACTGTATTGAAGCAAGAATTTGCTTACATTTTGACTAAAAAGTAAACATGAGACACAAGAAAGTCAACTTTCTCTTCTATCACCTGGAGCAAGAAACCAGATGACACCTATCACCTCAGCTCAGCTCAACTGACCTCACTCTCAATCACATGAGTTTCAGTCATAGTTCAGAAGTTTTTTATGGTCAAAGAAAGATCTCCCACAACAAAAACAGCCCACCAGTAAAACTCCTGAGCAAAGATTACAGTTGAGTGTGACAGAGGCAGGTTTATATATATATATATATATATATATATATATATATATATATATATATATATATATATATATATATAAGGGTCATTCAGTGTCAGCACTCTAGGCTGAGATGTCAGTGGAGTAAAACACCAAACAGTTACTGGAAGGTTAACATGACAGTCATCATGGAAGGCAACTAACTTATGATCACTGACTGATGTATTTCAGTAGGCTGGCCTAAGCCTTGTAATAATCATATCATAATCATAGTTAACTATGATTATAATAACCTGCAACGTGAGATAACATATTGTAATGCGATACCAGAAGTCTGAATCCACAATTAATCACTTTGTTATGCAACTTTTACATTTTGGAGAACACTAAGCATATTTTGAGGACCTCATCAAATAAAGTGATGTTAGATAATTGGTTAAAATCTTAAGCTGAAGGTCAACGGGGTTGCTAATGGAGGCACCACAAAGTTGAAGCCGACTTTGATCAAAGTGTCTGTTATTAGTAAAGAATGATTATTATTAAGAGACGGAACAGGCAACGTCGTACCACGTTAACAGGGTCTAGTCTACGAGGTCTGGTTTAAGGACCATGTTCAGACAGGCGGCTACTATGCCAGGCCAGCAAAGAGAGCAACGGTTCCCATGCTAACGTTAGCTATCAAGAGACAAGTTCACAAACAGTACAACTCAAACGCAGCATCTCTATACAGAATATGAAGATATGAAGGCTACCCCAAAAAGCCGTTACGCCGTTTTTGGTCATTTTTAGCCTGTCAACAGCATTTCACAATGTGGCTGACAAGGCTAAGTTGGCTAACTAGCTTGCCATTATGCTGCTAGCCCGCTAACCTAAGGTTAGCTTCCGGAGGTAACACCCATAACTTTGACTTCTTAAGTGGCACCAAGGCCATTTCAAGCCCTCTTACCTTTGAATTGAGGAGTTTAGGACCTAACCTGCTGACAGTAAGAAAGGACATTGTGTCTGTGTTAAGCTGTTATCTCCACTTGTTCTTTACAACTAAGGAAGCCGCTGCCAGTGCACCACGGAGCTGTTGAAGGTGCCCCTCCAGAAAGCAGAAGGTTGAAGAGGGATTCAGGCCCGCAAGTAGCAGCTTTGCCGATTGGACGATGGGCTGGATCGGCACAACAGCGTATATGGATTTCATTGGCTAGAGGGTTGTTGGGTGAACGCTGATTGGATGGAGACCCCCGCTCCCTGTATGTGACGACAGGCGGAGAGAAGGGTCTGTTCAAGAACGGGCTTTTACTATTCCGTTAAAACGTTTCTTAACCTGGATAATGTCACATAGATACTGTCTACACAAAGCTGTATTAATCGGTTTAACTACTACCAGTTCTACCTGTGCATAGGTGGAGTTAAAGGGCACCTCCAATACAATGGACCCTGAGCTTTACCCCTGAAAATGTGGTAGCAAGATCAATGGGGAGCATAATGTAAAGTTTTATATATATATATATATATATATATATATATATATTCTTTTTCTTTTCTTTTGCCATTACCCTATGCTACATCTATATATTATTTATATCTGTTGTTTGGTATTTTTGGCATTCTCATCTAAGATCAGTGGTCATGATCTTTGCGGGTATTTAAAGCAGGAATAGCTGAAATTGTTTTGAATGCCAAAGGGGTACTTTTGCAGAGATCAAAGTCAGTATTTATCAAGTGTTGACACAGGATAGGATTTTTTTTCATATCCAAATTATCCCTTCAAATTTGACAGTGAATATGTTTAGTGAAGGAACCAAATAAGACTTTTGCTGTAAAACAAGAAGTTCAAACTTTATTGACAAGGATTGTTGGAAAAAAGGAACCGCCCATTGCCTAGATTCAAGGGCATTCATTTTCAAACCAACTGCATGCAGTTTACCAGTATGGTTTAGTTGATAGTTTGATTAGTTCATGCCATTGTGGACTCAAAGGTAATGCCTCAACAGTTTTTCCAAAGACATAATTTAATTCTGCAATAAACAATCAATGTTTAAAATGCAAAGATGTACCAAAACAGATACATATTGTACTTCCAAATACAGTGAATAGACAGTCCAACATGGAAGTAGTTTGCAATCGTCCTTGACTCAGATCTTGTGGTGTAAATAATTACAGTTGCATACTCATTCTTTATCACATAATGAAAGTGATGCTAATAAAACCAACAGATAAAATCCACAAAATATATTTGGCACATTTAGAATGATCCATATGCTTCTTTTACCTTTAAGCCGGGAACACACTGTGCAAAAGACCTAAAATAACTTTTACAATGACATCTTAAAGATCATGGAGAGTCGGCCCAGGATATAGACAAACAGGGTCAGTTTTAGGATTAAAATATATTGAGCTATCCATACGTTTCATTTTGTATGACTGGAATCTGCATAAATCCAAATGTGATTCTGTAGATTTTTTTTTAAAGTCTTCCAGTGTGTTCCTGGCTGTTGGCAGATTTTGCACTTTTAAACCTGATGGGTGCGATTTTGATGTGCAAAACACAGAAAATGCAATGTAAACTAATCCACATCATGCAGCCATTATGACATGCATGTTTTAAAATCTTTGTAAACCTTTGGCAGAATACTTCACACCATCTCAAATGAATGTAAACAAACAGAGCCTCAAACACACAGTATAACAGCAAAAACAATTGTGTGCAACAAGGTATACAGTACATCAATTTATCCGGAAATTGTAGGAGGTGATCTGATGTGTTTGGTCCCCACTCCTCTGCTCTTGTGCCTGGTAATCCCACCCAAGATAATGCATATAATGGCATACGGTCCAAAGATAGTCCTTCCAGAAGGAGGGAAGGGGCTCTGGGCTCAGTCATCTTCTTCCTCGTCATCCTCTATGGGTTCTAGGAAGATGCTGTGCTTCAAGCAGGTTTGGAGGTAGTTCACTACTGTCCGCTGGAAGTGCTGGATGCAGCGCGGCTCTCTCAGGATGTGGCCCTCGTCTGGATACAGCTGCAGTGAGTAATTAGCTTCCACCCGCACCAGTCGGCTCAGGAGCTCTGCGCTCTGCTGGAAGTGTACCCTCGCTTTGGCCAAACACAGGTAAATTGAAATTAGAGATGGAAAAATAAACATTAGAATTAAAAAGCATAGCAGTGAATAAAATCTCACCATCTGCGGTTCCATGTAGAATAAGGAAATTCTCATCTTTCAGCTTATTAACCTCCTCCAGCAAAGATGCAGTCTGAAAAAAAACCCCACCACAATAGTGTTTTATAAGGTACTTTTCTAGCTATAACTAATGCAGTCTAACACATCAGCCCTGCAATAAATCCCACATTCATAAATATACATAGATACAAATGTGTATGTCCACAGGCTCACCGAGTAAGCGTGCTCCTCCTTTACTGGAAGGCCTAGAATCCTCTCCGAGAATGCAGCACCTGAAATAAGTGGAGCATCTTATACATATATATATGAGCTGTGCCTCTGTTCAATCACAATTCCCATGCACACCGTATGAAGCGTTAATGACGTGATCTCAACCCACTATAAAGTCTGAAGTCAGTGATCGGTGCCATGGCGGCTGTGCATTGAAAAAGCTTATCTGTTGCCGCAAGCATCTTGAGGGTTAAATAGCCGCCAAATGCCTGGGAGGAGAAACAGAAAAGTGCTAAAACAAAAACAAAAAAGGTATGCAATAGCTTTTATGGCTACAATAGAAGTATTGAGTTTCTAAATCTTAAGAAATGCTGCAACCTTGCCATAGAGGATCACCCGACGATCATCAATATAAGGCAGCTGCATCAACAACCTGTGGAAACATTGTAAAGTCCTTGTTTATTCTCCGTCTATTATGATTCTCACCTTTCAATCATATGGCTTTATTTTGTTTTCATGACTGCACTGACTCTACAACTCCCAGATAATCTTTGACTCTAATTGAGCAAAGCTTGCGTGGATCCACAGCGGTGGTCTTCTGTCCACGACCAACCCCACTCCTGCCGTCCACCCAGGCCAAGGCCACATTGTGCGTACCGGAGAGGACCTGAGGCCAGTCCAGGGCAAATTCCTCTGTCACCGACTGACTCCCAGGCACGCCGTCTCTGAGTGACAAGACGAACCGGATCAGCTGGTACAGTGACAGATGTCGGGGGTGGGAGCGTGATGAAAAAGGCTCTTACACAAACAAACACTCTGATGACATCACAAAGATCGTTGCTTACACAATGACGAGGAGAGGGTGCAGGTTGTCTTCGTAACCCTGAGGTAGAGATAGTTTCAGGTGTACATCTAAGGAAAGCAAACAAGTTGAACAAGGTCAACGATCCATAGACAGGTCAGGATTGCTGCTACATTTAGAGCCTCTGCCTGAAATACATCAGAACCTCTGAAGCACATAAATGATGTTAATCAATCCTTAATCTGAACTTGAACAATCACATTCTGAGAGAATACTTGACACCAGTCCTTGAGGACAGGCTTGACTCACACTAATGATTACCTAATCACCAAATGGAGCAATTGGTTAGTACTTTACTATATTTGTCCCTTCCGGGCTGAGATACTTGCAACAAGTGCTTTGCATAATCTGACTGCTTTAGAAAGGCACTCAAGGTGATCTTTGAAAGCTTGTATCGGTGTGACCAATACCTTTAATGTGAAACAATATTAAATATAGCTTTGTTATACCGTGGTTGTCTGCTGGGAGTGTCCTGAACAGAGTCCCAGGGAGCCTCTTGTCCTCCAGAGCTCTTGATAGAGGGGCGTTATCCTCCAAGACCACATATCCTACAGGAGTTAAAACGCAGATGTCAGATTATTAATCCTGAACATCAAAACAGAAACACTAGGTCAAATCCTCATCATCGCCATGCAAACCGCTCTGACTGAGAGCCACAGACAGAGGGCAGTGGGCAGTGGGAGGAAAGCCCTCCATTGTGGTGTGCTTGAATATAGCGCCCTCTGCAGGCTCTAGCCAGAAACGGCAGACAAGCCTGTAAATGTGTAATAGACCACAAGTCAAGTCAAGTGACAGGTGAAAGACTCACTGGAGGGGTCCTTTGTACTGTGAACCGTCACTTTAGGTATTCCTGGGCCTGGGGAAAAGAAAACATCATAAAACAACTGTCAAGCATACTGCTTGCTTGTGTGTATGTGTGTGTGTGTGTGTGTGTGTGTGTGTGTGTGTGTGTGTGTGTGTAACTTACCTAGACAGTAGAGGGTGAAGTGGGTTTGATTGGGACTGAACTCCGCTTTAAAGAAGCGACAACCGTCTATGAGGTAACAGGAGATGCAACGGCGCTGAAACACTCCATCCAGGTCCACACTTGGACAAAAGAGAGAAGGGACAGTCTAAAGTGGTTTTCTTCGCTCCGGGAGAGAGGGTCAATTAATTGCCAAGATATTAAGGAATAGTGGCAGCGTCTTGAAACAATTTATTCCAGCAGTCGCCTTTAACAAAATAAATGGGTTCAACAAGGTTAGACATAAAAGCTGTTATAGAGATCGCTGTGTGTCGAGTCTCTAAATGACACCGTCCGTCCTCCGCAATATTGTGCTATCTCCTGAGGCCTAAAGGTATGTAAGCTAATAAAAAGATATGAAACCTCAGAGGCTGATGAGGGAAGAGACAAGTGTGTTCATCACCAGGGGATCATAAGTGTCAGCACAGAGTTTCCTCGTCCACCGAGGAGGTTTTCTTTCTGTTATGAATGTGTCAATTCAGCTCTTGGCCTTAAACATTTAATTAAGATTCACATATCAATACATTAGTGTGCAGTTTCACTTCTGAATGCTAGCAGCGTGGCTCCTGTGATGGAAATGTCGGCCGACACTTTGCTCCAAACTGTAATGGTTTAATATCTATTGGATGAATTACAGTACATTTTGAAATAGATATTCATAGTGCACAGAGGATGAACCCCCATGACTATGGTCCATCCTCTATCACTTTAGAATTTGTAAATAATCACAAATAAGATGTTCTTAAATCATAAGGTCTCCCTTAAATAAACGCTAAATAAATATATAGCGAGCTAGGCAGCTTTTCAAGATACTCGTCGTGACAATATTTACAATATTTTATTTATTATCCCGAGAATATAAATTCATCACAGTCAACTTAATGTGAGTTTTTTTTTATGACGATCCGTGACAAAATCCTATATCATCCCACCCCTAGTTTGGATATATATTTCCCCCTCATGAATTTTAATAACATCCTCTGACCTTTCCATATAGCGCCACCATCAGGTCATATTTAATAATATGTAAATACCTGCTAAACCAATGACATTCGGCATCAGCTGTACATTGTGTTTCGTGGGTAATTATGAATTGAATGTACGCTAACATGCTCAACTAAAATGGTTAATATTACAGCTGCTTACACACCAGCATGTTAGCAATGTCACTGTAAGCACGTTGCTGATATTAGCACCTCAGGGATAACGTCAGCGTTGAGTCTGTTTAAAGCCTCGTACAGAATCTGCACTCTGTTTCACAGCGAAGCCTGTTTACCTGTAAAGGTGTCTGCTTTGTCTGGATTCCTCTGCACTCAGGAAATAGCTGATGAGGAGAAAAACAAACCACAGACACAACAAGTCACTCAACATTATTGAAGCAGATCACCTCTGGGCATCTTCACTTCAGCATAATTACTCTGAATATAAATTATTCATGACAAGAACACACAGATTTACACACTTCAGCATGGTAATAAAATCACATTTCATTTGTAAAGCACCATTAGGGATGGTGAATTAAATCAATTGTGAAGTGGATGCGCATCAAAGCATCATATATCAACTATGTTGATGCAGGCAGAGTACTTTGAGACAAAGAGCAGTATTAACCCGTGGGCTTGAGGAATGCAAACAACTGAGCAGGTCTACAAATGGACTTGATTGTCGGTAATGCTCACACCTTAGTCAATCAGTTACTGCCCCCAGCAGGGTGGAGACAGATTTATTGATAAGCTGCTCGGTTCACGTAAGTAATCCTTTAGCCTCTTCAGTGGAAAAGCATCGGCACAAGCAAAGTCCGGGTTAAAGCCGTTTACTTTGTCCTTTTTAACCGAGATCTATGATGGTTTAAAATAAATCTCATGGTAATGAATAAATAAATCTTGGGTGTGACATTCTGACCTAACAAAGGGAATTTGCTCTCCAGCAGCAGACGTGTATAATTTGTTCTCGGCTTACAACGAGGAATGATTCAAGGATTCATTTTAATGATGGCTGCTATTCTACTCTACCCCCACTTGTATATTCATAGTAAGGAGCTGCAAGCTGTTAAAGGCACCCAAAGGTGGTTCAGCCTCACATTTTTCCAGCCTTCTCGTCGAGGGCGCAGAGCACGGTGACGTCCCAGCTCCCTGATGTCAGGAAGCGAGGAGGGATGGAGGGGATGGCAGGCTGTGTTACACAGAGAGAAAGAGATACAGGATACAAATAGATGGAGAAATACAGCAAGTGTGTGTCAGAGCATGGAGGGGAACATTTTAAATAAAGCACTGACGGCTACAAGAGAGTTCAGGAACAGTACGTTTTAGTGAATAAGAGAATTTAGCCAGAAACAGGTTTGTTGGTTTACATGAGCCCAAAGGTGTCCATTTCTCTGATATCTCAGTGTCATTTATTCAATATGTTGCCTCGTTGTCCAGCTCACCTGCTTCCCATTTCACTGATTGACACAATAGTATTTATACTGGTCCATTTCCAGTACTTAGTTGTTGTCTTTAGTAAGTCAGCCAGCATTTGTTTCCTGCTTTCTGAGTACTGAACCCTCTTTTTTAACCCCCCTGGCTGAGCTAGAAGAAGAACTGTATATACTATATATAAATACTATATTCCTTGTATTACATAAAGGGCAAAGCAAACAACCGTGAAGTGAAATGACTCCTTAGATAAAAGGTGGTGTTTTAAGTAATTAGGCTGAAAAAAACCAAACGCAAACAGATTGCTTCAGTAATTAGAGAGGAGGAGGAGATTGTAAGCGAACCAGACTTTAAAGGTCTGTGCTGCCGAGATCTGTAATCACAGTGTTTTATGTGACCGCTGGTGAAATGTTAACGACCAATTTTGTCCAAAATCATTCAAGGAAATGAAAGTTAACTGCGCTCAAAAAACCGACCTGAGCTGAAAGGCCGGCGATGTGGTGAAACTCTCCGCGAGCGCCCTGTTTGGCTGGCAGGATTGTATAAAACACAGAGCCGTCTGCTGAAAACAACGGCACGTCCTGTTGGATAAAAAATAACAGCTTGAAAAAGAAAGACAGTGGTGATAAACCGGTGTAATGAAACTTTATGAAACACGAGCAATAACGTACCTGTCGTCGGTTTTGCATTATGTCCATGGCCATTTTGTGTTTCTGTCCATTAAAAATGACACAATACAGAGAAATGTATTACACCATTTCCAAGTAGCACTGTGTTAATAAAGTGTATTAAACTACTAAGTATTAGATATAGAAATCATATAGCAGGAAGGGAATGAGCAATAAAATACTGCATTACATCAGCAGGAATTCTTCTCATGCAGCAAATGACCTTAAATATTAATCCAGCCAGTAGACTGTTTGAGAGCTTAAGGAAATCAATCCTTACTCCCACCACGGTGTAAGAGAAGCAAAGAAATTCTATTAACGCCGCATATTGCAGCGGAGGCCGTTTGTGGATTACTAATGCGGAACGACTGATGTCCTCTCACCTCTAAGCAAGCCCCCGTGGTGGCCTCGCATACGCAGAGCACCGATTGGTTCTGGGCACGATTCAGCCAACGAGCCGCGAGGCGGGTGCTGCTGATCCATGTCACCATGGAGATGTAGCTGTCTCTGAAGTGGCGATGCAGAAAATGATACAGGGATAAAGTGATTGGAAAGGAATGGGGAAGAAAAAAGGAAAAAGTGAAAGTGGAGAGCAGAATTTGGACTTGAGTAATAATAACTGGCAGGCGATGATCAAAGGTTTATTCTGTTTTTCTAGGGATTTTTTTAGTCCCCAAACCAATATCTGGGCTTTGGGTATTGTCTAATAAAGAGTACTGATCAGATACCAGTGTTTAATTAACAAACTGTATGCCTACCATAACAGTATCAGATACCAAATCGGCCCATTGCCACTGATTTGAGTCCCATATCTGATATTGGAATCACTATCAGCATTTCTAGTTTCACTTAAGGTTCACAAAGATGTACTACCTGGCCTTGAGGGAGTCAGGAGGCATCATCTCCAGAGTGTGAGCTGGACCATACAGATTCACCACAAATAGACTGACTGATGGGATACTTGAGCCAGCCTGTAGCACAACAAATAGAAAAAAAAAAAATCAAATAAAGTCATCAAAAAGTTTACGCCGTTTGCAATTCTTTTTAGACCCACTGGCGTTCTTTCAGTCCACCACTTTAATACTATTACCACTATTCCATGATTGATTTCCATTGGTGCACATATTCATGGTACCCAAAGGATGAATCCTCCGGACTTTACGCCTATCTCCACTGAGTGTCAAA
Source organism: Chelidonichthys spinosus (assembly GCA_029853015.1). Classification (NCBI taxonomy): domain Eukaryota; kingdom Metazoa; phylum Chordata; class Actinopteri; order Perciformes; family Triglidae; genus Chelidonichthys; species Chelidonichthys spinosus. Next base: position 9,561,411 of record CM056829.1, on the reverse strand, counting down.
GTGTTTTTGGTGCCCAGAACATGAATCCTTTGAACTTTTCCTCTGGCGCCACCATGTGGTTGACTTGTAGGAGTGAAATGTCTCAATCACATTTGGTACAGACATTACTGTTCCTCTTGGGCTGAATTGTAATAACTTCACTTTTCAACAAAGTTCTTTGTCCAACACTTTGGATAACGACCAACGACCTTCAGCTTCGGCTGTTCTTTATGTTTAGTGTTACTTTGCAAATGTCGGGCTGCAAACACATCAAAATAATATCGCATGAGAAATATTACATCCATGGATGGTGTTTGGCTGTCACCATCTTGTTTTTTGGAACCCGAAGTGACACGAGAGATTCGAGCTATGTACAACCGGACAATGAAGAAGACATATTTGGGGTATTCGTGACAGTTAACTTGTCATGACCTGTCAATCCCTCCATGCTTTATTGTCTATTTTACTCTGAATGGGACCATATTTTACAGATTAAACATCATGCCATATTGAAGAAGACTTGGGTACGCATTGGGGCGTGGCTACCTTGTGATTGACAGGTCGCTACCAGGACATCACTACCGCAACCTTGTCCAAATATGGTCACTTTCATTTACCGGTTTTAAGCAGTCCACAAACCAATTGGGTCAATGACTACATCCGCTTCTTATACACAGTCTATGCTTCCATTTGAAAGAATGCAACTTCAAGGCACTTCCACATTGCTTTGCTTTTCAGGATTTGAATATTTTTTCTTTTACCTTGGGGTAGGGGAAGACCACATTAGAGGGGTAGAGACCACCTAGGAAGTGAGGTATTTCCATCACAGGTGTGGCAGAGTTGTTGATGGTGAGGTATGCCAGCCGGGCCCCGTCCTTAGACCACCAGTGGGCAACATACGTCAAGAGCACTTCCTCTGAAATGTTTTGACAGTCGTTATATCAGACTCTAACACCTGCTGTTTCAAAGTGCTGGAACATACCGTACCTTCATAAGTCCAGTCAGAGAGCCCGTTAACCACATTCTGCTCCAGGTCAGTGGTTGTGAGACGCAGGGCTTTGCTGGTCACACTTGGCTTGTAGTAGATATCTCCGTCAAACACATAGGCCTGGCATGGGTGGCACAGACACACAGTGCAAATCCATTATCAAAGACGATACGGTGGAAGGCTTCGTCGCTGGCCGCCTGAATCGAGCGCTGGTCGGCCGCGGGCCAAGAGTGAATGAATCATGGGCAAGCGCACCCACGAGTAAGAGCCAATACATCTTTACTTGCTAGTTAATATGCTGCAGACAAAGCAGCGAAAGCCAATTACATTCCACGGAAGGTAGATGAATTACATTATGAGTGCAAAACAACTCCATTATAGTAAGTTCTCTGCAATCATCTCTAAAAATGGAGCTCATCTCATAATGCCAGAGACATGATGTCGTTGATGTTCATCATTAACATTATTCATCAAATGATGTCAAATGACTTTATTATCAGAGACTGTAAAGGTTGTAGTAGTAACTGATAAGGAGGTAATAATTCAGATCCTGCTGACAGCATGTCGATCAGGTAAGTGCGTAAAGTGTCTGGCTTACCAGCTGGCTCCCCTGAGGGCCCCAAGAAGCGTATTGCAGCACCGCTTTCTCCTTCTCCAGAGGGTTAAGCTCCAGCAGATCCCTGGAACACACACAAATACTCATAAGCCCTCCGTAAGGGCCGAGTGTCCTGGTTACAGCCCTCTGAGGTCCATCCATGCCCTGGCCTTGAGCTTTAATTGAGAGAGACACTGCATTGTGAGGACAAAAGAGCAAGATGCAGAGAGGGAAAACAGAGAATGGAGTTGGTTCATGCAAGAGTGCAACACTTTTTTTTTCATATTCCTGGCTCTGCTTGTTTTCTTCCTAAGGACAGGCAAACGCTTTCTTCCAAGACATACTCAGGCAATGATCAATACTGTAGGGCCTCCTGAAATCCTTTTTTAAAGAACCATTCCTCTAGCAACTCCACAGCTACCACAGAGTTTTTTCCACTGATATATATAATGCTGAATATGAATCTCAGGCAGTGAAATCTGAGGTAAAGTACAAACCTTACTTTAGGATTATGGAGCCTGGAAAGAACACTTACGAATGAATGCATGTCTGACAGAAACATGAGGCTCTGATTCGATGAGACACACTCTGGGACGTTTTTCAATTTGCAGGTCTGCTTGCATTGGTGACGCTCATGCCCAGTGCAGCCCATGCATTAGCATTCATGATGCCACCTACCCATTAGCCACATTGTAGATAGCATAGGAAGCTGTGAAGGACTGAGAGAACACCTGAAAGAGGTAGAGGATATCATGCACACAGGTGTGCCGCACTTAGATAACAACAAACACATGTTTCAGTGCTCACGCATGCTTATACACATGTTTATGAGGTTAAACAGAGGTTCTGCATCAATGCTTTTGAAAACGACACCAACATTAATGCTACTAAATAAAAATTCATTATTTCATTAATCTTAGTCTAATCGCAATATGTTATTCCTTTACCTTAAAGAAACAGTTGTTTGGTCATCTTTAATGTGACTGTCAGTGAGCCAATACCAGCTGATGCTTGGAATCAATATGTACGGTGGTATATATATATTTTTTTATCCTGTTTGAATTGTGCTGTCAATTACAAATGTGATGTTTTATGCAGTTAACAGATTGCAAGATCATCTTCAAAAATGAACACCACTTTTAATGATTTTTTTAAACTTCACCAGAAGTAAAAAGCTAACATTAGGCTTTAAAGAAACTACACCATGGTGGCATAAATGTGAGTTTACACAATGAGGCGGACCAGCTGGCGTGATGACGCTTTGTAGTCTCATTATAACAATTGTTATTACTTGTCTTTTTTTTTGTAATGGCTTTAAAATAGACATTTTTTTTATTGTGAAACAAAACATTAACATTTCTTAAGTTTGTGTTTTCCACAGACCTTATTCCGGGCATTTAACCCAAAAACGCATTAAAAAAAAACCATTGACTTTGAGACGAGGGATCCGGAAATGCAAAAATGCTGACTCATTACCTCATTCACGCACCGCTCCATATGCTTACCATTTAAGTGGTTGCTGCTGCTAGGCAATGGCAATATTAATGTCATTGTCGGTGAAGCCTAACAATTTAGCAGGCTAGCCAGTGGGTAAGGTAATGCAAAGTCATAATGACACAGGCAAAAGTTGGGAATTTAGTACACTTCTTATGGTATTGCTTTTTTATGTATAAAAAATAAAAACATTCTATGGGTCCACAAACTCAGTCTCCCACGCATTGTCAGTGGAGCAGCTCCAGACTTTGTCCTTGGTGACATAACAAGTTTGAGACTTACTTCTCTGGTTCCTGATTTACTTTCCTAGGCCATGCAAATGACATATTGGACTTCTTAATTCAGGTGTTCCTCTATAAGACTGAGTAAAAGTGACAACATGAAAGACTTGACATGTGGAAGGAAAGTACAGAAACTAAGACATTCTCATTAAATAGCATCGTTTCAGCTAATATCCATCCCACTGAGACCTTTTGTGTCCGGGAACTCTGACACAGGCAGCAGCAGCTCGATGAATAATTAAATTAACACGCTGCAAAAGACTAAAGGGCCAGAATCAATGACTGTGTGCAGGTGAGTGTGTGTGTTAACTCACAATCACATGCTGATGAATTCTCGATAATCTATCGATTGTCTATTCTTTTTTTCTCCTCTCATGCGAAGGGTTGGAAGCAGGCTATTTGCCCACTGGCCTCTGAATGCGTGACCCTACTAACCAACCGACCCCCAAAGAAATTAAGTGGACTTCCTCTATGAAGCCCACTTAGTGGTGAAATTGGATTTTGTGCTCTGCGTTGTTTGTTACTAGAAAATGCATAGATGAAGTGACACTGACACAGGACGGGAAATAAATTCTAAGGGGATATGAATGAAATTGAAATCTGATTGTGGTGTAACACTTGAGCATGAGGGGGCCACAGGGTGTACGGGAAACAGGCTGTTACAGTAACTTACTGCCAGGACAGGAAGAGGAAAGGGATGAAATGATCTAATACTCCAGGAAAGAGGGAGGGAGGGAGATGGAGAGAAAGAAAGAAGGGAGGAAAGGATGCAGAGAGAGAGAGAGCTGACAGGCTCTCGACTGGAGGACTGATCTTGAGTAACAGGGAGCATCACTCTTCAAGACCAAGGGGGAGCAGCGGTGCTGCCGTGAGCCCCGCGTTCGATCAGCTTTTTATGATTTGTAAAGGAACCCAGAGATTCGGCTCATGATTTAACATTGTGCAGCTGTTGGCAAGCGGTTGTACTATGTTGTGTGTGTTTGTGTGCGTCAGTGTGATGAACTGACAGAGATGCTGAAAGCATCTGTCATGGAGAGGCAGTGAATTCTAATGTGGCAGCCAGTAAAACATCATAAATCCTCCAGATTGCTCAACCACCCCCCCGCCGATTTTTACCACTCGTCCCCCTCCCGAAATGGGGGTGGGTGCACACCACACAGATTACACTCTCAGAAGATAGCGTGCAATGACGTGACAAAGGAAACTTATATTACACACTTGACACCCTTTGCAGGAGCACAGATATTGGAATATATATTGTGCACTGCAAGATACATAATAGAGATATAATAGCATCCTTCCTTCTCAACATTGTTCCTGCCTCACAAGCATTTCTTAGCGGTGCGACTATGCACTGCCTTTGATAACAGCTTTTGCTGCAGAGTGCAGACACGACTCCGTTGGCATCTTATTTGTCCCTAAAATGCACTGTCTTGGCAGGTGCTGGTGCGTTCGCCAGTTTTCGTCAATTCCAGAAACCTCTTTTTAAAAAAGAAATATGTGGGTCTCCTCGTTCTCATTCCCTCCTCTTGCACACAAACCTATTTAATTCAAACAGGCTTTGAGGACATTCTTGTGTACAGGAAATCTGCTTCCTCTTGTTCCTCTGTGGCCAAATCCCCAACTCACTTCTATGTATACCCTCTTATCAAAATCCATTTATTTTCACCCACCAGGCACAAACCCTCCCTAAAGCCTCCAGAGCTAACACCAAAATCCAGAGAAGCCTTTTAACTTTACCCACAGCCTGCTCATCCATTTCTCTCCGCTGCAGCTTTCTCCTTTTAGCATTTCTGTCACTCTTTGATAACCACTCTGATTGATTTCAAACCGGGCAGCGTGTCTGAGGGCAAATGGTGCATATCCCATTTTTCTCTGCCCAGCTCCCCCCCCATCACAAGTGGCTTCCCCCCAGCGCTCCTTCTGTTTCTCTCTCATTCTCTGCCACTCTCAGCAGCGTGCCGCTCCTCTCTCCAACGGCAAAGCTAGTGCTTGTCGCAAACTGCTTCAGTCAGCACAACCCTCCCCCCCCCCCCAGAGATAGACACAAGTGAGGGACGATGGAGCTAGGAAGATGAGGAGAATGGAGAAATAGCCCGTATGGACACAGAACGCCTACCACGCTCACACTCACAGATATCCATTTCTAAATATACAAATGATTCCAGGTGGCTCATTGCCTCTGATTTCTTCCAGTGCGAATACACACTGAGCATACAGATGAGAGCAGGCGATTCCTGCTGACATCAAAGGAAGTATGCTAATGGGATTAATCTTAAACAACCCACGGATCGGAACAACGATCTGAGCCTTTTCTCTCCACAGAGATATCTGAGAGCTGATTGAACGCAAGGTAACCACCTCTTAATGCAGTTAGAGTGGATGCAGACGGATGTTGTAACACAGCAACAGGCTCATTACCCCCCCCCCCCCCCCCACACACACACACACACACACACACACACACACACAACTACATACAGAATAAGATATGCACTGACTGAAGCAAAAGCAGATCTCTAAAGGAAACGGAGAGATAGAAGAGACTGAAGAAATGAAAGTGTGAGAGAGCAGCGAAATCTGCTTTCAGGTTTTTAATAAGAATGTGGGGGGGAGAATGTGCCTAGGGATTTCATTTCCTCCTAATTCTCTTTCCCTTCCAACGTTGATTACTTGCACATTATACAACTTGCATGCCCTTTGAGGAGAGACTCAACTATTTATTAATGGCGTGGGTATTTACAGAGTGAGACGGCTGTGGGGTGTTAGAAAGCGAAGGGAGCCAAAGATCCGTTATTTATCCGAAACCACCTGCGATTGTGATTCTCATCAGCTCCTCATTAAAATTCCCCATTGAACTACAGCGGGCTGACTTCATTAATGCAACTCCAACTTTACCCCTTCATCTTCTTGATCTCCCCTTCCCCCCATTCCCCCTGCTATCACACGGATCACTCTCTCGCAGCGTTTCTACCCCCCACCCCTGCAGCTTCCGCCATCAGCCGGTTTAAATATTCAGCTCCCCGTATGTTCTCCCACATGTGGCGGATGGTGTTACCGACCTGAAGACTGCTGCAGTAGCAGAATCAACACACACACACACTCGCCCACACACACTGCCGGACACACGTGAGCGACAACAGCACGTCTTTGATATTAGTGGATCGTTTTTTTTTTTTAACCCTGAATGTCTTCTGAAGGTAAAACAGCTTTTTGTTCTGCGATAGCGCTGAGTCAACGTACCGGTCGAATGTTATACGCCAAGAGGACACACGTCTTGTCTGCTGACACTTGGAATTTCGTAGTGGTCAGGTCCTGTTGAGAAATTAGACAACACATCATCAATTTGTTCTCTGGAAAAAATGACATCCCAATACGACTATGCTACACTCTCCAGGGAAATGTACCATTGTGTTCCTTTTTTTGTTTTTACTTTGAGAATATACTGCAGCTGCACTTACATACTGTTGTATGCAGGACATGCTACTTTGTCATAACGTTGTACCTTGAACTTTGACCCTCTTTCTCATATATCTGCAGCACAGAGGATTGTGGATCAGAATACCAGAAAAGCATACTGGGTACTGCATATAAATGTGACTGGATGCAGTGTTGCATGCTGGTATTTTTTGGCACAAGAATGAGGTGGCTGCAGCTTTTAGAGCCCGGTGCAGCGGTTGCATTGCAAGAGTGCATGATGGGTAACGCCAGGCTGTCACCTGATCAGAGCTCTTAGTTTTGACAACAAACCCCTGTTTGATTGCCATGAAATTAAATTGAAAGAAAAACAAGTTCTTGGTTAAGTTTATGAAAACAAAACAAAAAAATAAATAAAACCAGAATCCGCAATAAAATACATTTCCATCAAAACATAATTCGCAATGCAGTTTCATTGTATGAGAATGTCACTTCTAGGAGACGGCGCTGGTATTTTTTTTTTTTTTCATAAAAAGCGGATGATGATTTTTCCGTGACATATAGCCACAATCTTGCATCAATAAACAAATAGAAACCTCCATAATAAACATAAATATGACCTACTTGTCACTCTCCTACGCAGACGTCTCATTAATTTGCATTACTTACCATGAATTCTTATATTCTCTCTATCTGTAGCTGAAATGTGCGTCTTGGTATTCATACAGGAATATATATTTATATTTTCTGGAATTAGTCACGGCAGCAGAGATAACAAACCATATCGTAACAGCGAGGAGAAACTAGTTCGCAACCTGACAACACAACCCTGCTTTAAGCTCCTCGGCGATGATGACCCACATAAGGCTGTCAGTGTCGCGCAGAGGCAGCGTTCAAAATGATGCCCTTGCTTGGGAAATTCTCTTTGAAGCCACATGTTGAAGGCTCACAGAGCAGCCAGATTTTGGGGGGATGCGCTGATACTGTCAGTCTGCCAAATCTATTTTTTCATGTACGGAATGTGGAACAGTTGGACTCAACCTGGAAGCTCTATTGGCTCCCACTCATTTTGTCCAGCTGTCTGTGGATATGAGCCGATCAATATAAAAATTGCCCCTTCCCCCCGTCCTCAAAAGCGGTGTCGATGCTACTCACCAGGGAGCTGTTGTCCACCAGAGTTGAGGTGAGGTTGCTGCTGAGGCTAAATGACAGGACGTGTCCCTCTCTGGTGCGGAGAGCCACTTCGTTTTCTGACGGGGTCGAGACAGTTCAGGGAAGAGGATCCCGTGTTATTACAGTGATGACTTAAATGCACACAGCCGCCAGGTCTGCGGTGAGATCAATAAATTGGTTTTTGAACTGACATGAGCAGTCGGGAGTAGTTTGAGACGACGGAACAGGGATCCTTACCGTTCAACCATGCCACACAGGGGTCGTGAACTTTGAACTCCTCACTCTCCAGGTCCTCCATTGTGAGATGAGAGCGGAGAAGCAAGTGGGATTCATCTTCAGAGGCAAGGAGACAAGAATTAATGTATTCATGAAAAGTGTGTCATAGCAAAATCTGAGCATGTTGGAGCCTGGTCTATATTTGTGCTTCCTATTCAATTAATTTTTTTTTGTTTTGCATGTTAGCCTTTATTTAACAGATAACAGAGAACACTGGAAGCTCTGGAGGTGATGACATGCAACAAAAGGCCCAAGGCTGAAATCAAACATAAAAGAATAATACACTGTAACCACTTAGCTTACAAGTCGCTTCCTTTTTTTTCATATAGATGTTGCCGTTTGAAAGAAAATTGAAAAAAATTTGCAAAATTTTCTAAAAACACAAGGTCAACAATTTGGAAAATAGGCTTATTTGCTTTCTGTCACAGTTAGATTGCAAGATCTCGCATTACTGTACATTAAATAGAAAGCTTCAGCCTGCAGCCAGTTAGCTTAGCATAAAGACTGGAAGGGAGAGGGAACCAGTTAGGCTGGCTCTGTCCAATTCCAACAAAATACACCTACGGGCACCACTAAAGCTCACTAATTAACACGTTACATCTTGTTTATTAAATCACTGTATATAACCCTCGATTCTGAAAAAAGACTGGAATTTGAATGGCCACTTGAGGCTGGCTCCAAATGTGAGTAGATCCCAATGGATCTCAATTAAAATGCTGAACCTTACAGTGAAAAATACATGTAAAAATTCTTCTCTATAGCTAATATCCCATCCATGACAAATGAACAGGGGATACATGCTCACCCATTAAAATGATATCAAGACTTAAAGTTAGGCGTCTGAGTAACTACATCCACATTATGATCACATCATACAGATGTGAAAGTGGTATCAATTTTGCCACTAGAAATCACATTTCCCAAAATAACTATTCCTTAAATAGAGTGGAGCTGGAATGAGTAAACCCAGAAATTAGTTAACATATGTGCACTTCCGGGTCTGAAGGTCAATGGGTTTTTTGTTAGATGCCTGAAATAATGTATGTGGTTAACAAAAGCTGAAGGGATTTTAATGTTTTTGTAAAGCACATCCGTAGCCCACTCATGATCTCAATTTATATTCTGCATTCATTTAAAATCCAATTGAACAATCCCACTGGCTGAGGCGACCAGTGAGACGCTAACTTCTGGGGGCTGGCCTACAGAAACACGTCATCCCTGCACCACTCTATTCTCCGCATGACAACTCCTTTCTGCTTTGCTACTTCTAACCCTCCAAACAGCGCTTCTTACCGGGCGTGAGGAGGATGACGGACAGAATGACCATAGACATAACAGCCACGATCACCACCATGGCAATTCCTATGCCCTTCCAGTTCCGCGGGGGACCATCTGAACTCCCCAGGTCCTGATATGAAAAAAAAAACAATTTACACAAAGTGTTGAATGCGAGCACATATGACATTAGTTCTGCTTCATTCCCACGCTCTCACAGCCACTTCTCCCTGACAGGCACATCAGTACTGTGAGCCTCAGGGGGGGGAATTACCCTAATTTTCTGTATGAGAACTGCATGAAATTGTTGCATGTGTGAGAGATGAGACTTTGATTTGTGGCACAAATTTTGGCCATTCCTTTGCCTTCCTTTATCATCGCCTCATTTCACCCTTTCACATGACTGATGGTCCATGTGGTTTTGGTAAAAAAAAGAGGGAGGTGGTGGAGGTTATCATGAAATACGTTGTGCCTTTCTTATAGAAAAGGCTGCAACCTATATATTGCTTTGGTGGATCAGGATTTATTCAACAGTAGCTGATGAAGTTGTTAACGAGGCGGTTCAAAATGAGGAGATGTAGATGGGGCTGTATAACTATACAATAAATTATAGACAAAGCTTCAGGTAGGCAATCAACACAGCAAATCTTCAAGTTTCCTCAATTCCAGGTATCCTCTCTGTGCGATCTGTGAACTGATGCAATAAGCCGGCATCAGTATCATTTACAATTAATTTCTATTGCATGCCATTCCCAAGCTGCACACCACTTCCTCATAATGAGTGGCTGGCGCTGCATGGCCACTGGAGTGTGAGAGTTCAATCACAGATCAGCTATAAATTTCAGCCTTCATTATGGCTGCCCACCCCCTTGGTTTATCCCTCACTGCCCCTCCGCCGGTCCCTTCCTACAGGCTTTAGGGACACGGGCAGCAGAAAGAGGGCATCTTGGCTCGCTGGTCTACAGATTGCTGCTCCTCCCTGCTCCCCGGGTGATACCAGCTGTCCCTGACTCCATTCTGTTTGCCACATCTAACACTTCCTCTCCACAGACATACACTTCTTTACCCCCCCCTTGACCAGCTGACTTAAAGCACATCGTGTATCAAAGCGCTGAACGCACTTACATAACTGGAGTCAAAATGTCTTAAAACACCATTTCCGAGTGAATTCTGCAGGAACTGAAAAATAAAGGTCAGTGCAGTTGGGCATTAAAGAGATTTCTCAATTGTCTTCATGCCTCTGTGTGTTATTTATCTTGTCAGGAAGAAATCCCTCTTTTTTTCTAGGAATATGTCTCAGACGTTTCCACCTTGTATTGCAAGAACGCAAGTTTACTTTATACCCAAGATGAATGGAAGACCAACAAGGTCTGCTGCTCTATAGCAACTGGTTGCCAGCACAGAACTCCTGCCAAGGTTTCATCTTTAATAGATCTCCTTGGCTGCAGTATCATAGCATGTTCGGATTAAAACCACTGCCAGTTAAGGCTGCAGGGACAACTTTTAAGTAATGTTGGAACTCCGGGGCAGACCGGAGCTCGGTGACTAATGTCTAAGGCTGTGTATCTATACTGGCCTTTCTAACAATGTGTTTGGTCTCAGTCTTTCGCAGCCTCAGCACATAATCCCTCAGTGAACCACCATTATCCTTCCATCAGATAAAGGCACCTACAGCAGTCTGCGAAGGCTGAACTGAATCTTTCTTTATACAAACATTCTTGTTCAAAGCAAACAAGCAAACGAATCCTAATTGTTAGGCTAAGTCTCATGGTTATCATGAAACCACATGTTGAAGATTATCATCATATATATATATTTATTTATCTATTTATTTATTTATTTTTCCAGGATTTCATAGAAAAAAAAAAAACATTTTAAATTAAATTTTTCCACTTGACTGATTCCATCACACAGTTTTCATTCCCAAGTCCTCCATCTAATTACATTATGCAACGTGAGAGCCGAAACATCCTTCTTATGGATGCCCAGATCTTATCGTTCCCCTGAGCCCAGACATTAGACCATACTAGCAATTAAGGTTGCACTGTCACTGCGACGGACTGGAGGAAATCCCACATTTGGACGAATGAGGTGTATTGTCAGACTTGCAAATGAGGTACAGATGTGCCAGGCAGAATCCCCAGAGCTGCCGTGCCGGTCGCTGATCACAATTCACGAGGGAATGTAATGCGGTACAAACTGCAGGCACAGGTGAATGGATGTAGAGCGGGGCTGTGTGATAGGCCAGGTTCTGTCGGGCAGCACCCTGATGGACAAGGACGTATCAGGTTTTCTTCTGAGTCGGATCAAAAGAAAATCACACATAGATCTTCCTAAGGGCGCCATGTCTTTTATTGAGCCCCGTGAGATACCACAGGAGGTGGAGCAGGAGCCCAGATGAGGTGTCATTCAAACAGCATAGGGTGCGAGAATGCAAATCAAAGCACGTTATGTTTATGGATAACGCTCCCGAAGGATTCCCCTCGAGAGGATTTCATTTGGCAGGCCATGCAGAACTGGATTAGAGAAGAGAAAATCTAGTGTTTGCCAGCGGAGTGAGGGGATTTTTTAACTCTAACCAAATGAGAGAATCAATAAGGTGCACAGTTGAACAAGGTCCGGAGGGAAACAATTAATCGTGGCTATATAGCCATGAAGGAGACTGAAAGTATGACACCTCCATGTGGAACAGAGGCCAGACCTATTCTGACCTTTCTATCGTTTCAACTTAAGAATCGCACTTACTGGACTGGAATTAAACTGCACATCGAACAGATTCTAGATAACAGGCTTCCTTTCTGAGAACACACAAATTCAAACCATCCCAACTGCATTGATTGAATTTCTACACCAAAAAAAGGCAAGCCACACTTAAATACAATTAGTCAAACTGCACAACGGCCAACACAACGAGGTCGTGTGGAATCTATGGCGGTGCTGAGAATTCATAAATTAGGCTCTGGAGACCTCCTTAACTCCATCTTCTGTCTTTGAGGCACGGAGAATCCGACAATTAATCATATGCGGAGGAATGAGGGAACCAGTGCAGGCTGTTTTGGGATTCTGGTTCTGCTCTAAAGCCCCCCTTTTAACATCAGGCAATGATGTTTATTACTTTCATGACATTGGCAGGCGCATCAATGAAATAACCACCATCATAAAAATGGGAGAGATCAATTGGGAGACACACACGGCCCCTCAATAACCTACATGCTCCTTATTTTAATGATATGCTGTAATTGCTCACAAGGGAAAGCTGTAGATTAGCAAGTAAGCCACGTATGTATCACCGTGTCAATATCGTTCACTGCCTCATTTAAAATGAAGGTCATCATTAGAGTGGGCTGTAAATTTGGTGTGGTTGGGATAAAAGGTAACCGATGTAGTAATGAGATACCCCAGACCGATATTGATTCCTATCTAGGACTATCCATCGTCTCATTCAGTGGAATGTCTGTGCTCCTTCTCACTGCACCACCAGTTCTCCCTTTGTGTTTATTTGAAAAAAAATAAAGAACAGTAGGTGGTAAAGACACCATATGGGACTAACTGGGCAGATCTTTTTGCCCTCAAGGCTATTAGCAGACGATGCAGCAGAAGCCTTTATGAAATGAAAGACCTGCCGCTTTAGCCTCTAGTGCTGTAAGGCTGCCCTACTGTCTTATTCTTTTCATGCTCCCCATCACACATAAGAAAAAAAACATTACTGTACAAAAGGGGACGAGTATGTATGAGAGAGCTTTTCCTCAGCATGTCCAGCCACTTACAGTTCCTGCCTTTAGGAAACAAGCAGCATCAGTAAAACACATGTGGGAGAGCTGCAGATGTAGTCTTTCAGTGAAACAAATAATAGGCTTATAATAACCATATTGCCTCTGTAAAAGCTAATTAATTTCCTTGCATAATGCCAAGGATTAACAGAACCAACGCCTTGTGTTTTACCAGCATGGAATTATGATGTGGCCTTCTAATTTGTGGTGTCCCAAGTCATTTTACGTTGACTCTGCAATCCTGTTTGGTCCTGTTGTTTCACATTGTGACACACAAAACATATGACACAGGCAGCAATCCACATCATCCCATAAATCACTGCATCTTCTCACCAACGGAGACCGACATCTCTAACCCAATTGGCCTCATTAAATGCTTCAAGCGCCGGATTGGAGACAGTGGCGTGAAATGTTGCGACATTCGCAGGTACTGGATCGTCTATAAGCCTCGCGGCCTCGTATGGCTCCCTCTTAAGGAAACAATAATGCTGCAGGATTATCACACAGACGCTTCACACATGGTTTCACTCAGATTACATCGCATCCAATTATGAGACAAATAAACCAAACATGAGTGGGACTCTTACTGTCAAACACCACAATGCTATACCAATTAGACACCATTGAATTGCTCTTCTTGTCTCTCAGACGTTTTCAGTGTACTAATCAGCTCATGATTGAAACTCTTTCCCAAGAAGGGTGACGGTTTGATGAGCTCTGTTAAATAGGATATAGAGGACTGGGCTGCAGCGCTGTAGAGAAACAGTAGCAGCAGTGTAAATGATTTTGGACAATGACTGATGCAGCATGAGAAAGTTTGATTCAGAGGAGGAAGCACCGCATATTACTGTAAGTCAAATCCAAGTGAAATCAAAGTGTGAAATGTAATCGGACGCAATCGTTCTTCAATATCAGTTGAGGACTAGAAGTTGCACGAGTTGCTTCGGGCGTCTAAAGAGACGGGGAACCGACCGCCTTTTAAATAAACCAGGAAAAGTCATATTGGGGTGGGCGTGCATATCAATTGCAACTGAATGGGAGAGCTGCAATAATTTACATGGAGGGTGTCTCACTGAATGCAGCATGAGTGTTCAGCGTTAGAGCAAAAACACAAACCCAGAGGATGTGTTGGTTCATAGTCTGTGTTCTATGAATGACATACACCTACACAGCGAAGGGATAATCAATCACAGCACTGGAGGTTTGAGCCTCTTTGTCACTGTGCACGTCCATGCTGGAGGGGACATTTGTCTGCTGGGACACATCCTTAAATCTAATTATCATACTGGGGAGGAAAAACATTGTTAATGATGCAGAGATATAATGCTACAAAAGTCTACACGGGACAGAAGGACAATTAGAGTGAGAGGCAGCGGACGCTGAACCGCAGTGCACAGAGTCAAGGCTGTCCACGAGATGGATATTGACAAGAAAGTCTGAATAGGAGAAATGGATAAAACACTAATCGATATGCATCGTATTGTGCGCATGCATGAGGAATTCCCCACTGCACATCAGACTACACGTACACACGTGCGCGCGCGCACACACACACACACACACACACACACACACACACACACGGCTCTTAATGTGAAGAAAAACTAAGTAGATATAAAACATTTTTTTTTATTAAATACACACATACCAGCTCCGTGGTCATGTTTTGTTGAGTTGTGGCAATCATTGTAATCCGCAACAAGCTCCGCTGCCTCTGTGGCTTCAAAATCCGTCGAGTCGCTGCACTGTTGTCTTGCAGAGCTTTTTCTGCATGCGCTGCTACTTGCAAGTTTGTCCTCACTGGGCTTCTGCTCTCTCTCTCTCTCTCTCTCTCTCTCTCTCTCTCTCTCTCTCTCTCTCTCTCTCTCTCTCTCTCTCTCTCTCTCTCTCTCTCTCTCTCTCTCTCTCTCCCTCCCTCCCTCACTGCACGGGTGACTATCGTTCATTCATTCGCCTATTTCCAATCTCTTTATAGGCTATTGATTGGCTCAGACAGGAGGTAGGGTGCATATGCGATTAAGGCTGTTTCAGCATTCCTAGAGACAGTCAAAATTAAATAATTATGAATAAACACAACAGCTGGTGAAACATTAACAGACAACTGTATTGATATGTCGGTGCTGTGACTGAATTGTGCAATATTTGAATTCCTTGATATAATCATTATAAACTCTTAACAGTCTAAAAAAATACAATAATCCAACCTACTCACTCTAGTAGTGTATGCAATAATACAATATAATTAAGTGTATTTTCAGCAGGACTTATCTCGATGCATTTTAACTCACCACAGGACCATGCACATGTCCACTTAGTAGTAGCCTATAGTATAGGATGTGTGTATAGTAGGCTATAGGCCCTATGTCCACAGATGAGATTCAAATTGCAAAAGAAACGGTTTAAATAAGGATACATGGGGGCAATGTTAAACCAGCTGTAGCTGTAAGGATGACAATTTAACACATGGTTGGCAGATGCAGGATATTACATCCCAACTGCCAGATAAACTCCATGTAGTGGCATTCATCATCTCCATAGTCGCTATGTTTCCACTTAAATACTGCAAGCACTGTTGCTCTTAAGATATAAGGTAATAGCACTGTTGCTCTTAAGGTATGTTTTGCTAAACAGCTACTACCTTACTCAGACTAGGACCTAACACTTGTTCTATTAAGCTCTTACTTTATCGGCAATGATACGTTGTGGTTTTCTTTGTTTCCTTCTTTTGACAAATGTACTTATTGTTAGTCGCTTTTGACAAAAGCGTCTGCTAAATGACCTAAATGTAAATGTAAGAAATCAGTGTGAATCTTTTTATAAGTTGTGACCGGAAGTGGAGTTTTTCTTCTTTTTTTTATTGATTCCTACTTTTGATTCTATTTGTTTGTTTCTTATATTTTTTTTAGCCAATAACATTATAGCTTTAATCTGACAGCTAACATTTGTTACTCGTTTCTGTCTGTTTGTGCATTTTTGTGATACTAACTGATTCGACGAGGGACCGTCGCGGTGGTTTTATTTTGAAAAATACGCATGCGGAAGTAGTTTTCTGATATCTGTCTCTCATTGGCTCGTGGCGAAATTTCAAATGCAACGCGCTTAATTCAGTTGTGGATGCAGAAGCTTCCGGACAAAGGTAGCAGAAGGTGGTTGATAAAAAAAAAGAGAGAGAAGAAAAGGATATAAGTAGCGCAAACATAACCGGAGCGGTTTATTGACCAACATTTCTCCAGCGCCGAAGCGGTAGGTAACTGTTGCTAGCTAACATTTTCTATCGTGGCAGCTAAAATAACGTTTACCGCCGTGTTGATTATCAGTAATGTAACAGTTGGAAATGCTAAACTAACTAGCACAGAAACGAAAGAAAGCAGAGTAACTGAACGAGTTAACAAGTGTTGAAAAACATAACGTATTTAGCTTTTAGTGAGGCTGTTTGTAACTTACAACGCCGCTAATTGATATTTGGATGCATTGTTCCGTTGGTATCAAGTTCAAAGGAGCCCGATCTTTCTAAAACCGTTACTCCTAGTGTCCTATGCATTAACTGTACTTAATGAATGTCTTTTAAGGGCCTTCAGCTATAGGTCATCATGCAGACTGCTGTGCTGAGCCTCCAGGGCTTATATGATAAGATGAGGACTCAAATTGACCTTCTTAACGAGGGCATTGAACCCAGTGAGTAGTGTATGACTCTTGGTTTTATCTTTACTGTCTATCATTTGGGATATATGCTGTACGTTCCTATACAGATGCCTGACACAGAACTATGTCTCTCCCCCCCAGGCTTCATCAAGATGGTACAAAACTTTGAAGACTGCCGTCGCAAATGGCTGAGTACAGAGCAACAACTGGGCTCTTGCAAAGAGGTGCTCACCAAAACAGAGATGGAGAGGTCAGCCTTGGAGGTCAAACTGAAACATGCCCGCAACCAAGTAGACGTGGAGATACGGCGCAGGCAAAAGGCTGAGTCAGACTGTGAGACATTGGTATGTTAGATCAAATGCAGACCCTTGTTTACTGATGTGTTGATTTACCAATCTGCTATTTCTGCACCCGGTTCAAGGAGTCTTTTTTTGTGCTCTGCTTGCATTTCTATAATACAGGACCGTCAAATACAGTTGATCCGGGACCTCCTGACCAGTGAGGGATCATCCAACAGCATCCAGCTGAGTGCAGAGCAGCGCTCAGCTCTTGCCTTCCTGAACACAAACTGCCAGGCAGCGGGCAGCCTGAATACCAGCCGAAGGTAATAAATCTTGTTACTTGTTGCCAAAGCCATGTTAAATATGGAGTGCAGTGTCCCTGATGATTTACCCTCATCTCCTAACGTCTGACACTTGAGACTCAGATGCAACACAGAATTGTATTCCCAAGCTAACTTGAAACTGAAGAACTCGCCCATCTATTTCCATGTCCATCTATTTATCACATGGAAGCACTGTTACAGCACACTTTAAAACCACTCTGAACTTTCAAATCCTTTCCAATTTAGGTTTTTGAAGATGGAATGACAAATAAAACACTTTACGGGTGGAAGCATATGTAAATAAAATGTATGTGTGGGGAAATACTGCTGACTGGCTTGACACATTTTCCGTTGCTCCTTGTAGACTGATGACAATAGACGAGTCAGCATCCATCTTGTCGGATATTAGCTACGACAAAACAGATGACTCTCTTGTAAGTACTTCCCTTTTTAGTATCACATATTATTTAACATCATATACAGTAAAAATGGTTCTGATAGACTTAATCTGTGACAGGATTGGGACTCCTCCACCGTGAGGACCGTGCGCCTCAAGAAAAGAGAAAAACGGGTATGACAAGTTCACCATTTCTGTTTGGAAGAATGGTTTTATGTTCACTGGAGCTACAGCTGTCATGTCTGTCTTGATTTCAGCGCTCCTCGAGGAATCATGTGGATGGTCCACCGGTTGCCTCTAAACGGTCTCGATCAACAGGCAGAGCTAACAGGGTTAGCATGTTTGCTTTTTCATTAATTGAAATGTGTTGTGTATTACACATGACCACGATCACTCCTAAAAAAAATAAGCTGGAAAAAAATTAAATGCTCTGTCAGCTTTGGCAATCAGAAGTCTGTAACCAGAACTGAAAACACACCATTGAGCCCTGACATAGTTCAAATGAATGTTTGTTTTTACATTTTTGCCAGGAAAATGAAACCCTGGTGACAAAGACCACAGTTACTGTCCCTGTGAATGGAGGCCCTGTTGAGGCCGTTTCTACGATTGAGACTGTTCCTTATTGGACTCGTAGCAGGAGAAAGACTGGTAAGATTTTTTTAATGATGCAGTATAGAAACTTGGGCTGTTATGGGCCCCCTTCTTCATTTAATACTAAAGTAATCCAAACTAATATTGTCAGCCAGTTTAAATTAACATGTTAATTCTCATTCAGCTAATTTGATTATTCAAACACACATTAAAAGTTGAATTATGCCTCAGTGATTTTTTTTTCTTTCATTCTTTTAGGGACAATTATATTCTACTTCAATCCATTTAAAACATACTTTTATTTTAAATGAAGGCAAGATGGTACTTTTTTTTTAAGCCATTTTAGAATAACTGACAAATCTAGGCTCATCATCCAGCAAACCAATCTACTGCACAGGTAGAGTAGAACAGGTGCCCTGCTGTGATGCAGACGAAACAGAATTAGAATTGAATCAATGGAGACTGTGCTCGTCTGCCTGTTTGTAATATTTCCATTTTTATGGATGTCTTGAGTCTGAATATGCAGGAGCAGGTATTTGACAGTATGTCTTCATTTTTATCTCCTGTTCAGCTGCCATGGAGTGGGACTCTGAATCTGTCAAGTCTGATGATGTCTTCAAGCAGCCTGGCAACCGTGACGGACAGAGAAAAGCAGCACCGGGTACTCCGCAGAGCCATGGAAGTGTCCGTCTTCACGAGTTTGTCTCCAAAACTGTACGAATACCATTTTATATGACTAGATAAGCACATTCCAGTACTTTAAGGTCATTACCTATTTTTTCCATTAAGGTCAATTCGTTTGATCAAACGTGGCACTGAAGTAATTGTTATCTACTCTTATTGATTTTTCTTTCTGTACAGAACCTTATTCAAACAGTGTATTTACTTGATTTTATTTGACACAACAAAATGCAAGTTTGTGGTGAGGCTGAACCTATACTGTTAACGTTCTCTATTTACCAGACTCCTTAACTATGTTTATAGGTCATTAAGCCTGAATCATGTGTACCTTGTGGGAAGAGGATCAAGTTTGGCAAGATTTCCCTGAAGTGCCGTGACTGCAGGGTTGTCTCTCACCCAGAGTGTCGAGAGCGTTGTCCTCTGCCATGCATTCCCAACCTGGGCGCCACACCGGTTAAAATCGGGGAGGTGTGTGTAAACAATTTTCATAACCAATTCCTCTCTGGATGTGCTTTTACGTGCACAGGTTTCTATCGTCTCTGAAATGTTATCACAGTGCTGATAGTTTACCCCATTTCTCCATTGTGCCCAGGGTGTTCTTGCAGACTACGTCCCTGACACAACACCCATGATTCCTCCTCTTGTAGTCCACTGCGTCAGTGAGATTGAGCAAAGGGGCCTGCATGAGGTGAGTGGTGTTGCTCTGTGCTAATAATATCTACAATTAATTAAATTCTAACAGTTGTAAAGCCTCACACAACTGTAGTCCTGTTTAATGTCCTGCCCTCAAGCTGCAACGGGGTACTGTAACGGTGATCTGACCATCTGTTCCCGGGGAGATTAAATTTGTAATTGCTTCAGTCCAGATCTCTTGATTGCTTTATGACTGTGATTATGGCCTCTTCTTTCTGTTTTATGTTCTTGTCTCGTTTTCTCAAGATTGATCATTTCTGTGTGCTAAGTAGGGAGCTAGAGCCAGGAGACACTTCACTTAGCTTAGCACAGACACTGGAAACTGGGGAAACCAACAAGCTTGACTCTTTCCAATATTATCTCTGTATGATGCCAGCCTCTCTCAAGCTCGATGATGATCGTGCATCTTGTTTGTTTAGTTTGAATACAAATGAAACCAGTGGCTTTGGAAAATTAATGGGTAAATATTGGCTAATTGTCTGTCTTCCTTTCAGGCTGGACTGTACCGTCTGTCCGGTGCTGATCGAACAGTGAAGGACCTGAAGGAAAAGTTTCTGCGCAGCAAAACGGTTCCCGTGCTCAGCAAGGTAGATGACATCAATGCTATCACTGGCCTCCTCAAGGACTTTCTGAGGAACCTCAAGGAGCCTCTTCTCACCTTCCGCCTCAACCGTACTTTCATGGAGGCAGCCGGTATGTGACTGGTGTTAGAATTGGTGCTTTTCTTAGTCGTTGTTTATGATGTGTAGGACTCTCTAGGACACTAAATAAATAACTTATAACTTTTATTAACTTCAACTTTGTGTAACTTCTTTAATGGATGGCAGACTTTTACACAACATATGGGCTTCCATTTTGTTTTTGCAATTTGTTTTGAGCAGTGATGGAAACCTCGGGCATGAATTTGCACAGAACAAACAAATGAGATTGATCTTTCAGTTTGTGAGCCATTGTAGTATTTGTTTGTTACTGGAGTCGGACACAATTGCTTTCAAGTGGTTAATAAATCCACACAACCTCCCATTCCTTGGTCTCTGCTGACAGTTATCTTTCGTCCCCCTCAGAGGTTTCAGATGACGACAACAGCATGGCTCTGATGTACCAAACCATCAGTGACCTGCCACAGCCCAACAGAGACACACTGGCTTTCTTAGTCCTTCACCTGAAGAGGTGAGCACTCAATCTAACCTAGCATTCACCCTGCTTTGATGCCTGGCATATTTCTTCTACAAAGTCAGTGTTGGGACTTGTCAATATTCAATACTCTCCCTTACTGACCTTTTTATTTTTCATTAGCTCCTAAATTTAATTGGGTTGAATTGCTGTAAGCAAAGATGTGTGGGTATCCCGTCTGATTTTACACCGTGCAGTTATTCTGTTTATTTAACCCAGGGGTCTGCAATCTTTTTTCATATAATCATTCAGAGTTGCTGACAGTTTGGACACTAGGATGGACATCAGTAACTTGGCTCGAGTGTTTGGTCCAACTATTGTGGGTCATGCAGTCCCCAACCCTGACCCCATGACGATCCTGCAGGATACCAAACGACAGCCCAAGGTACGACTGAACGATTTATTAACGTCAAAGTCTTTTTTGAAAGATTTTCGAAAATGATGCGTCTTCAGTGGTTAGTCACAAGACCGCATTTAACCACCATGGACCCCAGAGATACGACTCACATGGGGAGTGGTAAAAGGAGTAAGTTAGCCTGCAGCTCAAATAACTGCTCATCATGGCTACTCCTCCCCTTTCCAGTAGACTGTATAATTTGTTTAACTGATCTACTGCCAAAAAAAAGGAGAAAATGACTGCCTTGTTTGTTTGCTGACGGTTGTCAGCTTTAATCATGGTGACAAACATTGTGCAAACTATCAAAATGTTCACCCTTTACCTGTCGTTTTAAGTCCTAAATGAATCGCCACGTGATTCGTTCAGATCCACTGAGTTTTTGAAAATGAGGGCAGGTGGGATTTCCCTCAAATGTGAAGCAGCACATTTAATAAGACAATCCACCCTCTGTTTTATGCCAGTTAAATACTTTTATTGTGAACTAACTTGTGTAACCAGTGAGGCAGATATTGATATGATAACAGCAGAACTGTACGTGGAGGTCTCTATGTAGATCTAACACTCCAATGACTAACAACAAAGACTCTTAAGGCGGGTCCACACCGGACCGACTGCCCGATTCGCGTCGGTAAATGAAGTCGTGCTACTTAACATGGCCGATTCGAACAACGACATGGCCGTTTCACACCTACGGAACTACAGCCGACGGCATACGTTCCGCGCTTACGGGAGATGTAATGTCTCCAAAACAACAGGCGGCGCTAATCTGTATTGTTGGCCAAAAAACACGAAAACCGGAAGTAGGCGGTCCTCTCTAGACCACTTCTTCGATTCCACTGGTTATCTGGTATGTTTACCATCGTCACTTCCGGGCTTCACTGATTCGATAGTCAAGCTGCTAGCCTCCACCAATCAGAATGGTAAAAGAGTTACCGACTCGAACGGCGGATTACACATTTGAATCGGCTGAAATGAACGCCGACGTGGGCCGATTCGAGCGACCACACCAAGCAGACTGATGTCACGGACGCCGACTCTCTCAAAGACGCCGATTTTCAGTCCAGTGTGAATCGCCTTTAGTGTCATGTGATTTAACATTCAACTTTACTTTATTAATAGAGCACTTTTCATACATAAACATTTAACACAAAGTGCTTTACACACATCAAAAAGAAAAAACAATTACAAAAAAGCCCCTCCCTTCCACCCTCCATACTACACTCACGCACGCGCACACACACAAACATACACACACACCTGCACACTCTCACTACTGACAATAGGGAGACATGGCATGACACTGATGATTGAGGAAACGCTATCTTTGGGGCCATCCACACTGGGAGGAGTCGCATGCTGTGCCACAGGGGGCACCAGTGCCCAGGCCTCCCAACACCGACAGACAACAGTCAGCCCAGCTGAAGGGACCCAGACACAGCGCCCAGTGTGGAAGACCCCCCTGAGGAAACACTGGAGTTAAAGCTAAAAACTAAAAGCATAAGATAGGATTAAAAAAAAATATGAAAAAATAAGTAAATAGTGTGACCAGCTTAAAAGGATAAAAATATATAAGATAATAAAAAAAAAACAATACCAATGATAAGTTAAACAACTAAAATTATTTAAGATCAATATCATCTCAAAAACAAGAAAGAAGCAAAAATATAAAATAAGATAGAATCACATTAGAACGTAAGAAGAATTTAAAATACTAGTTAAAAGCCTGATTCTTCCTTTAAAATGATCAACTGTCTCTGCGGTCCTGAGGCTCTCTGGCAGGCTGTTCCATAGGTGGGGGCCATAGTAGCTAAATGCCGCCTCACCATGGGTTTTAGTTCTGGGTTTTGGTATGGATAAAAGGCCGGTGCCAGAGGACCTCAGGGTCCGCGAGGGTTGATATGGTAAAAGCAGGTCAGCTAAATAAGAGGGCGCAAGGCCGTTAAGACATTTAAAAACTAGTAAAAGAACCTTAAAATCGATCCTGAAACGCACAGGGAGCCAATGCAGTGACGCTAAAACTGGTGTAATGTGCTCCCGCCCTCTGGTCCTCGTCAGCATGCGTGCGGCTGAGTTCTGTAATAGTTGGAGATTTAAAATACTCTTTTTGGGAAGACCAGAGAGCAGGGCATTACAATAATCTAAACGACAGGAGATAAAAGCATGCATCAGCACCTCCGTACTGGCCTGAGAGAGAAACGGGCGGACTCTGGCTATGTTCTTAAGATGATAAAAACCTATTTTCGTCATATTTTTGATATGCGAAATAAAATTCAGCTCAGAGTCAAAAATCACGCCCAGATTTTTTACTGAGTGTGCCGGTTTAAGATCTTGTAGTTTTGGTAAAAGTTTCTCTCTCTGGCCTTCAGGACCTATAACTAAAACCTCAGTCTTCTCCTGGTTGAGCTGTAGGAAATTCTCTGCCATCCATGACTTAATGTCTAAAATACAGTTAAAAGGGCGTCAATTGGCCCTGTGTCATCAGGAGACACGGCGATGTACAGTTGCGTATCGTCAGTATAACTATGGAAGCTGATGCCTTTCCTCCTGATGATGTCCCCAAGGGGCAGCATGTAAAGATTAAAAAGAAGTGGACCTAAAATTGACCCTTGGGGAACCCCACATCCAATTTCATGGGTTCCTGAGGAACATGTATCCATACTTACATAAAAGCATCGGTCTGTGAGATAAGAACAAAACCAGTTAAGAACAGTACCAGAGATGCCCACCAGGTGTCTGAGCCTATTTAATAAAATGTGATGGTAGTAGAACCAACACTGTGAGCTTTTTATTATCAAAATTCCACCTGATGTCGTTTAAAATCTTTAAAAGTGCTGACTCTGTACTGTGGTTTTTCCTAAAACAAGACTAATGCTTCTCTAAAATGTAAAAAGTCGTTAACTTGGTTAAAAACAGTTTTTCTAAAATCTTACTTAAAAATGGTAAGTTGGATACAGGACGGTAGTTATTAATAACACTTGGATCTAAATTGCTCTTCTTCAGAAGGGGCTTCACCACCGCCGTTTTAAAGGCGCTGGGGAAGACACCCGTCTGAAGAGAGCAATTCATGATGTTTAAAAACTGTTCCTCGAAGAATCCATAAAACGATTTTAAAAGTGATGTGGGAATAGGATCGAAAAGGCAGGTTGCTGGGTTTACTTGGGAGAAAACTTGACCAAGTGTCTTTGCATCAACCAGGGCAAGACTCTCCAGTGTTACCTCGGGCAATGACAACAGTTCAGTGTTAACAGTTAAAACCTGATGGGATAAAAGGCAGCATCTGATGTCCTTGATTTTGGTTCTGAAGTGGTCTGCAAAGTTCTCGCAAAGATCATCTGTGGGTGTCTTAAAAACTTTATTAGAATTAGTGCCTGTTAAAATATCAAAAGTGGAGAAGAGGAACCGGGGGTTGTTTTTATTGATGGTGATGAGTTGTGAGAAATGTGAAATTCGTGCCTTTTGACTGTATTATTGTAGGTTTTGAGTTGTTGACGTAAAATCTTGTGATGAATTGTCAGTTTACTTTTCCTCCATCTTCTCTCTGCACTCCTGCATTTTCTTTTCAGTTCATTGATTTCAATGTTTTTTCTCCACGGGGGTATAGGCTTTCTTTTTATTGTTTTAGTTAAAAGTGGAGCTACTGAGTCCAACGTTGACTTCAGTCTGCTGTTGAAATTCTACCTGCACCTTGTGATTTTATCGTTGTTAATTTTAGCAGGAGTGCTCTGTAAAATCTCCATAAAATTTGCAGCCACTTCAGAAGTAAGGTAGCGCCTCCCCACCGTTCTCACCGGGGCCTCCTCTTGGTTAAAACTGGTGATGTTAAAAAATACACAATAGTGGTCAGACACAGCCAGGTCGACAACAGAGGACACACCGATGGACAGGCCATGGGTGATGACCAGGTCCAGGGTGTGTCCTCTGTTGTGAGTTGGCTGAGCGACGTGCTGCTTAAAATCAAGACAACTTAAAAGATTTAAAAACTCTCTGGATATCGGATCCGAGATATCGTCAACGTGTAGATTAAAATCACCAGTTATTAAATTCCTGCTAAAAGAAGTGTGGATAATTGATAAAAGTTCAGAAAATTCACTGATAAAAGAGCTAGAGTGATGGGGTGGTCTATAAACAGTAAGGCAAAGAATTGGAGGACTGCTAAAAGTAAAGGCATGGTGCTCAAATGATGAGTTGTCTGTAATCGATGCCGTCCCTCCTCCTCTTTTACCCTCTCTAGTAGAAAATAAAAAAATTTAATTTGGTGGGGAAGCCTCGGTGAGAACAGCAGGTGCGTCAGTGCCAAGACATGTCTCAGTTAAAAGAAGACAGTCTAACTTGTTGTCTAAAGTCACATCATTCATTAAAAAATTCATTAAGAAAAACAGTTTTAAATATTACACTGATTAAGGAAATAATTTGAACCCAGCTTAATAAAGTACTGCCCTACCACATCACGCAGAGACCACTAAAAAGCTAAAAACCATATAATACTACAGAACATCATCACAGTACAATAGACCTTTTAGTAATTGTGCTGCGTCTTGCCCAGGGCATTTACCCACATAACCAACTCAGCGCTGTTGAAAGAGGATGAGGCAACACGCTGAAATAGCCCTGATCGTTTGCATTCTTGCCAATCTCTTTCCGTTCAGGTTGTGGAGCGTCTGTTGGCTTTGCCGGTGGATTACTGGGCCCAGTTTGTGATGGCAGAAAGCGAGACCCCAAACTTGGACCACCTGATCATTGAGAATGCAAACTGCTATGCCACGCCTGAGAGAAGTACAAGCTCACTAGACTTTGTGTCTTTTCTAGTCTTTTCTGCACCATTTGTGAGAGTCTGGGCCCCATTGTTTACTGATTTGATATGTTCTTGTAATGTCTGTGCTGTTGCAGTGAGCATTCTGGGACCTCTGACTACTCCAGAGCACCAGCTCAATAAAACCCCTTCTGCCAGCTCCTTGTCTCAGCGCTTGAAGTCCACTCTGACACCCAGGTAAACATGCAAGCAAAGTCCCGATCTGCCCCGTTTTAACCCACTTTTTAAAATCGATGGGCCTCATGCAAGAATTGCTCGTATGAACAGATTTGTTCTTAAGTGGTTTGGACAAGTGATTTAGGAGAACTGGCCGCGTTCACCAATTCTCTCATTATACGACTTTTCTCTTGGGAACATCATTTACGAGTGGTCCAGACCTGTCGGATGGAATATATAATTTCTTTAAAGCATATGAATTTGCAAGTCCTATATAAGTTACTCCTGTTTGACTCTGCAGTTTAAATTACAGGTTTATATTATTCATATAGCCTCCAAATATCCCTATTCATTTAAATAACACTACAACATCAATATGACCATCTGGGATGGATTGCAAAATGATTTAAATGATTTGACCTCCCCTCCCTCTCATTGCAGTCATTAGTCCCCTTGCAGTGGTGAGACTTTTTTCATATCAAACCATTTCTGTTTTATTTCAGCGACAGTATGACTCCCAGGTAACAAAGCATTAACAGCCATCTTTATTTCCCCCATTCCTTTCCCCCGAATTCAGCTGCCGACGGTGTTAAAAAAATATAGACTTTCCTTAATGGATCTCCAAAAGCAAGACATCAAAATAGGATGGATGGGGTGGATTGCGTAGTCTTATGTGGTATAACTGGGATGTACCAAAGAGAAAGTTAGAAGAATAATGAAAATGTGCTTGCATGAGGTCCGTTGATCTCATAATTACCTCTAGAATGACTGTTGTGTGCTGCTGATTCAATGTTTAACAGAGCTTTAAAAAGAAGCCTCTCAAATTTGGAGAAAAGCTGACATTTGAACATCTTTCATGAAGTTAATCTTCTGTACAATATCTCATTATCCTTCATTGACTCGATGTATTGCCTTTGATTCCTAATTCCATTAAATGCCATTATGTGCACTCTTTTGTTGCAGATTCGGGAGCAAGAGCAAATCCACAGTCGGACTTTGTCGCCAAGAAAAATTCTTTGCATCCCCACTCCTTAAATAATCCAAAGCAGCTACATTTAACTCTTTCATTGATACTGCAATAACAACCAATACTTATTTTTACATTTATGCATAACATGTATTAAGGTACCCCTTTGCTAATTGATATATAAACACCCAAGTCTCTTAGTCTTCTTATAATCGTTTTAATATTTCACAATGGTAAGAGTTGTTTTTTTAATGTTTGTAAAAGGATACTTTTTTTTAACCAAATTAGTTTTCCCATCTATGCATACTTTTGTGTCTTTAGAGGTGATGCTTTTGCTAAATGTGTAGCAAAACATTTTCTTTACATCTCTTAACACAATGGGAATGTACTGTTTTATTTGAAGATTACTGATTTATTTTATTACTGAGAAATGTGCACCCTGGTGAAAATATGTAGTGTGTGTATATAGTTTTGTTGTGACCTGCTTCTAATGTCAATTCTTTCTTTTGACAGTTTTCAACTCATGTGTCACTCAGAAGTTGAATAACTGATTCTTAGGCATTTCAAAGTTGTAATTGAAAGTGTTACTGCTAGTAACACTATCTTATCTATCTAAAGTTTTTTGATGTTTGAATTTCTTTTCCATTTTTTTAGCATTTTGATTGTCTTCATCCTCCAGATAATGTTGCTGTTTACAAGCTTGCATGTCCCCTTGCTCTTCGTACTGTAATGACAAACATTAGTTTTAAGAACGCTTAGTTTTAAAGTGGATCTAATCAGTTATCATCTAAAAAACTTGACTGTGTAACTTGAGTGTAGCACTACCAGGAACATTGTTCACTGGTTTGTCAGGCTGTAACCTCTATCAGGTTGTTTTGCTCCTAATGTTTACTGCTCTCTGTAATGTTTGTACATTGGGTGGATGCATATGGGCAATCCCATCCAACGTTAACTACTTTGTATGATTAGCCAGTTAAGTTGCCGTGGCATTATTTGATTAACAATAAGCACAATTTTTTAACAAGTTCACACTCTAAACATAACTTATAAAATAAGTTTCTGACCTTGACAATTGTCTGTTATTTTTTTTTTTTTTAAATGCTTTGTGCTGTGTCCTAGCTTTCTGAATCACAAGAGGATGTAAAGGGAGATAGTATGATCCTGGTTACAAGGAGGAACTTTACTTTTGTGTTGATTTTGGCAGCACTTGTGGACAACGGTGGTAGCGTTCCCATGAGCACCATTACTTTCTGTCATAAAGAGCTGCAGTTGTCAGGCTCAGTTTAAAAAAACTCATTTTATACAGGGTATCCGCAGTGTCTTAAAAAGTATTAAAGGTGATAAGTCAATTTTGGGAAAATTAAGACCCTTAAAAAGTATTAAAGTATTATCATGACTTTACTAAGTCTTAAATTTTGAAGGTATTTTTTCTTAATTTGCTGTTCAAGAGTTTGGTTCCTAAAAACATTGTGAACGTGTAAAAATGTATGTTTCCTTAAAAAACAAAGATGAAACTGTACATAAAAAAACTACGCTATTGTGGCTGCGTTCGTAAACCGTCTCCGAGAGCGCCACTTGGAAATTCACAAAGTACGGTCTGGTGCTCCCAGTGCCCATTATGAACGCACCTATGTCACATGACGCTCTCAGCGCGAAAAAAAACAGAAGAGAAGGCTTGGTGAACGGTCATGGGGAAGTGCAAGTTCTGTTGTACCATAGTGGTCTTAGTGGTCTGTAGTCTTTATCACAAAGTAAAACTGTTAAGTTAAACGTGTCACTGATGTAAATTTTGCATATTGAAGTGGTGATGAGGTATTAAAAAATATTGGGATGGTCTTGAAAAAGTCTTAAAAAGGTATTGAAATTAGCATCAGGATTCCTGTATATACCCTGTTATAGTGGCAGGTTCTGACCAGTCCAGCTGCCTGCATGTGGATCCAGCTTCGAAGCCGGATCTGGGTCTGAGCTGCAGGAGTTTCTGAGGAACCTGCATACAATAAATCGTTGGGTCTGTTTTTGCAGGGAATCAGACCCACTCATAGTGTTTTAGCAGGCTCTACTTTGACCTCTCTACTACAGGGTATATACTGGAATCCTGATGCTTTTAACTTAACAATTTTACTTTGTGATAAAGACTACAGACCACTAAGGTACAACAGAACTTGCACTTCCCCATGACCGTTCACCAAGCCTTCTCTGTTTTTTCGCGCTGAGAGCGTCATGTGACATAGGTGCGTTTCGTAATAGGCACTGTACAGTAGCCAGACCGTACTTTGTGAATTTCCGAGTGCACTCTGGCACTCTCGGAGACGGTTTACGAACGCACCCACAATAGCGTAGTTTTTTATGTACAGTTTCATCTTTGTTTTTTAAGGAAACAAATACATTTTTACACGTTCACAATGTTTTTAGGAACCAAACTCTTGGACAGCGAATTCAGAAAAAATACCTTCAAAATTTAAGACTTAGTAAAGTCATAATACTTTTTAAATACTTTTTAAGGGTCTTAATTTTCCCTATATTGATTTATCACCTTTTAATACTTTTTAAGACACCGCGGATACCCTGTATTAGGTCTATATATATATATAGATATAGATAGATATAGATAGATATAGATAGATATAGATATATATATATAGATAGATATAGATATATATGATATATATATATATATAATATATATATATATGATATATATATATATATATATATATATATATATATATATATATATATATATATATATATATATATGATATAGATATATATATATATATATATATATGAAAGAAATCAACATTTTTGATCTAGCATACACTTGCTTTAGCTTCACCTCTCTTCCAAGAGGATTCTGTAGAGGATTGTGGAGTCCCAGGCATTTAACTTCTGTATGTTGGTTAACCTTGAGAATGATTTAGTTACTCATGTGTTGTGTGAATTGGTCTTTAACTCTTTAGGAAGGGTTATTAAAACAAGATCTGCAAGGTTGGGTATTGCATGTGTTGCTCTACCAAGTTGTTCTGAATTGTCCACACTTGGAGGGAGAAACTAATACGGGACAGCATTTAGTGTTGTACTTGTAAACATGACAAGTGACCAGAAGAATTTAAAATGGGTAAAAAAAAAAAAAAACTAGGAGAAAAGTTAAAACTGGGTCTGAATCAGATGAAGGTTATTGTTGTATCGTTACAAAAATGCTGGGCTCTGGTTCCGATGACGCAGGCAGCTTTGTCTCCTCTCTTGAGTACCTTCTTCCATACACATCTCAACTTATTCTAACATGACAGAATCTTTACAGCCATCTTTTTCATTGCAGAGATGCTCAACCTGTACATTTTAGAGGTATGAATGTATTTTACAAAATAACACAAATGTGTGAAGCAATTACTGGGACCTCAGATGACTAAATATCCATCAATTTAACATCAACATTTCAGCCGTGGCCACAGAAGAGGAGTGTTCTTGATGTAGTCCTGGAAACTTGGGTCACATCCCCACTTATTCATGGCCTGCTTCTCCAGGATGGGGATTCCGCTGACGTGACGTAGCAGGAACCAGACGAACAGAGGTGACACCACGCTCAGGTACTGAGGACCCTCCATCACTGATGATGCTGAGAGCCAGAGACCCGACCACTGCAGGATCTCTCCAAAATAGTTTGGATGTCTGCTGTAGGCCCACAAGCCACTCTGGATGAATCTCCCCCGGACGCATAAAAATGAATTTGACAGTTAATCTCAGTGAATGATGCATTACTGGTTGTGCGACTTGGGGGACTGTAAACTTACAGTTATTAGGGTCGCGTTTGAAAAGCCATTTCTGCTGGTCTGCAATAGCTTCGGGTAGCAAAACCGAGGCCCCAAACAGTCCAGCCGATGTAGTCCCTCGTTCCCAGAGGCACATCTCGCTTCTCACTGTTCAGCATGAGGGTGGGCAGGAGGGTCATAGCTAAGAGAAACAGGGAAAAAAATGAATCATCTTTAACCAGCCTCGCCTCAATACCACCAAGAACTAAATTATATTCATCCTACACTAACAGACATAGAATACAGTACATACTGAGAGCTGGAAACTAGACAGTGAATTATATGAGGCAACCCTCTCCACTAAACTCCTAATAGTCTAAAAAATACAATAATCCAAACTACTCACTCTAGTAGTGTATGTAATAATACTGTGCTGTGAATATGCTGCACAGCAAAATCAGCAGTCAAATTAACTCTATGGGAGTTAATTTTAACACTATTCCTGGTGTCCTATACGTTCCACACCAGAAAGTGTTAATTTAACACTTAGTCAATACTTAACTCCAAACATGGTGTTAAAATGCCAACTCTCTTACTATGTGGGGAGTTGGGATTTGACACTTATGAATACTTGCTTTACACCCACCAGGTTTCTCAACACCAATGCAGTGTCACTTAATGACTCTCAAGCAGGGGTTAGTCGATGACTCCTGCAGGTATTGACTCCATTTGACTTTAGTCCTTTTTATTTTAAAAATACATTAACAATTAGAACATCATTAACAATTTCCTCCATGGAATTAACAATTGTCTGAACTGTAGTTTCAGAGAGACCTGACCCTTGCAAATGTGCACAGCTGAACCACACATGGTTGTCAATTGTGGTGCAACAGAAATCCACATCAGGCAGGCTTTGCAGGGTGACATCCTTGTCGTGATCAACTGAATGCTCAGGTTTACTGAGGCGTCTTTTAAATCCAGAATAAGTTGAAAAAGATGATAAACATCCTGGCTGTCCACATTTTAACCTCAAGTTCTTATACCCAGGGTAGAGTCCATGTTAAAACTTTAAATGTCGACATAAAATATAAATTGTGTTCTGGTACTCCTTACAAACAAAACATTGGTACATGCTTTACCCAAACAGCTTGGTGGGAAGTTCATTTTCCTCGCTGCAACTCTGTGTCAACTTCGTTTTCCCGTTGCAGCAGGCGCGTACGAAGTTCCTTCACACGCGGGGTCTCCTTCGTGGTCTCAGCATCGATGTGGTAGACTGTTGTCTGAAAAAACATATAAAAGCCGTGGAGCATGTCGTCGTAGTTGAGCCCGAAGACATAATGAGCCTTGAATAACTCATCAAAGGCTGCCACGGCTGTCTGGCCTTTGCAGGGGATCGCCTTGTGATCCAGGACGATGTAGAACCTGTGATAGAAATAACCATTACTAAAATTGAAGATCTGAAGTCAAGCCATAGTTCTCCGGATTTCATGTGTAAAGTACCCCAGCATGTGAACAGAGGGAATCAAACACTTCAAGGTTGGAGGGGGAGAGGGGTTACCCACCACAGGCACTTTGCACTAGTAAAACAAAATATATTTTCTCTACATACTACACACCTTTGGATCTTGTTTTTTTGCTGTCCAAGAGCAAGGAGGAAGGGTTGTCTGGTTTGCGCTCCCATCGCATCAGTCCTCCCAAGGAAGGTTGAAAGACTGGCTCCTTCCTGTTGGCAATTGAATGTTATGTTAGCTTGTTATGGGTATTCCTTTTTTTCCTCTCTTTTTTTTTACTTTTACAGACTGCAACTTTTTACTGGGCAAGACAAGTTATTTTTGTTTTATCATAAGACACCACAGGATAAACATATACCTGAATATATGATATGTGTGATGTGTTGTGATATCTCACAACACGATTGGCCGCTTGAGCTGAGCTGATTTTGGCGCACTTCTTCTGGCCTCGTGAGGTTGGGGGGAGGAGGTGCAGTAGCAACAGAATTGCTGACATATCAGCATCCCATCCTAGAGACAAGATGATATTGCAATGAAAAGTTTTCTAATTCATTACAAATTCATTTCATTGGACATGCACATAATGAAATTGAAGCAAGCATTTTTACAATACAATACTCTGTTGGCCACATACAATAGTCAATTTAACTATCACATAATGGAAGACAATAACAATCAATCAATAACAGAAAAAGCTGCTGTCCATAACAGACATAGGCTTAGCTTCTGACGCCTATCTTCAACATAGCATATTCAGTTGATTAGACATGCACATAGCAAATTTTATGCCAACCATAAGGTACTTCTGGTTGTGGCTCCAATGCTGACATCAACTCCTCGACATGCAGATTTGGGGGGAGAGTCTTGCATTCCGCTATGACCTTGGGCTTGAAACGTGTAGGCCACCTGGCGAGGAAGTTCCTGGACACACATCGCCAAAGATCATTGAGAAATCCTGGTCAATCTGGAGAAAAAGAACAAACAATTTAATGTTTACTTCAAACAAAATGTCACATATATTGTCTAGACTAAGGTTATTAGCATTACAAAAACTTGCCAGTAAGCACTTCAGTCATGTTGGTTGAATTTGGCTGTCAGTACACTTCTCATTAAGGTGAGGGGTCAAATATTGAAGGCACAGTTGAAAAAGGCCTTACCAATCCAGCAACATCAAGGAAACGTGGGAATTCATCCAGGAGCGAGGATGATGCAGCCTCATCATGGACCAGCTTCTGTCGATAACTGAAAGTCACCCTCATCCTGTCTTTGACCACGGATTCATCATTGGAGTGTCTCATTGTGGATAGAGCCTCCTTGCACCCGTCGCCAGAGAGCTGTTCATCAGTTGATCGAGGTTCTCGGATGGTTTTGGTGCTGTTTTGATGGGTGGATGTTGAGGGCCTCTGAGACTCACGAGGAGTAGAGCGTTGAGGTGTGTTGCGTTAGCCAGTACTGCATGTGGGATCATAGAAGTGCTCCTGTTGAGAAACAAAATGAAGAGGTGCATGTTCAGTGTACCATTTTAACAGCCTTACTTGATCACACAGACATCAGCTATGCTGCCAAAACACATCTTTACTCAAACAAAGTAGAACTTACAAATCCATGTTTTGAAAAGGGATCTCGGAGGTTTGGGAATAGACTCACGATGCCAAGAGCATAGTTGACTCGCACATTTTTGGCCGGAGTCCTCCTGTAAAAACAAGGCCTTGGTTATTCGTAAGTCCATTTTTAAATCCAAGTAAGAAGCAACAGCTACTATGACTTGCCATTATAGACATTAATTTAGACTGTGCACATCTGTAGTCTTGCTCAAGTATTTCCTGCCCTACACTATTGGATGCAGTGATTGATCAGGTTTCATCAAACAAGCATGCATTGACCCCTCTTCATTATTTTGCCTCTCTTAATGACTTTGTATTTGTTAGGTCAGAAAAAGAAGTGGGTATTCCTGTGTTTCAGGATAAAGAGTAACAAAATTCTAAGCTACACCAGAAAACCTTCCTTTAGTCCCCAGTTTTAATACAGTCACCTGTCCCTTGTTGGTTTCACTCCTCGTCCCCTCTAGAGGGGAGGAGGACAAAGACAAAAGTTTCTCTTACCCATGTGTTTGAGTCATATCTGCCACCAAGATGTTCACCATCAGTTTACGCCGAGCATCTGTCAGTGTTTTCGTTCTGCCATATTCCATGTAGATTTGTTCTCCCTCTGGACTGGCTTTCAGAGTGTCATCAACCATCTGCCAAAACAGGTCATTGCATATACCAGTAAGTTGACACATGCTTTCTTGATGCAAATGTCAGCTATTGGACAAAAGCGGTAGTTTTGATGTACAGCATCTATTATAATTATGACGTGTGTGTCCTACTGCGGTTCAAACCAAACTCATGAAAATGACTACTTATATAAATAAAACTTGGGAACGGCCGCATTTGCATGGGTGCTAACATTGAACAGATAGTTCACCTTTCAACCCCATGCCAGTGGATGGTGCTGTGAAAATTTAAAGACTGTCGTTTCACCAAACACTGCTTTAAGACATAGACAGTGTACAATACAATACAGTAATGAATATCATATCAAATTTACAATCTCTCCTAACATTTACCTTTTTTGCTTCATCCCGATTCATTAATTCGATGCACCGCCTCTTTCTCTGTAAGGTGGAAGGGGGGATGGACCCCGAAGTAGAAAGGGGGGAAGTGAAAGACTCATCTGTGACTGCTGAGGACGATGACTCAACTGAGGACTGTGACACGTCTGTGACGATCTGCAGATTAAACTCTGTAAAATATCCAACAAAAAAGTCTTAATAGCCTAGACACAGGATAACAAAATGAGCAGGTGAATCTACAATATGATCAACTATAAATTGTGGTAGTAAGTACGCTGTGTGTGGCAAATATATACAATGAGCTTCAGGCTGAACACTTGACTCCCCAAAACACATCCCATTATTTACTTATTTACCGGTAAATTTCCTCCTGCTCCTGGGTACCCACAGTATCAAAATTGTAAGACTTGCACTGGCCAAACACACCCTAATGAACTCCGAGTTGGCATTCAGTAAATCAGGAAGACATCCTAAACATGTAGTGCTATGGGGGTAGGATGAGGACTGAATATAACAGCTCTATCATGTGCCCAGTGGCTCTATTCTTACCTGTAACTGGTGGTCCCTGACGAACTATGAATGTCTGTAGACCTGACAGAACAAGTTCCTCAAAGACATCGGCTTCTATCACTGTTCCTGACTCATCACTCAAGGTGAGCTCACCTTCAGCCGGCAGTGACAATTTCTCTCTTACTAGTAAAGCAAAGTCAAAAATAAAGGTTTCAGTAAGGCATTGGTTTGTGAGGGGAGGTTCAGCATGTTAAAGGGGAAGTATGGCCTTTTGCACCCTGGAAGTATGGCTTTTTGCACCCTGGGCCCTATTTTCCCATCTACTTTTATCTAGCTGAGTGGTGGGATTTTGAATATTTGCACTTGCTCCAGTACGAAGCGAGGGACTGCAGCTGCAAAGCTTGTTTCAATGTATTCCAATGGGGCAATTGGCTTTATGCACAGCTCCACTACTTCCTGAACTTAAGCCAGCTCCTTTATTTCCTGTCTTACATTATTGGACAAACTGATTAATCCAGGTGTGTCTGACCATTGTGACTACTGAGGTCAGACACACCGGGTTAAGTTTGTCCAATTTACAGGCTGCTCACTGTAGTCCCTAGCTTTGTACTGGAGCAACATCCTACCACTCATTCAAATAAAAGTAAATGGGAAAATAGGGTCCAGGCTGCTTAAAACCATACTAAGCGCTATACATCACTTCCCATTAACCTAAAGCATAGGAATGATCACATTCTTTCAGCACGAGGGTGAGTAGATGGGAGAATTAACATTTTAAAGTGAAATAGCCCTTTAATTTAAAAAAGTATCCTTTAAACCCCACATTACTGACAGGAAATGCAAGAGGGATGTACATTTCAAATATTCACAAGTTAAGGCTACTTACTTGCTTGGAGAAAGTCAAAGAAGACAAACGTCCCATCGCATTCTGGAACTCTTACATATTTCTGCAGTCCTTCGTTGTACACCTTAGCCAGCATTTCCTGTTGAGTAAATGATAAATCAGTCTGTCGGTTTTTTTAAACAGCCCTTCGTCTCTCATAGCCCCTCCACCTGCTGTTTCTCTGTGTGTGTATGTGCGGTACACACACACACGCTAACACGGGTGCATGGACAGGTCGTGCTTGGGCTCTAATAAACGGTAAATGCGCTAAATAGCCAGCATGACCACTTCTTCTCATCCTCATTATCATTCATTATTATTATTATTATTATTATTAATAATAATAATATTGTTTAAAGTGAGCCTCTTACCATTTAACAGAAAAATACATCATACAAATAGCAACTTTTGCAGCCTCGTCAGTCTGATGGCGAGTTATCACCTTTCTGTCATCACTAACATACTGTTAATAATCAAAGAAGCTCTGAGGCTTTGTTCTAATATGTTATAATACAAGATTTAAGCATTGAGCTACAATCAGGCTACATTCATGATTCTGTACAGTCAAACTAACCAAAAACTTCTTATTGATCATCATTGTAAAGTTTCAGGGCGTTCCTGTAACTCACGGTGCCAGAGGGGAGGGAAAGACGCTGAATGAAGCAGTTTACACAGATACACTGCAGACAAAGTCCAGACTATTGTTGTTATTTCACACATGTAGCACACAACAGGAGACTGTGTCAGACGAGTTCTCACGTGCTGAATTAACTAATTGATAACGTAGCAGCGCGACGGGTCCTTGCTAGCTAAGCAGCTAAACTTTAGCGCCGCTCCGTGATCCCGCCCGGTGTGGGTCACTACACTGTCATTGGTCAGGCGAGCACACGCTGTTAACGATACCATTGGCTGTAGAGTGTGTCAATCTGTCAATAAAAATCAGCCAACAGTTCTCCTCCGATCTACATTGATCTCACAAGTCGCCTCTGTTAAATGTGAATGACGGAAATCCGACGGAGAACTTTAATCCATGTATTTGTGTTTAATCTAAACAGAGCGCGCCAGAGATGAACACACGAACACACACACACACCCCCAACGGTAACTGTAAAGCCAGCGAGGTAACTTAACCAGCAGCAATTAAAAACCACAGGACCCAGATAAAAAGTACCGTTAAAACGAACCACCGCCAGCCCGACCCTCTCCACAGTTCAAAACAAGCAATTCAAAACCGAAGGAACACAGGGACATGTGCTTTATAGTTAATGGCTCAAAACAGTCTCCTTTCCTAAACTAAACTCCGAGGTGCACCTGCATCAAAATGGCGGTTAATGCTTACAGCTACAAATTGAAATGTGCTAGTTACCTGACATTAATGTTAAAATTCACCAGTCTCGTGCCGAGTTTAGACGAGCGACTGTTTAAAGTTACAAATTAAATTTTACGTTGTGTTCGGTAATATGGTTTGAAGAAATAACGTTAAACTTCAAAAGTTGGCTTAAGTGAGCTAGCTTTAGCTCACTTTAGCTAGCTAGCTAGCTCACAAGTAACCCTGCTGAACAAAGCTAAAATGTATCATGAATTCCGTTAAAAATATGATTGAGTTGGTGGATTATTTACATTCCATATTTACCCTGACGCTTTACAGTTTGATGAGGCACATTAAGATATGCGGCCTGCGGCCTCCACCTTCTGTGCGCGAAGGGAGAACAATGAAGAAGGGACGCCCATTTTGTGCACAAACCTGCCTTGCACGGGTTTACCTGGGCTGAAACGCAGGGGCAGGGACCTTAACACTGTCATCCAGAGTTGATTTGCAGAAAATGACACTCTCACATTTGACACCCAATTCTATCACCATCACATCAACACACTGGACAGAGTGTTACAATAAACAGATAAGACACTACATGGAGTTAAATTGACTCCAATGAGTAACACTTTTTACTCCCAACACATTGACACCGAGAAATCAACTCTGCCGGTTTTGCTGTGTGGGGGACACAATCGGTGACGTAATTAGCATCACCTGTGTATCAAGGGAATTGAGTACAGGTGTGTGTGTGTGTGTGTGTGTGTGTGTGTGTGTGTGTGTGTGTGTGTGAGACTGCGGGCGGGAAGTCGTCTGGAAGGTGACAAAGGACAGAGCAGACGGGGCACGGGGGGAGCATCTGACTGCTGCGGTTCGGCACTCTTGGGAGGGAGGGTGTCGTTCGCAGCCGTTTAGGACTGCCGGCGATGAAGATAGTTAGAGAGGGGGTCAGAGGTTCCTGTGTGAGGAGGGGAGGTCTGCTGCCTCCTGTAGGAAGTTAGGGCCGGGCTTTAGAAGAGTGCAGGAGCCGCCACTGCTCTTCATACTCCCTGCTGCCGTGCGCGACACTGACGCGACACTGACGCCAGCCGAACTGTCTGTGGCGTCCAGCGAAGCCGCTCCCCGGGGAGTTGGACGGCATCACAAGCTCAGACCCCGGGGGAGGGTCTCGTCAAGCGGGCGAGTTAAGTTTGACCAATATTGTTGTTAAATGTATTTCTGTGTGTGTGTGTTTTATATAGGCCGTTGTGTAGTGCAGAGGGGGAGGAGGTTACAGGTGGGAGAGCTATCGTCATAAGCGGGACATCCATACGGTTTCACTTTAAACGGTGAGAGTGGATTGCTGTGATTTCTCAAGTTGCTGTGATTGATAAATTGCAGTGCCTCCTGCGTTGAGGGTGTTGCGTGCTGTGATTTGAAATGGTGTGCCTTAAGCTAGAAACTAGCCCTGTGTGGGCTGTGTAGTGGTTCTTCACCTAGATGAAACGTGCAGTGACCTTCCTGTGGTGACTGGTGACCTCTAGTCATTTGTAGTCCTCCCTTCCTCTATGCAATAGTTATATATTCAATAAAGGATAAAACCCATATTTATTACAATACAATAATATCATTAAGTGTAGTTTTCAGCAGGAGGGATCTCGATGCATTTTAACTCGCCACAGGACCATGCACATGTCCACTTAGTAGTAGCCTATAGTATAGGATGTGTGTATATTATAGGCCCTATATCCACAGATGCGGTTCAAATTGCAAAAGAAACGGTTTAAATAAGGATACAAGGGGGCTGACCAAACATAGCTATGAGATGACAATTTAACAAACGTTTTTGGCAGATGCGGGACATTACATCCCAACTGCCAGATAAACTCCATGTAGTGGCATTCATTATCTCCATAGTCGCTATGTTTCCACTTAAATACTGCAATAAATCAGTCTGAATGTTTTTATAAGTTGTGACCGGAAGTGGAGTTTTTGTTTTGTGATTTGTTTCTTTCTTTCTTTCTCTATTTTTATTTTTAGCTAATAACATTATACTTTTAACCCGAGCTGACAGTTTGTTATTCGTTTCTGTCTGTTTGCGCATTTTTGTGATAGTAACTGATGCGACGAGGGACCGTCGCGATGGTTTTATTTTGAAAAATACGCATGCGGAAGTAGTTTTCTGATATCTGTCTCTCATTGGCTCGCGGCGAAATTTCCCAAATGCTACGCGCTTAATGCAGTTGTGGATGCAGAAGCTTCCAACTGTAGCAGAAGGTGGTTGATAAAAAAAAAAAAAAGATAGAAGAAAAGGATAGAAGAAGCTCAAACATAACCGGAGCGGTTTCTTGACCAACATTTCTCCAGCGCCGAAGCGGTAGCTAACTGTTCCTAGCTAACATTTTCTATCGTGGCAGCTAAAATAACGGTAACCGCTGTGTTGATTATCAGTTATGTTTCAGTTGGAAATGCTAAACTAGAACAGAAACAGGAGACAGCAGAGTAACTGAACGAGTTAACAAGTGATGAAAAACATAACGTATTTAGCTTTTAGTGAGCCTGTTTGTAACTTACAACGCCGCTAATTGACATTTTGATGCATTGTTCCGTTGGTATCAAGTTCAAAGGAGCCCGATTTTTGTAAAACCGTTACTCCTAGTTCAATTCAATTCTATTCAATTTTATTTATAGTGTCAAATCACAACAGAGTCATCTCAGGACACTTAACACATTGAGCAGGACTAGAATACGCTCAAAATTTCAAGAGTCAACACAATTTCAAAGTCCCAACATCACCCAGGGGCAAGCGTTACAGCGACAGTGGCGAGAAAAAAATGCCTTAATAGGCTTTTAGGCAGAAATCTCGTGCAGCCCAGGCCCTTGGGTTCCAACTGCATTTGGTGTTGGTAGTATGGTAGTGGTAGCATTAACAGTAGTGGTGGTATTAACAAAAGCAATAGTATCAACAGTAGTAGTCCATGGCAGCAGGCACAGCCACGCCAAGATGGATCCATCCCAGCCACGTCGCCGTAGACCAGGAAGCAGGAGTGGTTGAGCAGTCACACAGCTCACACATAGGACACACATAGTGTCCTATGCATTAACTGTACTTAATGAATGTCTTTTAAGGGCCTTCAGCTGTAGGTCATCATGCAGGCGGATATGCTGAGCCTCCAGGGCTTATATGATAAGATGAGGACTCAAATTGACCTTCTTAACGAGGGCCTTGAACCCAGTGAGTAGTGTATGACTCTTGGTTTTATCTTTACTGTCTATCATTTGGGATATATGCTGTACGTTCCTATACAGATGCCTGACACAGAACTATGTCTCCCCCCCCAGGCTTCATCAAGGTGGTACAAAACTTTGAAGACTGCCGTCGCAAATGGCTGAGTACAGAGCAACAACTGGCCTCTTGCAAAGAGGTGCTCACCAAAACAGAGATGGAGAGGTCAGCCTTGGAGGTCAAACTGAAACATGCCCGCAACCAAGTAGACGTGGAGATACGGCGCAGGATGAAGGCTGAGTCGGACTGTGAGAAATTGGTATGTTAGATCAAATGCAGACCCTTGTTTGCTGATGTGTTGATTTACCGATCTACTATTTCTGCACCTGGTTCAAGGAGTCTTTTTTTTTTTTTTTGTGCTCTGCTTGCATTTCTGTAATACAGGACCATCAAATACAGTTGATGCGGGAACTCCTGACCAGTGAGGGATCATCCGACAGCGTCCAGCTGAGTGCAGAGCAGGGCTCAGCTCTTGCCGTCCTGAACCCAAACTGCCAGGCAGCAGCCAACCTGAATACCAGCCTAAGGTAATAAATCTTGTAACTTGTTGCCAAAGCCATGTTTAATATGGAGTGCAGTGTCCCTGATGATTTACCCTCATCTCCTAACGTCTGACACTTGAGGCTCAGATGCAACACAGAATTGTATTCCCAAGCTAACTTGAAACTGAAGAACTCACCCATCTATTTCCATGTCCATCTATTTAT
The DNA here is from genome assembly GCA_029853015.1 of Chelidonichthys spinosus. Classification (NCBI taxonomy): domain Eukaryota; kingdom Metazoa; phylum Chordata; class Actinopteri; order Perciformes; family Triglidae; genus Chelidonichthys; species Chelidonichthys spinosus. The sequence continues at coordinate 9,519,501 of CM056829.1, read as the reverse complement.
CACATGGAAGCACTGTTACAGCACACTTTAAAACCACTCTGAACTTTCAAATCCTTTCCAATTTAGGTTTTTGAAGATGGAATGACAAATAAAACACTTTACGGGTGGAAGCATATGTAAATAAAATGTATGTGTGGGAAATACTGCTGACTGGCTTGACACAATTTCCGTTGCGCCTTGTAGACTGATGACAATAGACGAGTCAGCATCCATCTTGTCGGATATTAGCTACGACAAAACAGATGACTCTCTTGTAAGTACTTCCTTTTTTAGTATCACATATTATTTAACATCATATAAAGTAAAAATGGTTCTGATAGACTTAATCTGTGACAGGATTGGGTCTCCTCCACCGTGAGGACCGTGCGCCTCAAGAAAAGAGAAAAACGGGTATGACAAGTTCACCGTTTGTGTTTGGAAGAATGGTTTTATGTTCACTGGAGCTACAGCTGTCATGTCTGTCTTGATTTCAGCGATCCTCGAGGAATCATGTGGATGGTCCACCAGTTGCCTGTAAACGGTCTCGATCAACAGGCAGAGCTTCAGGGAGGGTTAGCATGTTTGCTTTTTCATTAATGAAATGTGTTGTGTATTACACATGACCAAGATCACTCCTAAAAAAAAAAATAATAAGCTGGAAAAAAATGAAATGCTCTGTCAGCTTTGGCAATCAGAAGCCTGTAACCAGAACTGAAAACCCACCATTGAGCCCTGACATAGTTTGAATGAATGTGGCTAGTCTTGCTGTTAGTTTGCTTTTCAATTTGTGACAGGAAAATGAAAGCCTTGTGACAAAGACCAAAGTTACCCCTGTAAATAGAGGCCCTGTTGAGGCCGTTTCTATGATTGAGACTGTTCCTTATCGGACTCGCAGCAGGAGAAAGACTGGTAAGTTTTTTTTTAATGATGCAGTATAGAAACTTGGGGTGTTATGTGCCCCCTTCATATAATACATATAATCCAAACTAATATTGTCAGCCAGTTTAAATTAGGGAAATTTAAATTAGTGCTTTAAGGGACAATTATATTCTACTTCAATCCATTTAAAACATACTTTTATTTTTAAATGAAGGCAAGATGGTACTTTTTTTAAGCCATTTTAGAATAACTGACAAATCTAGGCTCATCATCCAGCAAACCAATCTACTGCACAGGTAGAGTAGAACAGGTGCCCTGCTGTGATGCAGCCAAAACAGAATTATAATTGAATCAATGGAGACTGTGCTCGTCTGCCTGTTTGTAATATTTCCATTTTTATGGATGTCTTGAGTCTGAATATGCAGGAGCAGTTATTTGACAGTATGTCTTCATTTTGTCTCCTGTTCAGCTGCCATGGAGTGGGACTCTGAATCTGTCAATTCTGATGACCGTGACGGACAGAGAAAAGCAGCACCGGGTACTCCGCAGAGCCATGGAGGTTTCCGTCTTCACGAGTTTGTCTCCAAAACTGTACGAATACCATTTTATATGACTAGATAAGCACATTCCAGTACTTTTCTACGGTCATTACCTATTTTTTCCAGTAAGGTCAATTCGTTTGATCAAACGTGGCACTGAAGTAATTGTTATCTACTCTTATTGATTTTTCTTTCTGTACAGAACCTTATTCAAACAGTGTATTTACTTGATTTTATTTGACACAACAAAATGCAAGTTTGTGGTGAGGCTGAACCTATACTGTTAACGTTCTCTATTTACCAGACTCCTTAACTATGTTTATAGGTCATTAAGCCTGAATCATGTGAACCTTGTGGGAAGAGGATCAAGTTTGGACAGATTTCCATGAAGTGCCGTGACTGCAGGGTTGTCTCTCACCCAGAGTGTCGAGAGCGTTGTCCTCTGCCATGCATTCCCAACCTGGGCGCCACACCGGTTAAAATCGGGGAGGTGTGTGTAAACAATTTTCATAACCAATTACATTTACATTTACATTTAGGTCATTTAGCAGACGCTTTTGTCCAAAGCGACTTACAATAAGTACATTTGTCAAAAGAAGGAAACAAAGAAACCACGACGTATCATTGCAGATAAAGTAAGAGCTAAAAATAGAACAAGTGTTAGGTCCTCATCTGAGTAAAGTAGTACTTCAAGAGCAACAGTGCTAAGATCAGAGTGCTATAGGTAAGGTTTTTTTTTTTTTTTTTTTTTTTTTTTTTTTGTTTGTTTGTTTGTTTGTTTGTTTGTTTGTTTGTTTTTTTGGGGGGGGGGGTGTCGAGGGAGGGTGCTAGTGGGTCATGCTATGTAGAGTCAAGGTGAAGTCTGAACAGGTGAGTCTTGAGCCTTTTTCGGAAGATGGCAAATGACTCTGCTGTCCTGACATTGGTCGGGAGTTCGTTCCACCACTGAGGCGCCAGAACAGAGAAGAGTCTGGACTTTGCTGAGCGACATTTGCTTGATTTCAGCGATGGTGGTACCAGCCGGCCAGCTGAAGTAGAAGAGCGAAGTGCTCGCTTCGGGGCATGAGGTTTGACCAGTGTTTGAAGGTAGAAGGGTGCCGTTCCATTGATGGCCCTGAAGGCCAGTGTCATCGTCTTGAATTGGATGCGTGCTGCAACAGGGAGCCAGTGGAGGTCACGGAGGAGGGGGGTCACGTGGGAGAATTTGGGTAGATTGAATTCCTCTCTGGATGTGCTTTTACGTGCACAGGTTTCTATCGTCACTGAAATGTTATCACAGTGCTGATAGTTCACCCCATTTCTCCATTGTGCCCAGGGTGTGCTTGCAGACTACGTCCCTGACACAACGCCCATGATTCCTCCTCTTGTAGTCTACTGCGTCTGTGAAATTGAGCAAAGGGGCCTGCATGAGGTGAGTGGTGTTTCTCTGTGCTAATAATATCTATAATAAATGAAATTCTAACGGTTGTAAAGCCTCACACAACTGTAGTCCTGTTTAATGTCCTGCCCTCAAGCTGCAACGGGGTACTGTAACGGTGATCTGACCATCTATTCCCGGGGAGATCAAATTTGTAATTGCTTCAGTCCAGATCTCTTGATTGCTTTATGACTGTGATTAATGGCTGTGGCTAATTGTCTGTCTTCCTTTCAGGCTGGACTGTACCGTCTGTCCGGTGCTGATCGAACAGTGAAGGACCTGAAGGAAAAGTTTCTGCGCAGCAAAACGGTTCCCGTGCTCAGCAAGGTAGATGACATCAATGCTATCACTGGCCTCCTCAAGGACTTTCTGAGGAACCTCAAGGAGCCTCTTCTCACCTTCCGCCTCAACCGTACTTTCATGGAGGCAGCCGGTATGTGACTGGTGTTAGAATTGGTGCTTTTCTTAGTCGTTGTTTCTGATGTGTAGGACTCTCTAGGACACTAAATAAATAACGTATAACTTTTATTAACTTCAACTTTGTGTAACTTCTTTAATGGATGGCAGACATTTACACAACATATGTGCTTCCATTTTGTTTTTGCAATTTGTAGTGAGCAGTGATGGAAACCTCGGGCATGAATTTGCACAGAACAAACAAATGAGATTGATCTTTCAGTTTGTGAGCCATTGTAGTATTTGTTTGTTACTGGAGTCGGACACAATTGCTTTCAAGTGGTTAATAAATCCACCCAGCCTCCCATTCCTTGGTCTCTGCTGACAGTTATCTTTCGTCCCCCTCAGAGGTTTCAGATGACGACAACAGCATGGCTCTGATGTACCAAACCATCAGTGACCTGCCACAGCCCAACAGAGACACACTGGCTTTCTTAGTCCTTCACCTGAAGAGGTGAGCATTCAATCTAACCTAGCATTCACTCTGCTTTGATGCCTGGCATATTTCTTCTACAAGTCTACAAGTCAGTGTTGGGACTTGTCAATATGTAATACTCTCTCCTACTGACTTTTTATTTTACATTGGCTCCTAAATTTAATTGGGTTGAATTGCTGTAAGCAAAGATGTGTGGGTATCCCGTCTGATTTTACACCGTGCAGTTATTCTGTTTATTTAACCCAGGGGTCTGCAATCTTTTTTCATATAATCATTCAGAGTTGCTGACAGTTTGGACACTAGGATGGACATCAGTAACTTGGCTCGAGTGTTTGGTCCAACTATTGTGGGTCATGCAGTCCCCAACCCTGACCCCATGATGATCCTGCAGGATACCAAACGACAGCCCAAGGTAGGACTGAACGATTTATTAACGTCAAAGTCTTTTTTGAAAGATTTTCGAAAATGATGCGTCTTCAGTGGTTAGTCACAAGACCGCATTTAACCACCATGGACCCCAGAGATACGACTCACCTGCCGTTTTAAGTCCTAAATGAATCGCCACGTGATTCGTTCAGATCTGCTGAGTTTTTGAAAATGAGGGCAGGTTGGGTTTCCCTCGGATGTGAAGCAGCACATTTAATAACACAATCCACCCTCTGTTTTATGCCAGTTAAATACTTTTATTGTGAACTAACTTGTGTAACCAGTGAGGCAGATATTGATGTGATAACAGCAGAAATGTACGTAGAGGTCTCTATGTAGATCTAACACTCAAATGACTAACATCAAAGACTCTTAGTGTCATGTGATTTAACATTAAGGAAAACAGTTATAAATATTACACTGATTAAGGAAATAATTTGAACCCAGCTTAATAAAGTACTGCCCTACCACATCACGCAGAGACCACTAAAAAGCTCAATACCATATAACACTACAGAACATCATCACAGTACAATAGACCTTTTAGTAATTGTGCTGCGTCTTGCCCAGGGCATTTACCCACATAACCAACTCAGCGCTGTTGAAAGAGGATGAGGCAACACGCTGAAATAGCCCTGATCGTTTGCATTCTTGCCAATCTCTTTCCGTTCAGGTTGTGGAGCGTCTGTTGGCTTTGGCGGTGCATTACTGGGCCCAGTTTGTGATGGCAGAAAGCGAGATCCCGAACTTGGACCACCTGATCATTGAGAATGCAAACTGCTATGCCACGCCTGAGAGAAGTACAAGCTCACTAGACTTTGTGTCTTTTCTAGTCTTTTCTGCACCATTTGTGAGAGTCTGGGCCCCATTGTTTACTGATTTGATATGTTCTTGTAATGTCTGTGCTGTTGCAGTGAGCATTCTGGGATCTCTGACTACTCCAGAGCACCAGCTCAATAAAACCCCTTCTGCCAGCTCCTTGTCTCAGCACTTGAAGTCCACTCTGACACCCAGGTAAACATGCAAGCAAAGTCCCCATCTGCCCCGTTTTAACCCGCTTTTTAAAATCGATGGGCCTCATGCAAGAATTGCTCGTATGAACAGATTTGTTCTTAAGTGGTTTGGACAAGTGATTTAGGAGAACTGGCCGCGTTCACCAATTCTCTCATTATACGAATTTTCTCTTGGGAATATAATTTACGAGTGGTCCAGACCTGTCGGATTGTATATTTCATTCCTTTTAAAGCAATTGAATTTGCAAGTCCTATTACAGGCTTATATTATTCATATAGCCTCCAAATATCCCTATTCATTTAAATAACACTAACATCAATATGACCATCTCGGATGGATTGCAAAATGATTTAAATGATTTGACCTCCCCTCCCTCTCATTGCAGTCATTAGTCCCCTTGCAGTGGTGAGACTTTTTTCTTATCAAACCATTTCTGTTTTATTTCAGCGACAGTATGACTCCCAGGTAACAAAGCATTAACAGCCATCTTTATTTCCCCCATTCCTTTCCCCCGAATTCAGCTGCTGACAGTGTTAAAAAATATAGACATTCCTTAATGGATCTCCAAAAGCAAGACATCAAAATAGGATGGATGGGGTGGATTGCGTAGTCTTATGTGGTATAACTGGGATGTACCAAAGAGAAAGTTAGAAGAATAATGAAAATGTGCTTGCATGAGGTCCGTTGATCTCATAATTACCTCTAGAATGACTGTTGTGTGCTGCTGATTCAATGTTTAACAGAGCTTTAAAAAGAAGCCTCTCAAATCTAGAGAAAAGCTGACATTTGAACATCTTTCATGAAGTTAATCTTCTGTACAATATCTCATTATCCTTCATTGACTCGATGTATTGCCTTTGATTCCTAATTCCATTAAATGCCATTATTTGCACTCTTTTGTTGCAGATTCGGGAGCAAGAGCAAATCCACAGTCGGACTTTGTCGCCAAGAGAAATAATTTGCATCCCCACTCCTTAAATAATCCAAAGCAGCTACATTAAACTATTTTATTGATACTGCAATAACAACCAATACTTATTTTTACATTTACGCATAACATGTATTAAGGTACCCCTTTGCCAATTGCTATAAACGCCCAAGTTTCTTAGTCTTCTTATAATCGTTTTAATATTTCACAATGGTAAGAGTTGTATTAATGTGTTGTATTGTATTTAATGTGTTTGTAATAGGATACTTTTTTAACCAAATTAGTTTTCCCATCTATGCATACTGTGTCTTTAGAGCTGATGCTTTTGTTCACGTTTTTACACATTTTGGAAATGTACCGTTTTATTTCTTTGAGAAATGTGCACCCTGGTGAAAATATGAAGTGTGTGTATATAGTTTTATTGTGACCTGCTTCTAATGCCAATTCTTTCTTTTGACAGTTTTCAACTCATGTGTCACTCAGAAGTTGAATAACTGATTCTTAGGCATTTCAAAGTTGTAATTGAATGTGTGACTGCTAGTAACACTATCTTATCTATCTTCTTTTCCCTTTTAAAGCATTTTGATTGTCTTCATCCTCCAGAGAATGTTGCTGTTTACAATTATTAGCAGATCTAATCAGTTATCATCTGAAAAACGTGACTGTGTAACTTGAGTGTAGCGCTACCAGGAACGTTGAGTTGCCGTGGCATTATTTATTTAACAATAAGCACAATTTTTTAACAAGTACACACTCTAAACGTCATAACTTATAAAATACATTTCTGACCTTGACAATTGTCTGTTTTTTTTTTTTTTTAAATGCTTTGTTCTGTGTCCTAGCTTTCTGAATCACAAGAGGATGTAAAGGGAGATAGTATGATCCTGGTTACAAGGAGGAACTTTACTTTTGTGTGGATTTTGGCAGCCCTTGTGGACAACGGTGGTAGCGTTCCCATGAGCACCATTACTTTGTCATAAAGACCTGCAGCTGTCGGGCTCAGTTTTTAAAAAAAAGACCTAATTTTATAGTGGCAGGTTCTGACCAGTCCAGCTGCCTGCATGTGGATCCAGCTTCTATGCTGCCGGATCTGGGTCTGAGCTGCAGGAGTTTCTGGGGAACCTGCATGCCATAAATCGTTGGGTCTGATTTAGCAGGGAATCAGACCCACTCAGTGTTTTAGTAGTTTCTACTTTGACCTATCTACTACTAGGTCTATTTGTGTATATATGTATATATATGTATGAAAGAAATCTCTTCAAGAGGATTCTGTAGAGGATTGTGGAGTCCCAGGCATTTAACTTCTGTATGTTGGTTAACCTTGAGAATGATTTAGTTACTCATATGTTGTGTGAATTGGTCTTTAACTCTTTAGGAAGGGTTAGGAGAAGATTTGCAAGGTTGGGTATTGCATGTGTTACTCTACCAAGTTGTTCTGAATTGTCCACACTTGGAGGGAGAAACTAATACGGGACAGCATTTAGTGTTGTACTTGTAAACATGAAAAATGACCAGAAGAAGTTTAAATGGGTAAAAAAAAAAAAAAAAAAAAAACTAGGAGAAAAGTTAAAACTGGGTCTGAATCAGATGAAAGTTAATGTTATATTGTTACAAAAATGCTGGGCTCTGGTTCCGATGACGCAGGCAGCTTTGTCTCCTCTCTAGAGTGACCTTCTTCCAACACATCTCAAGTTATTCTAACATGACAGAATCTTTACAGCCATCTTTTTCATTGCAGAGATGCTCAACCTGTACATTTTAGAGGTATGAATGAATTTTACAAAATAACACAAACGTGTGAGGCAATTACTGGGACCTCAGATGACTAAATGTCCATCAATTTAACATCAACATTTCAGCCATGGCCACAGAAGAGGAGTGTTCTTGATGTAGTCCTGGAAACCTGGGTCAGATCCCCACTTATTCATGGCCTGCTTCTCCAGGATGGGGATTCCGCTGACGTGACGTAGCAGGAACCAGACGAACAGAGGCGACACCACGCTCAGGTACTGAGGACCCTCCATCACTGATGATGCTGAGAGCCAGAGACCCGACCACTGCAGGATCTCTCCAAAATAGTTTGGATGTCTGCTGTAGGCCCACAAGCCACTCTGGATGAATCTCCCCTGGACGCATAAAAATGAATTTGACAGTTAATCTCAGTGAATGATGCATTACTGGTTGTGTGACGTGGGGGACTGTAAACTTACAGAGTTATTTGGGTCGCGCTTGAAAAGCCATTTCTGCTGGTCTGCAATAGTTTCGGTAGCAAAACCGAGGCCCCAAACAGTCCAGCCGATGTAGTCCCTCGTTCCCAGAGGCACATCTCGCTTCTCACTGTTCAGCATGAGGGTGGGCAGGAGGGTCATAAATACCCACATAGCTGAGAGAAACAGGGAAAAAAATGAATCATCTTTAACCAGCCTCGCCTCAATACCACCAAGAACTAAATATATTCATCCTACACTAACAGACATAGAATACAGTACATACTGAGAGCTGGAAACTAGACAGTGATTTATATGAGGCAACCCTCTCCACTTGGAGCAGAGTTGGTCAAGGACTACGGTTTTGAGAAGAAGGCATCTGCATCATTCTCGAGTACCTTGAATAGTCCAATATATAAAGAAAGTCCCTGGGCTGTCTCTGACTTTGTTGAACCTGCGGTCGTGACCGTCCTTCAAGATCCGCATGAAGAGGAATGTCCCCAGCCTTCAGAGAGAGAACACGGTTAACGTCCAGTCACATTAACCAAAGGCATTATTCATTAACCTGACTGGAAGGTTTCACATTCATTAGTTCCTCCTCTGACCTCGCCAAGGACCCTCTATAATTTACACAAAGCTGCAGGTTTTAATGACGGAGGGTTTAATCAGCATTCCTCCGTTGGAGTTTTATTCAGCTGTGCAGGGGAGGGGGTGTGTCACAGTGCGTTTAACAACGGGGGTCAACGCTGTCTCACTTACCTGAGTCCCCATGCTGTCACCAACCCAGTCTGCACCTTCTGGCGGACATGACTGGCTCCTCCCCAGAAACGACTCAGGTGGGCAAGCAGTATAAATGTGCCAGAGCCTGAAAAGAGAGAGAGCTGTAAACTCAGGGTGGTTGGGACATGGGCATGGTGGATGGCTGTACTTGTTGCACAGTAAGGCGTGTTCAATAAATCTTTTACTCGGGACACTGCAGACAATTGGTTCCAAAGTTCAAGGGTATATCCAGGAGCACGGTGCACGGTGACGAGCCAGAAGAGGACGAGTCCCAGGGAAGTGTCAAGGTGATTCATTTGGGAAATTATAGAGAAATCAGTGACTGCAGGCAGGTAAGATGTGCTGTTTTACACGTAACAAATGATTTGGTAATGATCTGTATTCAAGCCTCAAATCTAATTGGGTAAAAGGTGAGGACACAAGGACACAGAGCTGCAATTTAACCATCATATTAATCATTAAATAATCTGCTAAATAATTCAGTCTATAAAATGTCAGAGAATTGTGGGAGATGTTTTCACAATTTGCTAAATGACAGTGTGACACCTTACGTTGCTCGTTGTATCAGTTCAAAAAACCTCAAAATGTTCATTTGTACTACGTAAGAGAGAAAAAAAGCTGATATCAAATAATACAACTGAAAAGCTGGTACAAGGTAGGCCTAATGTTATGGTAATGTTTTTTTTTTTTTTTGCTTTAAATAAAAAAAGGGCTCCCCGGTTTGTTTAATAGGAGCGTCCCGTGATCTCTTTCTCCGCCCCTCAACATTAAGTTAAGCTGGTTGGATCTTAACCGGAAGGAGGAGCCTTCTGTCTGTTTCACAACAAAGCTGCTTTAGATAACTCGGCTTTTATAATGGTGACATGTTATGTTTAGAGCGGAATGCATTTTCGAAATTAAATTACAACTCACGCAGCTGAATAACGTTTGAATAACTCGCGTATTAAATATGATTCGCTTTTTCTGTCGAGTTTACAACAATTCAAGTCAGCAACTTAAAACAGAAAATGTGCGCGAATCAACACTGACGAAGGGAAGTGTTCGCCAGTTTGTTTGTTTTCCCATTACCTGCCAAATCATAAAACTTCTCGGTCCTGAAGGCTGCGGCCAGAGCCCAGCCGGCCCACTGGATGCCCAGGTCGGCGGCGGCACATTTCACCACAGTGCTCCCCATGATGAAGTCCTGCAGGGCGGCGAGCAGCTCCACAATCTGGTCTGTCTTTATCATGGGGCCACTCCTCCGACAACCACAGGAATATATCAACACTGGTTAAAGTTCGCCGCTGCCATTCTACGACTTGGAGTGGCTTGACCGCTGGGAACTCTGGGTATTGCAGTCGTCAGAGGATTAGTGTAGTTCCACAACCGGTACTACACTAAAGTACCGGTTGTGTAAAGAGGCACTCTAGAGTATGGAGGATAGAAGATGGAGAAATAAAAATAAAAAAAATCAATAAAAATCGAATTGATGAATAAATAAATAAATATGACCAAAATATGCACCAAAAAAGTATGTATGAATTAATGGATTAATTGTGACATATTTCTGTTTTCATTTATTTGTCAAGTCATTTGTTTTTATTTTGGTTTTGGCAGGTCCCATCCTCCATAACTAAGCCAGAGGTTTCACATGGTGCATGTATAATCCAAATGTCTCTCTTCTCCTTTTACCTTCATCATCAGAAATAAATACAATCAAGACAAACTATGGCCGACAGCACAAGTCCAAAAGGCAACAGCGGTGACTTTGCGAAAAAAGTCCAAAGACAGCTGAGCAGAAGCAAAGAAAAGGTAAAGGTTCTGTCTCCCAAATAGCAATAAAACCATTCAGTAGTAGTTGCTTTGACGGATGTGCTCTATTCTGAAGGTACTGCAAAGGCTGGGAAAGACAGTGGAGAGCAGAGATGATGACTTCGAACATTGTCTCCAACAGTTTAATGACCAGCAGGTAATCATTGGCTTAATGCTGCTGAGAAAATTAATAGTACAACAAGTTACTGTTTTTGTGTTTGTTTTGGGGGATAAAATATATTTTAAAAAAAAATGTGAACAGTCGAAAAAGGACTTTCATTTAAAAAAAAATAACATTTCCACTGCTGTCTCTACTGTTTATGCAAACACTGGGATGATTTATTGTCTATACTCAGAGAATCACACATCATAAAATTCATTACATCCAACGACTGACACTCCTTTTGCCTATTTGCAGACTGATGGGAACCGGATACACAAGGACCTGAGGAACTACATTAATGCAGTTAGAGGTGAAAATGCTTCTTGCTTGTAGACGCTGTATATTTGTGTGCTCTGCAGGTCTCATATAGAAGGGTCTGCTTTTTACAGACATGCGAGAAGCTTCGCGACGCCTTTCCCAGTCTCTGTTTGATGCTTATGAAACTGACTGGGCTGGAGAGGAAGATCTAGGAGCCATTGTAGAGGTCAGTATGATCACCAGAGATGTGCTAACGCTCTAATACTGCACATTTGTGTTTTACAAGGACTGAAGCAGCAGGATTCACACATTCCTAGGACCAAAAACCCTCATTAATGCAATATTTATGCTGCACCTTTTAATAAGGGGGAAGACCTCCTGTGGAATGACTTCGAGGTGAAGCTATTAGACCAGGCAGTACGCACCACAGAGTCCTATGTGAGCCAATTCCCAGATGTCAAGGTAAGGAAAAAAAGGAAGCAAGTATGCAAGCAAACAGACGTAAGTGCACAAGAAGGGCAAAAGGCCTGAGAGCAAACACACCATGTCTGTGCATTTCTATTCTACCATGCTATTTAATATGCCAGAAAAGTGCTTGGTACATGTATTCATAAGCTGCAGTATTAAAAGTCAAAAAGAAAAATGTGATTTGGAATGCAGTGCCCATCTTTTTCAATCTAAAGGAGAAGGTTGCCAAGAGGGGAAGAAAACTGGTGGACTACGATTCTTCCCTTCACCACCTGGAGGCACTACAGAGTGCCAAGAAGAGGGATGATGTCAAGATAAACAAGGTGAGTAATAATGGCATGCATCTCTCTCTCTCTCTCTCTCTCTCTCTCTCTCTCTCTCTCTCTCTCTCTCTCTCTTTTTTAAGCTGTATTTCAACTTTCATTTGATAAAAAATATATTTGGAAATGAATTCAATTTTTCTGCTTTGCAGGCAAAAGAAGATATGATTGTTGCCAAAGGTGTATATGAGAGCATCAACACTGAGTTAAAAGAAGAGCTGCCTGCTCTCTTTGAAAGGTCTGCTGTAATATTTACTTTACCACATGAGATGTAAGCGTGTTCACATTGTTGACGGTATATTTTGATATCTTTCCTCCTTAGCCGTGTGGGATGCTTTGTGACAGTCTTCTCAGCTGTATCAAATCTACGAGATATCTTCTATAAGGAAATTAGCACGGTATGTTATTCTTGAGTCGTTTGGCACACAATGTTCATTCAATGTGACGTTATAAAATATATTTTTCAGTGACCAGTTCTGTCCTCTTTTAGCTCAACCTTGATCTACTCAATGTGATAAAGGACCTGCAGGCTCAGCATCCGGACAAAGTTTTTGCTTTGAAGGGAATGCAACGGTGGGTTTTTTCCTTTTAGCTGTTGAATTTTGAATTCATTAATGAATGACATTATACTTCACACAATTTAATGCCAATATTTCATGTGTTTTGTGGCCAAACAGCACAGTGAGTTAAAATATGCAATATTTAAATGGTTTGTTGTATTTTCCTCACTGATTATGCAACAGAAAAAGTGCTTTTTAATTGTTTTTTTGGGGGGGATCAATGCTTTTAATAAATTCATGTCTCTATTTGGGGATATAAGCCAAATATTCAAACCATCTCCTTGGTTTTATTACAAATTATTATTTCAGGTATGGCTCCCTGAAGAGACGATCTCTGATGTCCCCGAAGGCCTGGAAATCCAGCTTCACTGACTTCCACAAGAGCTACAGCCCGAGACCTGGCCAGAGGTTTAGCTTTAGGTCCCCGGACAAGTCTCGCCAAAACACTCTGTCCAGAGAGAGCAGCATCCTTGCAGTCTCCCCGCGATCACCCCTGTCCGAGAGCCCCTTCTCAGAGTCCAGGGACCTGGACACGGAGTCGAGCCATAGTGAGACCCACAGTTCTCCTGCCCGAGCAGACGCTGCAGCTGGAAACGAGCTGAAGTCTGGAGAAGAAAGCAATCAGGGGGAAGAGGAGATGGGGGTGACAGAAGAGGAGTCCGAGCCTAAGCCTACTGCAGGGTCCGATAATAAGGGAGAATGTGGGAAAACTCCAGAGAGTGAGAGCAGCTCTGAACTGAACAACTCCCATGAATCAGAGAGCTTGGAGCTTCAGCTGTCTGCAGCAGACGTCGGCCCGCTGCACATCGAAGAGGCAGAAGACGGCCCGGTGGGCCTCGACACTCCTCAGCCAAATGGACTGGAGAATGGCGACGTTTCCGGGATAAACTCTGACACTAAGGAGCTGAGATTTCCTCACAAGGTTTGTCATTTGATTAGCTGAAGAATTGTTGACGCAGACCTCTATTCACTATTGTGTTTCTGCCATGACTCATGTTTTACATAACTTTTCTTTAGGATGTTCCTGCAGAAAAACAAGCATCTCCGGACTCAAAAAGCACAGAGGTTTAAAGCGTTCAAACTTAAGGTCTGTATGTGTTACATGCTCACATGCTCAGACTTATTGTTTCTTTCTGTCTGGTTTCTATATTTGACTGAGCTTTTCATGAATACAGAGAGGCACGGAGGAGATTGAAGTCAACAGCTGCACAAGAGAAAAAATGTGGAGACAGCCGCACCGAAGTGTCCAACTGTGGCGTCAGGAACGTTGGACACGTGCTTTGACTTGTTGGTGTTAGTTTTCTTATTTATCTTTTATTCAAATAATGTGTACATAGAGTACACAGTATGGGTAAAGTCATAGTTTTTTGTAACAACCATGTTTCATTTTAGGTATCCTTTCAAAAGTAAAGATACAATACCGCAGGGCCGGATATTCCAATATATTCTGCACCAAACATTTGAAAATCAGAGTTATTTCATGTGTGTTATTTCAGCGACTGCACCAATAGATTTGGAGGAAACTCCCTTGATCACTCCAGTATACTGAGGACGTCAGATTCCACGATCTTTTTCACCCATAACTGGAATCTGTGACTTAGTTGAAAATTGGGAAGGTTAATCATTACGTAATTCTGAGCAATTTTTTTGTATCACGTTGAACTAATTTCTTTGACTATGCATATAAAGATGTGTAGAAATGATTTTGTAATGTGTACACAATAAATCCTCCTGTCTTGTTTAAATTGAATTTACCAGAAAGTGTCAATAGCCTTGGTTGCCTCTCTGCCAATGAGGCAGATCTCACTCAGCACACATTTCTGAACCCAACACGTTCCACGTTAATGAAGCAGCTGACGGATCTGGTTTCCTACTTTTGAATGACAGCTAATGTTTGCAGGTCGAGACAAATTTGAACACAAATCGTTTAGTACATACCAAGTCATCTACTTGTGTAAGACAGAGTGGGTGAATTTGTTGTTTACAAAAACAGGAAGGAAGAAGAGCTGCTTTGTGTTAAGATAGATCCATGAGGAGCATCGCTGTCTGAAAACACCTTCAGCGTCTCCCATGGATTTGAAGGGGGTTTTGTGCCAACTATGAGAAAAAACCTATTTATGTCATCAGGGATTCATCAGCTTTGGGTAGCGGTTTAAAAAAACATGGTTGTTTACCATGCAGGAAGGATGTCGGGTGCGCCCCCGAAATCTGACCAGCACAGTGCTGGTTTGAACCGGTCTGGCATGGGGAAAAAAAGACGAAACTGTTAACAATAGGGACTAATATACAGAAATTTCACACGGCTTATTATTGTGGCTGAACCCAATTAGAAAAGCCACCACATGGCTGACACGGCCAAATGGAGCACGGCAAACTGAAGATGCCACCAAGTTGCTATAACTTGTATGCTCCTTGAACTAAACTCATTCTTGTATTTTTTTTTATCCCTTCCAAGTCCTTCAATGTGCAAAACTAAATTGCTGAAGTACAGATAGCCTTTAACATTCAGTTAGATTTTAATACAATCATTATATGCGCTGATAATATTAAGCTTATCAAGGTATTTAGACAACTTTTATAAAAACAATGAATCGGTTTGATATATATTCACTGACAAATAAATAAGCAAAATTAATTGATCCATCCATCCATCCATCCATTGTCTACTGCCTGTCTACATTGTCGCTGGGGGACTGGAGCCGATCCCAGCAGTCATTGAGCGAAGGCACACCCTGGACAGGTCGCCAGTCCATCGCAGGGCCTAAAATTAATTGATAAAAAATAAATTAAAAAAATCTGAGAATAGATATGTCTATATTTGCTACATAATGAACAGTAAAAAATAATAATAGTTATATTAAAAATCATATATATAAAGACTTCTAGCTAGCTTGTTCGGCTACATCTCTACTCTACTCTTTTCAAAGGAGTGAGCCATCTATCATTAGACGATCTTTGATGGGAGAGGGGAGGAGGGGGGAGGAAGGGAAGGGAGGGCGGAAATCGAGAGCTTGTGCTGCGTGACTGAGTGCGGGCAGAAAAAGTCGAGCAACTTTACTGTATTTCGCGGACGCAGTTTGAGAAGCCTCAACAGTCTCACACGCAGCTTAAATTTCAACTGAACTCAGCGAGTGTCCTCGCGCTCAGCGTCGCCTGCACGTCCGCGCGACGAGAGAATACGACATTTAACTCAGATTTCTAAACCCGGCGGTTTGGTTTGTGACACGCTCCGCTGCGCCCAGGTAGGTCAACTCCCGTAAACAGCTGTGGTGAATAATTGGAAGACTGGACGTGCAAATGTAGTTTAAACGCAACCTAGTTGTTGTTTTTTCTTTACTTCGACGTGACTTTGCGTCAACAAGTAACGTTCCGCTAACCGTCATGAGGATGTGTGGGAAAGGTGCGCCTGAGAGACAAAAGAGTCCGTAACAAAGGTGTTGACCGGTTTATTCCCACGTGACTTCAGCAGATGTACAACGTGATAGCGGCGAGTGTTGCGCGAGATATGTGGTTGTTTATTGTTCGTTTGTGTGTTGTTTCTCAGGTAGCCAGAGTTAACTGACTCCAACCATGACCAGTAAGTCCACCTTATCCTTCAGTTTACATGAAGTGCTTCTGTGTCTTTCCTCCTGTGTTGTGCTAGGATGTTTGCTTTGTTGTTAAAATAATAATAAAAGTGCTAGATGCTGCTATTCATTGCCAAGTATGTTTAACGTCAGGCTCATAAATGCATCTACGTGAATAATGCTGAATGAGTAGTTGTTTTGAAAGTACATAACGACAAACGTTTGATAATTCCAGGTCCCTAAATGCAAGTCCTGTTTTTCTTGGTAAACTAAATTTTTTTTTGGGGGGGGGGGTTGGTCATACAAAAAAATTACATTGCATGACGTCAATTTGTGCTCTAGGATTAATCAATTAACTAAGAGAAAAAAATCTGCAGATTAATGTAATCCTGGGCTGCAATTTATGATTGTTTTAGTTGATTAATCTGAAGGATTGGATATAGTTACTTTGCAGATCCATCTCTAATTGTTTGGTCTGTAAAATGTCATCAGATGTCTTGTTTCGTTGGACCAACCAAACCAACCACCAAATATTCAGTTTAACAGTAATGTTTGACAAGAAAATGTGGGAATGATCACATTTAAGAACCCATTTCTCAAAATGGTGACTGATTTTAATCAACCTCTATTGCTGATAATACGTTTGTACTTCTAATTAAGTAGTCATTTAAATGAATGTCTTTTCACGGTGTGGTATTGCTATTGTTACCTCTGCTCTCTGATTCAGTCGTTGCATCAGCGACAGGTTTGTTTGGGTCCGGGCCCTTAATAACCAGATTACTGTGTCACAACACTTAATATTCCCTCAGCCAAGCAGCTTTGTGGTTACACAACTCGCTTGGCGTGCTGATGATGGAGCTCTATGACATTTTAACACTTAAAAACTATTTCAGATACGGTGCCTTCGACAACTCTCCGCACATATGTAAACGCAAATGTGACAGGTGGTGAGTGCACTGTTTTCCTTTCTTTTAAAAGGTATGATCTGAATGTGTTCTCTTCGCTGACATCATATCCTGCTTCATCATCAACACATGTCATGCTTGTGTTTTGTCCACTACCAGATATGGAGCCTTTAACATCCCTTCCCACAAAAGCAGAAAGCACCATGACTCAGGGTGATTCCCACTCTTTTCTTCTTTTTAATGTTTTCTATTACTGACACATAAAACCACTCTCCGCCTGGAACCAAAGTCTAATTCTGCACAATAGAACAATCTCATGACCTTTCAACATCCTTTGTTACCAGTAACATGTGGTTAAAAAAAAACAAAATAAACAACCTACTTTTTTTTGTGTTGTAATTTCCCCCTCAGTTGTAACAACAGCAGCCCCCGCCGGCTCAGACTCCGCAGTCGTAGCAGGTAACCGTTTTCCTGAACGTTTTCTCACCATATTGTCTCAAAGTGGACTTTAAAGACTACTGTTTTTTTGTTTTCAGTGGTTGTTGTCCTCATCCTGCTGACGGTAGCTGCTTTGGGATTCCTGCTTTACCGGTATCTGTGCCACAACAAAGGAGACTACAGGACGACGGGGGAGCCGGCTCCGGGTGAGGACCCCGATGAGGAGTACAATAACCAGGCTGTGAGCGAAAAGAAGGAATACTTCATATGAACCTGGTGGAGAAAGACAACGGGTCTGCGGAAGACCGACAAGAATGAGACGTTTTCTTGTGCAGCCATTTTTTTTTTGAAGGAAGGCCACGACTTTCTGCACATGAAGGCAGAGAAAAACCATTTAAAGATTCTGTTGTGAAAAATGCTGAAGCGCACAAGCAATACCAAAGATTGTGACAGTAGGAGTGGATGTTGATGAATGAGGAGCAGGCGACAAAGCAACAGGTGTGTGTGTGTGTGTGTGTGTGTGTGTGTGTGTGTGTGTGTGTGTGTGTGTGTGTGTGTGTGTGTGTGTGTGTGTGTGTGTGTGTGTGTGTGTGTGTGTGTGTGTGTGTGTGTGTGTGTGTGTGTGTGTGTGTGTGTGTGTGTGTGTGTGTGTGTGTGTTAGCACGAGTGGTGGGATTTTAGTATGTCACAGTTACATGATCAGTAAATGCTCTGCCACATCATGTATCGGCCATGTTTCACTTTTCTCCACCATCTACAGTTGATTTCATTCGGACACTTTTCCCCCACCAAACATTATACAAGATGCGTTATGAAGTTATTGATTTGCTTTTTAAATGTTTTTCTATGCGATTCATTTATATCTACGTTAATATATCCTCTTTTTTGAATTCAGGACAGCCTAAACATTATTTGATGTGCCTGATTTTGCTTTGTATTATTCCTTGTGAAACATGGTTACTGCTGACTTCTCTTTTTGAGATAAATATGGAAGGCAATAAAACCTTTTCTTGGACTTGTGCCAATATACAGTGTGACAGCGTAGTGATGTTTAATATATTTCAAAATAGTCGGTCATTAACCCACAATCTGACATTGAATCGATGGTCAAAGCACAAAGTATTAAGATGTTTAACACTTTGAGTTACACCTTGCTTCATCCAATGGAATCCCATGCAAAAGTCATAACAGCACAAGCCCACTTTTATTAAGCTTATGCTCAGATTTTGTCGCCTGTTTTGAGTCAATTAAGTGAATATTAGACATACGTTCCAATACATGACGGACCACAGCTTCAAATGATTACAATAGATGTCAATCAAAACCTGACCGCATCGAGAACTTAATTGAAAAAGCTTTATAAAAGGCGTGATCTATTGCGGGCGGTCAGATTAAAATACAGCGGACACAAGAAATTGTCAACTCATTGTATTTCTGAGGTGATTTTGACAAAAATACAGATCCATATTTGACTCACTTCTTTTTATATCAAAGTGACAATATTTTGGTTATTGATGCTTTCATACAGTGTATATATATTGAACTAAGGTGGGTGATTCCTGTATGAAGACCAAGCAAGTAGACGCTTCTACTCCCACCAAATAAATTGGTAAAACGATCAGTTAAGTGTGATGCAGTCTAATGCTATAATCACCACAAAACAATAACTGAAAATCCCAGATGTTATCTCGGGTCACAATCACGAAATAAAAAGCTACCCTGTTCAAACACATAGTATATATAAATAAAATTAAACACACATGCAGATTTTCAAATTTCCAAAATAACCTTTATTCTAAACTTACATTTTAAATTTTAAGTTTAGTATAAAAAAGTTAAGTGCACCTAAGACCTTTTTTTCTTTTTCTTCAAAGTACTCCATCTTTGACACTCATCTCCTTTAGTAATCTTAAAAGATAGAATGTGTACCAAAGTCCATCACATCACTTTAGTACATACATCTATTTTACAAAATATTGTAAAGAGAATCCCTGAACTATAAATGTCCATAATCCTTCAACAAAGAGAAATCCATTTGTTGGCTGTGGTTGGCATAGCATCTACTGGTCAGCTGTAGTTTACAGTACTTCATATTGCTGGGACAAAGCCACCATTACGCTGCTTCACAAACAAGGAAAGAAACAGAACAAAGTGAATCATATTTTTTAAGTTTTGATAGCTGTGGCCTCTTCTCCAGCTCGAGTGACACATCTGTCACATCTGGTATTGTAGCTATGTATAAGAGCTGCTGACAGGAGTTGATCAGATGAACGTAGCACGTTTTTCAGACAGCTGCTCTCTCCGACTTGACGCTGAAATCGCTAAATGTCAGTCGACAGCAGCAGCATTTCTTTTTCTGGTGGCCACAGCTGTTAAAACTTGATATGGTGTGTCGGATACCCAGTGAAAACATGGATGCTACCAAGCACCAAAATGAAGAACGTCCACAAATGTACGTTGATGGTATCCATACTTACTAAGCTAGTTTCAGACACTGTATTTTATTCTGTATGTATTGTAACGTTTGATTAGCAGGACAAAAATGTCTTGGAAATGAACAATTATGTGATGTAGTCTCTGCACGTTTGCATACACTTCCAGGCTACCAAACAAGATGACATGTCTTGACATTACTTTTTAAAACAGACTGAACATGATGATTGTTTTCATTTATTTAAAAATGTTCAGAAATCTCACAGCTTTCTTTAAAAAGTCATGAAAACAGAATTTAAAAAAGTGTAGCCCCTTGTCTGCAGATTTTCTTTGCATCTCTGATAAAGTGTTTAATCAAATTTTTTTATATAGCAAAAGGTGCAAATGTATGCAACAACTTAAAGATGCGATTAACCCATAGAAAGTGACTTTAACTACCAACTGCAGTCATGTCAGACTGAAGAACACCAGACATGTTTGCTTTTAAATTGTGACACGTAAAATTTCAAGTCACAACCAAAAAAAGAATTGCATTGTAGACCAAATCTTTGTACAACCAACTCATTGGTTATACTAAAAACTTTATTAACCTTACTCGTCATGTAAATGTGGAAAAGTAATGAAGGAAAAAAAAAACATTAAAATATTTATTAGGGTCTCCTCAGCCTTTGACAACTTCGACAAGAAACTAACGCTATCACAAAGGTGACAACTTTCTGCATGGAATAAATACCTTAAAAATTGGAATGATACTAAATTATACCGAGTGAAAAAACAAAAAGAGACACAGTGGAGGGTAGTTGTTGAAGTCTGTACAATAAAACATTTAGTGTATAAACTCTGGGTATCCGACTGTGAAATAGAAACAGGAGACACAAAAGCTAAAAATGTTACACCAACCACCCCTTCCCATTCAACTTACTATTTGGATTTACTTTAAATTTTCTTTCCTTTAAGTTTACTGAAGTGAATTTGCTTTAAATTAGGGCTATCCCCAGTGCTCTTTGGCACTTGACTATATTCATCTACAAATTGCCCAACAAGGTACAGTAAACCACTTTGGATATTGCATGAAATCTTTTTCTTTAATTATTTGCTTCAGTTTGATTTACAAGTGATTCAAATGTAACAATCTGTCAGAGACTGTACAGCAAATTAGTTTGGATATTTTTGATACTGTGTAAAGGACAAGACAATTCTAACTAGAAGCATCCAGGATGCTTAATCTTTTTCTCTTTTTGTATAGTTGAGATGGAATTTCAAGATCATACTGGTATTTACATGAAACTAGTACACATCTATTAATTTAACTACACTAAAGGTTTTCAAAAAGGACAAATGGAAATTTACTTTTTTTGCACTTCAACTGCAACTTTGTAACGGCATTTCACTTTCACCATAAAGCAGCTAAACTATATAATGCAGGTCTGATATTTCAATATTTCGTTTATGTAGCTTTTACAGGTATACAAGAACATCTCAATGGAATTTGTGATCCACTTGATCAAAGGAGACCAGGTCTCTTGAACAAATACAGACGCCTGAAAGAGTTCCAATCTGGATTGACCTTAGAGGTTATACCCATCGAAGAATTATGGAACCAATTCTATGCCATTAAAAATTCGCATTTGTTCCCTCCAGGCAGTGGCATTCGTTATTTGATCTCTAGGTCAGAAGTGGAGTACTGTACCTTTCACGAGGGCTCTAAAATATTACATTCCGTTAGGTGATATCAGTATTGTGGCATGGCCAAGCAGCCTGAAGAGGGAGGCGTATGGGATGGGGGAAGAACTGGGGCATCATTTGGGACGGGGACACGGTTTAGGCAAGAAGGAGGAGTTGAAGAGTTGCTGTTACCAGATGGTATAACCTCCACCCGTACCACCCAGGAAGAAGTTATTCTTGCGCTGTGTCATTACAACATTGGCACCCTGCATGGCAGCCAGTTGAGCTGCATTGGGGGGATGTCCTGGTGGTGGGGGCTGGAGAAGGACAAAACAAGCATGGCCAGACATAAGATGATACTGCATCGCAATAGCATCCTCACTGCGGGAATTTGGAATACGTGGAGGAGGTGGATACTCACTGGGATGGAAACACCGCTGCCTGCTGTGAAGCGAGCACCAGTATCAAAGCCGCCTTCCACCATCACTGTTGAACCAGGAGGGTACATGGCTCCCATGGGATAGTAAGCCATGGGGACATTCTGGCCCATTTGCCCAACCGGCATATGTGGCTGCATGGGCATAAACATCTGAGCACCAGGGTAGTGAGAGGACATCTGTGCCACCTGACTGGGCACCTGATGTGGAAGCACATATCTGGGCTGGTATATCTGCAGACACAGAGAGGACAAGACCTGAATGGAACTGTTCACTTAGGGGACAGTGTTATCAAAGAAGAAATGCTGGTAGTAGTTACCTCAGAATATGCAGGTGGTGTGTCTGTGTAAGGGGGTGCCTGAGGAGACATTTGCATAGCAGGAGGATATACTGGTGCAGAGCTCTGCTGAGGATACACAGCCTGCTGTGGATAAGAACCTGCAAAAATAAAAATAAAAAGATTTCAAATTGTCACATTTTAGTCACTCAACACTGCAACTGACACAGAAATCCCAGTTTCATTTTAGAGCGAAAAGTTTCTCAGAAACAAGAAGAATATTATCTGTCACAAGATATGGGACAGGAGACCCAGACACGACCAAGATCATGAAAACGGCATGTTTATTGTCAGGATATATAAAAGCATACCACATTTTCAGCAGTAATGAATGTTTAATATCAAATATCCAAATATGGAGTGGAAATCTAGCCCATGCATTGTTGCTTGTGGGGTGAAAGGTCGTGTCAATTCCAGTGCCCCCCCAAAAAATATTTTCAATAAAAAGATAAAAGGGCCCAAAATTGTGAACCAAGTATACATTATTGTGTTTTTTTTTTCAGGACAAGGGTTTACAAACTGACAAAACGTAAGAAAAAAACCCAAATGTATAACGACAAACATAACATTATTACGTGGAGCTGAAATTATCAGTCCCTTATAATAATTTTTTTTTTTTATAAAAAAAAAAAAAAAAAGATAAATTCTCGGATCGGTTATCTCGGAAGTAACGATGGGACCGTGGTTCTATTTGTGGATATTAATTATACAAAGCAAAGCAATCGAGAATTGTATCGGTAGATAAAATCGACAATGAAAATAATCGGCCTGGTCGCTTTGCTCACAAAAGACCCGAGTGTGTTGAAATGAGGTGCACAAACCACATTATGTACATATAAATATACTGCTACATGCGCCGGGTGTGCGAAGTAACAATAGATGTCGGACTCAAATTACAGATGCAGGTTTAGATTCCCATGCACGAGAACCCAAACAGTCAAATCACGTTAGCTCTGCCGTTTAAATTCTGCCTGGATTGAGTAACGCTGCTAACTGGAATATGTGACCTGGCCACCGATGCTAGAAGGTGACAGTGAATCAAGGCGGCCGTTATTTACATATAAAGCATTTTATAACACACTAAATGCCCGAGATCAACGAGTGTGCTACACAATTAGCCGGGAAAAAAACGTCAGTTTATTGTCATGTACGTAGCTAAACGTGAAGTCCGATTCAGATGGCCACAACGACAGCTCTTCATCTCTAGTTTTATCGTCAGCGCCGTAAAACGGGCAGCTGGCTAATCACCCAAACGAGGTCCGGACAAATACCTTTGTTGTTCATTGTTCTGGACTGGTGCGGAGTCTGAGGAATATCAGGTTAAACTGGGCTCTGCGTATCTTGTCACGGCCTTATAACAGGTTACGGCTTCACAATCATTCACTTCCTTGTTTTTCAGCTTCTTGTTGTTGTGGAAGTGGTGACGTCAGTCGTTCTCTATCTGTGGTTCGACGCACTCGGGGTTTTAAGTGCGCGCGCCCCCTACAGTTAGACACGGGGAACGAGACTTCCTGAAGGTGTTTCCTTTTTTCTTTCTTTCAACAAATCATTTACAGGGGACGAAATTAAGAGGTGAAGTGAAGATATTATATAATTATAATTCATGGGAAATCGCGGTGTCACAGCAACCAGGTGACTGTTTAAAACAACACAAGGATTCAAATAGTAAAATATAATCATGAACATGCAAGGGTGTTGATATTAATATTAACAGGCAGTTTTTTTCACATGATCTGTAGTGGACTACTTGTGTTACCAACGGACATACAGGCTTTGTATTTGGACATAGTAGGAGAAGCACAGGTGCTACCAATTATATTAAAGTTACTCTGTTGCGTTTAGGTGTCCCAGTATGACAGCATGTGCAATACCAGGACCCACTGCTACTATAACTGTAGAAGTAATACCTGTCAACATGTCTATTGTGGGAAAAGGCACTTTAAAGACATCCTTAATTTCTCTACATGTGCAGTTTCCTCTTAACTACAAAACGTAGCAGTTTTGTACTAATTCATAGAAGCGAGGAGCTTATTTGTCTTTCAAAAAACACTGCAGGTTTTATGCAACTGTTCGTCTACCATCTGTATCTATTATCTCGCCGTCAACGCTGTCTGTCTGTTCGGCTTTTATTCGCGCTACGTCCCCTTTAAGAAAACCATGGCACCTCGCAAGTCGAGGCAGACATTTTTCAATGCAAGATTTTTTCCGTGCATAAATTATGTTCATGACGTAGTGCAAAAGGCCAATTTTGTAGCAATTTTGTCCGACTTTACGGCTCAAATAGGATTTTGTGAGACACCTCCGGGATTTCGGATGCGCCGAACTGTTGCAGAAAGGGCTTCGTCATTAAATATTAAGAGGGAGGGAGAACCTAACATTGCAACCCTCCTTATCAATGCAAATACCTCTTTTGTGTGCAGTCACAGCGCCTGTCTGGGAGCTGAGGTGAATTTTTAATTATGTGTGACCGAAACAAACTGTGACAAGGACCTTTTTTTTATAAAAGCGGGGGATTACAGGAAAATAAGCTGCATTTACGCGGTAAGTTGAATGCAAAAACCGGGTGTCTTGTTCCGAGCCAGCTCCTCGCGCGTAGCAGCGAAATGGCGAGAGGAAATGAGTTTGGGTTAATATGCAATGTTCGTAATTAGCATAATTTATATATTTATGATAAAGAGAGGGAAATACATAATATTCAGTCTCTAGGCACTGGTGGAGATGATTTCTGTCGCCTATACTTGGTGGTTTGTGCTCGTCAAAAAAGTGGCCGACGCGGCGAGACTTTTATTGGCCAGGATGGGGGTGGGGAGCTCATCAACACCCGCTGAAGTTTTGACAGATTCCTCGTTTCGAACGGGGCATTGCAGCAGGAAATGCACCATCTCGAGTGTGTTATTTTTTATTTTTTTAAATCCGCGATGACAATGAAGCCACTTCATGTCGATGATCGGCGTGTTTTACCACGTTTTTCTGCAGCTGAAGTGCAACACAGCACGGCCTGTCCACAGGCCCCTCCAAATAGTCTGTTCCTGGCTGCAATGACAGAAATAGCCATGAATAAAAAAAAATATATAGTCCTCTGCATGTGGGTCTGTTTTAACCAGGATTTGCCCCTCAAGTGCGGAACCGATGGGGTTAAAGGGGGTCATTCGTGAGACTAACTATTTATTTATTTCTGAAATAGCTGCGAAAACATTAGGATTAAGTAAGTATACTTTTTATTCATATAGCACCTGGTTACAAAGTGCCTCACAAAATGATAAATGATTAATAGAACAAAACATGAGTACAACACGAACAAACATTACACAATAGCAACAAAACCGGAGAAGCATCACAGCTCAAAATAGGTTACATGACACAAGCACAAAAGCCCCTTAGAGAGAAGCTAGGGCTTCACTGTTTAACTCTGCAAGGTACAGGTAGCATCAGCACATCTCTAACCATGCCTGTATCTTCCTTCCCTTTGTTGTAGCTAATGGTGTAACTTTTGTTCTTCACGTTTTCACCTTTTACTCATTTATCTAGAATCTATTGCCCCTTGGGGACAAATAAAGTTCTTGAATTTGAATCAAATCCTAAATTTAATCCGAAGCCATTGAATGCATGTAATGTTTCCAATCAGGGTTTTTTTTCTTCTATTGCTTTTTTTTTTCGCTTCCTGATACGATTCCCAGGAACCTTAAACTCATTTGCTCGCTCCACCTCAGCAACAATCAGCTTCTTGGTTTTATTTCCACCTGCTGTTGTGTTTTTGCAGTATTCCTCAGTTGACGCTAGTAGTGCTGAATAACTGTCTCCAAAGTTCAGCTGGCAGTCAAAAGGTTTTTATTACTTATCTTGGCCAGACACTTGTTGACCTTGCACGGCAGTTGAATTCCCGTCACAAGATCATGTGAGAATTGCGGGATTACATATTACAGGAAAATCCATCTTGTCAGGCTTTGAGTAATGCATTTGCGTCCACCAATCCGGAGCATGGGCTTTTTTCTCCATATAAGCCTATACTCAAGAAATCATTCAGTTTGTTTAACGAGCGTTTGTTTACCCCAGGATGTCAGGACGACAGTGACTGAGGTGGTGCAGCGAGCCATGAACTCCCAGGATCCCCCTGCCAAAGATGCCCCGCTTACTGTCAATGAGCAGGTAACACTCACCTGTGTGTTGATGCGCGAATGAAAGGCCTCTCTCTTCCCAATTTAACGACTCCAAACCCCAATGACTTATGTTGTTGTCAAGTTCTTTGCTGCTGTTTTCTCCCGTCACCCTCCATGAGCCAACACGCCATATCATAAAGGAATGAGTCGCTTCGGTTCATTGAAATCAGAACCTGCTTTTGTTTTTTTATCGCCTAATAACACCTGCAGCTCTATGCTTGTGAGGGTTACCGGGCTTTAAACTGCCATGCTTTAATAACGACTTGTGGTGTTTCTCTATCTTGTAACATTCTGTGTCGTCATAGTCAGCAGCAAACAAAAGCAATGCTCTTCACGGATGTAAAGCGTTGCTTGAGCTGCTTGTTGGCTGATGCTCTGATCATTGTTGTCGTGTACTCATGCTTGTTTCATTTGTCTCTCTTTTTGTGTGTGTGTGTGTCGTTTTGGGTCATTGTTTCCTAACATGTGCTCGGCTTCTCTGTTCTCCTTAGCCATTCACTGTCTGACTGCAGAAGTCTTTTTTCAGCCATTTAAATCCTGCACTTTGAAATTCCCTGCCAAAGACCACCAGGTATGCATCCTCCGCTCTTCCTGCATTGTCTCTCTGCACCTTGTCCTGCAGCCCAGGTTGTCTCCCTGCCTCCCCTCCTAGGTCCTCTCATTATTGCATACCACCAGTCATCGGTCCAAATCAGATTTACCAAAATGTGAAGTGATAAACTAGAGAAATACTGTTGCAGCCCGTCAGCTGCTAGATCAAGTGTTTTACGAACCGCTAAAATGATGTTAAAACCCTGAACAAAAGGAGCAGAATAGAGTGGTTTTGCATATGAGTCATCTCAGCCTTGACTCTTAATTGCTGTGCAGGTCATTGTGATGTCTAGCCATGAGACTATTCGTGTGCTAGAAGTAGAGGTCGATGCATCTCTGCCATCCTCGCTGCCCGATGGGAAGTGTGAAGTCAAAGCCGAGGAGGGAGCGGCCCGGCCTGCAGAGCTACCCGACGCTGGCAGCATACACGACGATGCCGCTGTGCCCCAGAGCACCGGGGGAGTAGGTATGTCATGATCATACCAGATAACGATGGAGAGCAGATGACTTATTATTCATACCTACACGACACGCTTGTGATGAAATGTTAATAACTGCTGTGAAAACCACCTAAAACATTCAGTAAGAAGCCACCCTGGCTGTGCCCCTGCAGTGCTGGGTGAGCAGCAGGTGGTGTCTGTCGAGGTCTCTGGCCCTGCGGTCCAAACGCTGACTCCTGCTGTTCCCGTCACCTTGTCCCTGTCGCAGCCCCAGGCTGCCATGCCCATCACCGTACAAGGGTGTCCACAGGTATGAGATAATTTACCATGAGTATCCTTAATGTTTGTCTTTTAACAGACATTAATTGGCCTTGAAAGTGCAGGAAATATAAAAGTAAATTATTTCCATCTTGTGGTTTATGTTCCACATCATACCACATCTTTAGCCGAACACACACTGTATACCTTTCTGGATTCCACCAAATGAAAGGCTTGTGAAATTCAAAATGAGGGGACTCTGTTCACATATTATGTGTTGTCCATTATTTATGACTCAGAGGGATTAATGTCAGGTTTGTTACCCACGGTAGGTTTTTTATCGAAGCCACTAGCTGAGGCAGTCGCCTCTAGTGCATTGTAAATGTGAAATATGGAACAAATTTGATCCCAAACACCTGAATACACACAGCCGCGTTCTCAGCAATTGGAGAAAATCCAGAGCATACCGCTGCAGCAACAACAACAAAATATAATACTCCAAATGTAGAATAAATAAAACCTTCATAGTGGAGTGGAGAAGGATTAAGTATTTCAGTGCAAATGCAATGAATATTTTATTATTGTTCAGTAAAATTGCCACAATAAGAGTCACAAAAACAAATGGTAGGCAAATCTTTTATTCTACTACATTAGGTGCTCACCCAGGAAAGTTTGGCCACTCTGATGACTGGTATGATGGCCCAGACAGGATCCCTGGGGCAGCCCTTGCTCATCCCCCTCAGCATGGCGGGCTCCATCGGTGGCCAGGGGGGTTTGGCTGTTCTCACCTTGCCTACCACCAATGTAGCCACTCTCCCTGGACTCACAGCTGCTCACACCGCCGGGAACTTCCTCAAACTGCCCTTTGCTGGCCTCCAAGGTATAAACACAAACGATCCATGCATGTATGTAGAGGTGTAACGATACATACGATTAATCGATGAATCGATTGTCAGTCCTGTATATTCAGCTAAATCGATCTGCAAAAATAAATAAATAGAATGAATCGTTTTGGCTTCACCAATAATCGATATAAAGGCGTTTAATCGTATGAATCTTGATTCTTATGATTAATGTTCTAATACGTTTAAGACACTCTCTCCCCTGCCAGCATGTAGTCTATTGAATAATGTTCAAAATAACTGAGCATTACATTTTTGTATTCAGCATAAAATATTATGCAGGACTACTTTTTTATAGAATAAATAATGTTAAATTAGTAATTCTGTGGTCTGTTTATTTTTTCTCCTTTCAGAAGAATACAGATACTCTCACTCGCCTTATTCGCATTATTGCATGTTTATTTCATGGATATATAATTTTGGTTACAAGTAACTGTAATCGTGGTTTACAGAATCGAATCGAATCGTTCCAAAAAAAAAAATTGTCCTTGAATTGCCAACTACTGTATCGTTAATCGAATCGCTGTGAAGCCAAAGATTCACACCCCTACATGTATGTGATGTCTTATTAAATAACACATCAGGAGGCCTGTATTTAATAGCGGTGCAACAGTTCAACCCACCATTTGGATTGTATGTCATTGAATGGTAAACCTGCTGAACTTCAGCCTCTTAGGGTTCTCATCGCATATCAGCACGGTGACCTAAGCACAGCTGTGTCTTATTACACACAAAGCCGCTAGCGTGGCCGTAGACCCTCAGTCTTGCTATAATGCTTTTACTCTCACAGTGAATTGCTTCATTACAGAACAATAACAAGTTTGCAAACTCTTGGATTTTTACTCAGCCGCTACAGTCCTGAACTCTGTGCAGCCCCAACTGCAGACGAGCACTCAGACCATGTTCCAGCCTCAAGCTGCTTCCATTCAGCCGGTTCAGGTGACGTCTCAGCCCACGCAGGTGACCAATGCACAGGTGACCGCCGCGCAGGTGGCAGCGGCCCAGGCTGCCACCACTGTCTCCCAGTCCAACATATCTTTAGCAGCACTCCAGACTGCAGGACTCTCCATCAATCCTGCCATTGTAAGAACGCTGCCTCCGGGATTTGTACTTTGTGTCCTGTTTATATTATCACCTGAGTCATGCATCGTAAATGTTCTGTTCTACTTATGCGTGTTGTGTGTTTTTTTTCTGCTCAGATCAATGCTGCCTCCTTGGGAGCTCAGCCCCAGTTCCTCAGTTCCCTCACCTCCACTCCCATCATCACCAGTGCAATGTCCAACATGGCGGGCATCACCAGCCAGATCATCACAAACGCCCAGGGACAGGTGGGTGATCAAATAATGCCGCACAGTTTCTATTAGCGAGTTTGGATTTGATTTATGATGCGTCTCTACTAATATGCCTTAAATGCTCAGAGGATCTGTTTGGAAAAAAACAATGTCATTCTTTGCCTTTGTGGTGTATCATTAGCCCTAAAAGACTGATTGTTTAGAACACAATGCCATTAAAACTTTTTGCAGTTGATGCATATTGATTCACAGCCACTCCAAGGACGTTCAGAAAGCTTTTGTGTTGTGTTTCTGTTGTAGCCTTGAGTTAACATCAATCAGCAGTACTATTTCAAGTCAGTGGAGCATAAGATCATTTCTGTAAAAACAGATTTGTCCTCTCAAATGGTTCTATTACTCAGTCTTGCCATTATTGCAGCTCATCAGATTTAGTGGTGCGGTGATTAATCTTGCAAGACATTCATTTATTGCAAGTGAACTGCTAATAGGACGTACTCGACATATTGTTGAATGTTCTGAAAGTGGGTTTGTTCGGCGAGAACTATCACAGAGAGTTGCACTAAATGATGTGTTTGTATTTCTCTTAAATTCAAACAATATTTATAGGTCATAGGAACCCTCCCGCTGTTGTTAAACCCAGCCTCTCTGGCTGGAGGGGCTGCGACACCCACCCTGCAGGGTCTCCAGGGTCTCCAGGGACTCCAGGGACTCCAGGGACTACAGGGACTCCAGGGATTCCAGGGTCTCCAGGGTCTGCAGGGTCTCCAGGGTCTCCAGGTCCAGACTGTTACCCCACAGCTGCTTCTCAACGCCCAGGGCCAGATCATTGCCACAGTAGGGAATGGTTCAGCAGTTGTTACCTCTGCTGCAGTCCTTCCCAAAGCTGCTCCTCCTCCAACACTTTCCAAACCCATCACACAGGTAAATAACATAAATCTCATTATTTTCTTTTGAGGTAAACAAAGACGAGTTATTTATGCATTTTAACGAGCTGAAACAAACCTGATCGGTAGAGGTGCACCAGCAGGTTTTCAGCTGGTCGGACATGACCATGATTTCAGGTTATATCATTTATTTGTTCCCTCTCAGGCTTCAGTAACAACTGTCAGTCAGTCACCAATTGTCATCGCCCCGCAGCCGACTGTTCTGAAGACCACCGCCGCCACGCTCTCCTCCACAATACCCATCACGTGTGGAGACATGGCCAAAGTGGGCCAGCTTGTCAGCAGTATGTACACCTGCTTCTCATAGCCAAACATAGATCCATTTTAAGTAGGCAGTTATTTTTAACCCGATTCTCCCAAATTATAGAACCCCAGCAGGGAGTCAGCAACGAGGAAGGCATTAATCTGGAAGAGATCCGCGAGTTTGCCAAGAATTTCAAGATCCGTCGGCTGTCCTTGGGGCTTACGCAGACACAAGTGGGGCAGGCTCTTACTGCGACCGAGGGTCCGGCATACAGCCAGTCTGCCATTTGCAGGTAAGGTCGTCCCCTTTTCATGCGTCCTTGCCTAGGGAAGCTTTCGTCAGTAATGTACTGTAATAAAAATAACACACACATACAACAAAAGGATTCTTCACTAGTTTCTATTTAAAAAAGTGTGTATACTTCACATTTAATATGCACACACATTCCAGTTGCAATACTATTAGAACATGCATGTTGTCACCCATGCAAACATCTGCTGATCTACTCTCATTATGTGCAGCTCAGTGGAGTGACTGTGTGACATGTATGACATTCAAAAACATGGCTTTGGCTACATACAGCATAGAAATGAGGAAGTCTAGGAGTATAACTTGCATTATTTTGCGAATTATAGTTCATATTGTTTATTTCATATAAATCAAAATTTCGTGAATTTGTTTCCTTGATGAGGAGCCTCGAGCTAGCCGTTCCCCCTGTTTCCATAGTTCCATAGCAAGAAAGCCTGTTACCCAAAATATGGAAAGTATTCCTTTACATTTTCAATGCTTCGTCTACACACCAGTGAAAAATATTTTAAGAATTCTTCAAATTGATTTTAATGAGGAGGAATGGCGTCATCATTATATAGAGGAAAGTAAGTCAATGAAGTCAAAATATTGACTCTGTCAGTTGGTTGGTCAAAGGTGACCAACTTGCAAAGCGGTTCTATTAAGAGTTAACACTGAGTGCGTGTTTCTCATGAAAGGGTTCAGACTGAACTTTCTTTTGTACCGCAGGTTTGAAAAACTGGACATCACGCCCAAGAGTGCTCAGAAGCTGAAGCCGGTGTTAGAGAAGTGGCTGGCTGAGGCCGAGCACTGGAACCAGAAAGGCCAGCAGAATCTGATGGAGTTTGTCGGCGGTGAACCATCCAAAAAACGCAAGCGGCGTACTAGTTTCACACCCCAGGCGATAGAGGTTCTTAACTCCTACTTTGAGAAGAACGCATTGCCGACGGGCCAAGAGATCACGGAAATCGCAAGAGAGTTAAACTATGACCGAGAGGTTGTGCGAGTGTGGTTCTGCAACAGGCGGCAGACGCTGAAAAACACAAGCAAGATCAATGTCTTCCAGGTTCAGTAGCGGCGACCTCATTCTGGGAGGTTCGCCACTGATCTTTGTCATCCTTGGAAGTTGAACATTTAATACAGCAACACAGTTGTGAATTGTGTTGTAAAAA
The DNA here is from genome assembly GCA_029853015.1 of Chelidonichthys spinosus. Taxonomy (NCBI): domain Eukaryota; kingdom Metazoa; phylum Chordata; class Actinopteri; order Perciformes; family Triglidae; genus Chelidonichthys; species Chelidonichthys spinosus. The sequence continues at coordinate 9,486,811 of CM056829.1, read as the reverse complement.
CAAGCCAAACTCCATTAAAGAGTATACTTTTTCCAGAAGGATTACAGAAATGACACATAATTCAAAGAGTTAAGAAAGAGTACTTAAATGGGCTGTACATGTGTACACAACTACTTTGTGATGGGTACTAAGTCAAACTGCATGGTCCTTTTATCATACACAGTGATGACAATACGGTGATAATAACATTTAAAACAGTTAAAAACATTTGATTAACTTTTATACAGGTGTTTTATAGATTATCCTTCTCAATTGAATTAAGTGGCAGTCGCATCATTTTCACTTTGTCACAATTGCCGACGTCAGGCTGAATTTGAATAACATGCTTTGCAAACATAAATAACGTTCTGCAGACTAAAAGTAGGTAATAGTCTATAACCTTATTTTCATCAGAATTTGTTGTCTAATTAACACTCAAACTGACTTTTATTATGGACTCCTGCCTTGGCAACAGTGTTTTGGGACAATCATTATTTTTATATTTTTTTTATTGATAATCACAAAGATGAAGTCTAAATCTGTGGTAATTTCTTATTGTTTGGCTTTGATACTGTGAAATCTGTCACAGTGCTGGAAGTCCATAGTAAGAGTCAGTTCTGATGTTCCTTAGACATCAAGTTCTTATCGTTGTAGCTTCAACATGATGCCACAACTGTAAACTGTTTTTTAAATGTTTTATAATATAATATTTGTTTCATTTGTGAGTTACTGGTTGACACGTGTGTGAATTCACCACTGTCCTGTTTTTACATTTTCTGTTTAATGTGCTTATAATACTCTGAGAGTATTTTGTTTTGTGTGACTGTTCCCTTAGTGGCTTAATGCTTCTGCTGTATTTTTTCTCAAGTTAGGTAAAGTATATTTCCAAAATTGGAGATTAATTTGCCCTTTATAAAATATTACACATTGCCTAGAAACAACAATTTGTAGAGACTCTTACAAAGCATAATATCAATCAAATCAAAAAAGTAAGCAAGCAAAAGAGAGGGGTTCTGTGGTTTAATGGCTTTCAATCTGAATGAGTTTGAAGAGTGCATGTGCAGTACAAAGTTAGTTTCTATAGGAACAGTACTATGGCCTATTTTGTTATCTTTGTTGATGCCAATTCTTTAAGAATTCTTTGCACTTTAGTGACAGCAGGGAAAGTAAAAGGGTTACGAATTTATGTACAGTGCAAGATTTCAGTTATGTATGTGGGAGAATTACATTTTTGTAATTAATGTTCTTGAACAGCAAGAATTTTATGTAGCAAAATTGCGATCATCACCTTAACAAGCGACATCTACCACCGAGATTAATATACTTTTTATGCAGATGAAATGTAAAATACTGCAGATTAATTATACAAGCTAATATGCATTAATTGCGTTCATTTTATGGGTCTGACTCATTTTCAGTGTGAATAATTGTGAATAAATAGGCCCATTTTGCAGTGGACATGCAGTATACTTAACTGTTCAACATAATTACGATTGCAAAGGTCTTGCTTTAATATGTGTTTTTCCTTCATGTTCCAATATGGGAGGACAATATAAAATATTGTTTAATATACTAAGTTATCGATAGAGAAAACAAGAGCTAAATTATAATAATAAGATAAGTCATTTGACTCTGCAAAGCACATAAAAAGTTCAGGTCTTTGCGGAAAAAGGGAAAAAACAAGTTGAATGTTTTTTTTTGTGATTTTCTGTCAGATAATCAAATAAATCCTGTTTTTTATTAACCACTCCTTATTGTTGTGTTGATATATTTCATCTTAAAATCGATGGGTGGCGGTAATGAGCCCCAGCGTCCTTTGCGAGCATTGAAATGATAACACGAAGAAGAGAGCAAACCGGAAGTCCCTTTTCCCTACGAAGCTAGATAAATAAACAAAAGCTGGACATTACATGCTATATATTCACACGTATACGATAATTTCGATGCGTTTCTATGCATAGGTATGTCCGCCGCGAGCATTCTTTCCCCGTGAATCTCCAAGAAGCGCGGCAACGAAGGGCCAGCATTATTCTCGCTAAATTAGCTGACAGGCTATGTAGCTCGAAGTGGTTAGCTCGTCATGTTTATTTTAGCGCTGGGGCGAAGGAGCGCGACATGATGGCCTGAAACAACCCGCGGTGTTAGCAAGACGCCACACTCTCACTTGAAGGTATGCGATTTTTTTTTCGTTCTCTTAACTAGATAAAAAAAAGTAAAAAAATAACGCAGCTTTACACAAGTTATGTTCATCTGAATAGTGCACGGCTGCATTGAACGCGTTAACCTCGGGAGCTCTGTATTGTTCAGCATAACAACCTGCTAAATTATTCTCATTCACTGAAACTGCTAATTTGATACCATTCTCTTGTTTTGCTGGGTATGTCCTTAGATCAAAGGATCCACATTTTGCTGTATTTTCACGGTTTAAAACAAATATGGAGCCACATTCAATAACAACAACAACAACTCTTGTTTAACTTTCTCCACTAAGATAAGACAGTTGTGGGGAAACGTCGCGCAGGTTTTTAATCGGAACTGCACTCCGAAAGATCTCCACGTCGTCACCATGTCGTGGGCTCTGAAGTTGCCCCTCACGGATGAAGTGATCGAGTCCGGACTGGTCCAAGACTTTGATGCCAGTCTGTCGGGCATTGGACAGGAGCTCGGAGCTGGGGCATACAGCATGAGGTACTGTGCTGTGCTGCTAGAGCTTCACATTGATTTTCACCAAAATAGTGATTTGATTTCTGACTTCATCAAATCCAGGCCAAACGTGTTTACATGTGATAAATCTCTGTCTAACCTCAGACTGAATCCTCCTTAAGTCCTCACTTTCTAGGTGAAACTGTACCACCTGCTTACAATTTAAATGTCAGCAGCTGTGTTTTCACTTGACCTAGAACTAGAACTGTTTATGACTGTATAATTGTTTCCTCCAAAGCAGTGATTTTCAAAGTCAGACAATTTGCAGAACATATTTGAGCACTTATGCACTTTATGGGCAACATATCAGAGATTATATATACTTCTTTTTCATTAATGTGCAGTGTTTTACATTTTCACTCAGATAGGCCTCAAGTATTCAGAGCCCTTGACTTTAGAGATGGCGGTTGGAGCCGATTCTTTAAATCAGGTTAATTCACTAGTTGGTGGAATCAGGTGTCAGAAAATAAGTCAGCTCTTCGTCAAATGTAAAGTTTTTGCTTTCATCGTCTGTCCCAGTACAGCGGAAGCATCTAACCAACGCTATTACCAAGGCTAAGGCTTTGGCAGGAAGCCCATTTTGTTCGATGGCTAAACAACAGAGTGACACATATAAAGTGCAATTTTCAATTTACCACCTCGCCATCAGAGCACGCCAGCTTCCCCCCGTCTCCATAATGTGCCCATCCAATCTGCATGGGTAAGAGTTTCACGGGAGAGGTCGGTCAGAAGCCCCCTCCTCAAAACTGTCTCGCCTCAAAAACCGTCCCGATGCTGAAGCACTCTCCTGGTGGCAGCGTCATGCTGTCGGGGTAATGAGTGAGATTGATGCAAAGTTGCAACGAGCAAAGTAATGTGATGTCCTTCATGAAAACAATCTCCATATTTGGGTGTGCAAAGCTTGTCGCCGCATACCCAAGAAGACTGTTATGACAGCCAAAGGTGCTTCAATAAAGTACTTAATTAAGGGTCTGGCTACTTTAGTAATATTTTAATTTTAGTTTTTATCTTCTGTATCAATCTGCTGCATGGGAAGTCCTGCCCTGAGTCATGCCAGAAGGGGAAATTACTCGCCACATGCAGATGGATTGCAAACACTGCTTGGTGACTGAAAAATGCGCCTTCATGAAATTTGATTGGAGCATAAAACTTAACCCCTCACTATACGACATAACCCTGATACCTTAGTATACATATACCTGCTCACAGTTCTGTGCTTTTGTGGGGTCTTATACAAGAGTTTTAAGTCCAGAGAGATATTTATGATGCTTGTTCTTAGGTTTTCATGATGGCAATTATGTGAAATGCATTTGGGTTTTGCTGACTCAAGCACTTTGTTTTGCGGGAGAAAGATTCCTCTCTTTTCTGCAGTTTCTTGGCTGGTTAAGTGCTCTGTTAAATGATGCTGTACAAGCTGCAAAGTGCATGCTTGCTCCTGAAATTCTTCTGCTGAGAGGACCAATGACATACTGACTTGGTATTTAGTAGTGTTGCCCTAGGTTCCTCCATAAATAATCAAAGGCAAAGCTGAAGAAACACAATAATCCGCCATTCGGGCCAAATATTGTACGTCCATCTATTGGACTTGACATTGTTTTCAAGATGAGCTTGAAAATAATTAGTTCTAACAATGAAATATCACCGTTGTTGTGGGGCACATCAGGCATTGGCAGCTTGCTAACATTGTTGTTCTCTTGTCTCTGTTCTCCAGCGATGTGCTTGCCCTCCCCATCTTCAAACAGGAGGAGTCCAACCTGCCCCCAGACAACGAGAACAAGATCCTTCCTTTTCAGTATGTCCTGTGTGCAGCTACTTCGCCAGCTGTTAAACTGCACGATGAAACACTCACCTACCTCAACCAAGGTCAGCATTGGGATTCCAGCCACATTGTACTGTAATCGGTAAATCTGTGCTAGTTGAAAGAAGAGTGTAATTCTCAAAGCACCCATATTGGGTGAAATGCACCCTTAAGTGTGCTACCAAGCAAATAGCATCTCATTTGCACATATTTCATTGAACACAGGAGTTTCTTTATTGGGATCATGCTTCACGAGTGTCTTGCAGTTGATGGTACAGGGGAATTGACTTTATTTATAGTCAATATAGCTGTTATCATGGCCCACGTACTGTATCATAATAACATTGTGTTGCAAAATAAATCACCTGAAAGGATGTAGAAATGTTGCGTTGTGATTCGTACGACTACAAACGTTAGATGTAGACTATGGATGTTTGTTGGGATCTTTTTATTCACTGTGTGGATCTGTCATTGCAGGACAGTCCTATGAAATAAGAATGCTTGACAATCGGAAAATTGGGGAACTTCCGGAACTCACTGATAAAATGGTGAAGGTAAGATTCAGACATGCCTGTTCATCACAAAATATTTGCACAGGTCTGGCAGGACAAACCAGTACAAATGCATTGACTTCAATAGATTTATGATCTGCCTTGAATTTGTTATAAAAATGAATCTCTTTTGAATTTTAGAGCATCATCCGCGTGGTGTTTCATGACCGACGACTTCAGTACACGGAGCACCAGCAGCTGGAGGGCTGGCGCTGGAACAGGCCCGGAGATCGCATCCTCGACCTGGGTGAGTCTACTTTGATGGCCCCACAAGGTTCAGGTTCTTATGTATTGTATCAGATTTGTGTGTGGAAAGAATTGTTGCTTTGCAGCCTCGTATGCTTATTAACCATCCAGTAGTTTTGGAACAGAATTCGGGTATTGATTGTTTCCTGAGCTATAAGTAAAAGGATTAGACCATGTGTATTTGATAGAAAAGATGGCGTGCTTTAAGAACTCTTTTGATAACAGCCTGTTTTACGTTGATCCATTACAGATATCCCCATGTCCGTCGGCATAATCGACCCCAGGGCTAACCCTACTCAGCTTAACACTGTGGAGTTCCTTTGGGACCCATCAAAAAGAACCTCAGTCTTTATCCAGGTAGCATGACAGACGAAACTCCTGTTTTCCTGAATTACATCCATCCATTATAAGACAACGTCAGTAATCTGATGTCATTTTGATCACATCATCTGCATCATCATGTTAACATTTAGTGTGCTCAACTTTTCTGTTTGGAAAAATGTGAAGCAAACTGAATGTTTCTTTATTTTTGTCACCATTCCTTTGCAGATTTACATATTGTCTTCCTTCCATTATTAGGTACACTGCATCAGCACAGAATTCACCATGCGTAAGCATGGAGGCGAGAAGGGTGTGCCGTTCCGGGTCCAGATCGACACTTTTAAAGAGAATGAGAATGAAGAGTACACTGAACTCCTCCACTCGGCCTCCTGCCAGGTCAAAGTCTTCAAGGTGAGAGGGAATGAGAAAAAAGGCCAGCATTGAAAGAGAAAGCATTGATGTGCTAAGACTTGTTACCTATGACCTCCACCTTAATGACCCCGCGACACATGACCTGTTTCAGCCTAAAGGTGCGGACAGAAAGCAGAAAACTGACCGGGAGAAGATGGAGAAGAGAGCGCCACAGGAAAAGGAGAAGTACCAGCCCTCCTATGAAACCACGATCCTGACAGAGGTTAGCATGTTACTAACATGTTACAGGGCTCATTGACGGGGATTAATGAGAAAATTCATCAAGATGGCATGCAGCCTTTTTAACCATAAAGGTCCTTGACATGGAAAACGTAGTACTCTATAGTTCCAAATATGGCTTGGGAAAAGAACAAAAACAATTGCGTAATGGGCTGTGGGTCAAAATGTTAACATCTATACCAACTAGAGCTGCCACTAACGATTATTTTCTATTTATCATTAAATAACCTCTCTTTTTCTGGATTAAGTCTTTTAGTCTGTGAATGAAGTCTTAGTCTGTGAAGTCTGGCTCAAAGAGCTATTATGAAGCTAAAGCCCATCGTTACAGATCACAGTGTAAAAGTGAACAACCAGATCACAAGTGCTGGTTCTTGCCACCAACAGGCTCAGATTGTTATTATACGTGTCTGACAACATTATGGAAAGGATCCTATGGAGACACTTCAGTTATGGTTAAAAGCCTTTTTGTTTAAAGGTCCCATATTATGAAAAACAGGTTTTCTCTGGTCTCTACACCTATAAACTGGTCCTCCCTGAGCCTGCCAACTCCCAGGATGAGGAAAACAAGCGGCTCCTGCATGGTCTCTGCAGCCCCCCCACTGGTACAGCGGCCCTCCTACAGGCTGTTCAGATTCAGCTCCTGTTGTTAAGTAATGAAGGGAGTCATTTGCATAGGCTGAACTCCTCTGTGCGATAATAGGAGATATCCGAGAGGGGGTGTTTCACAACACAGCGGGGGGAGCGCAGCTCGACTTAACGGTCATGGCGCTGGGTGATCCAGCTGGTGCTCCGTGAATAAATGCCAGTGCGGGTGAAGCTGGAGACAATCCTCCCTCTGTCTCACACGTTCTGGTGTGTCTTCACTGCTGCCTCCGATTGGACGGAACTTGGGGCCGCGTGTCTGACAGAGCTTCGTGCACGATGGTCCGGGTCTGGTCTCTTGCGTTTCATTTTTACGGTCCGTGTTAGCTTGTATGTGTGTGCTAACCACTTCACATCGGACTGCTTCAGTAACGAGGGTCAGTACAAAGCTGGGGTTGCCTCGACACTGACCCTCGTTAAAGGATCTGTCCCAACCATACAGGACCCACAACTTCATCACATAGCCGAGTCATAGGGATACATCCACCGTAAACATTGGCGCATGCTGCTGCTATTGTAAGCGGCATCGTCTCCATGGCTCTCCAAGTAGGCGATGACAGACGGAGCTCATTACAGGTGCAGGTTTTTTTTTTTTTTTTTTTGTGTGTGTGTGCATGTGTTGTCCTAACTGTGTGACGGAAGCCCACTTTTAAACTGCAACACAAGTTTACCTACGGGTACAAATAAAGTAACCTGAACCTGACCTGAACCTGAAACAGCATTTGAGCAAATTTTAGACAGCCGAAAGGACGGATGGGTTTGGGGCAATGCATATCGAAAACAGTGTTGTTGGACCTCTGACAGCTGTGTGAAATGGATAAAAAACAGTATAACATGGGATCTTTAACCATAAAGAGCTGGTGTATTTGGCGAGAGCGACATCACACTTCCCAAATATACTAGATTCCATTGACAAAAAGAGTATTTTTATTGTGTCAGAAAACAGACATGTAGCACTTTCCGTATCCGTGCCCAGCACTTTTTACAACCGCTCAATTCATTTGTAACATGTCGTAACACGTTTTTCCGAGCTGTCCTTCAACGCACCATGAATCGAAGCAACATACTCATGCGTTACACAATTGAGACGTTCGCTGGCAGCGCTGTTGTAATAATGCTCAGTAAACCTGCCAGCAAGAGGCAAAAAACCTTGCCTCTTTCTTCAAAATGAACCGTGTTAGTTGAGTCATGTTGCCTGTTGATAACTTTAGCTAAATGATGTCATATTAATGAAGATGCCAATATGGCGTTAAAACTAGAACCAGCAAGAGGATCCCCCCTCGCTTATTCAAATACATGTAACTGTCAATATACAACCTCTACATTTGTAAGTTCCTGACGTTTCCTAAATTGACTTAATGCTAAGAATAGACCTATTCATTAATGCTCACTATTGCTTTGCACATTTAAAAAACATCTTTATTGCTACAATAGAAAGAGCAGGGAGGAGAAGGTGGAGAAGAAGGCACTGACAGTCATGCAGGGGCTTCACAGGTGAGGAGAGATCATAATTAGCTGAGAAAATATATCTTTAGCATGAGAGTGCCTTTTGAGATTAATTTCCGCAGCGATTTCACAACTACTTTTGCAAATATATTTTTTTAATCTGTATTATTGCAATAGACGGAGCAGGGAGAGAGTAGCACACAGGGGTCAGGACAGAGAGCAGCGCTGACCATCAGCCCGAGGCTTCACAGGTGAGGAGAGGTTATAACAGGCCATATGTCTATAGGAGAAGAGTCACTCTGAGATTCATTTACCACAACTACTCTTCTTATTTCTACTTTAAAATGTATTTGTGCATATTGCGTGTATTGCAATAGAGAGAGAGCAGCTCACAGGATCAGGACAGAGACCAGGAAGCAGCACTGGCAGTCCGGCAGAGGTGTCAGAAAGAGACACAGCATTGGATGGATCTTTTGTGGCCACTCTAAAACCACACCAGCCAGATCCTACGACTATTATACAAAAAATAACCCACCAAACCGATCTTGGTTAGTCTTCCCAGTGTTCAAACAATCATCAACTCTAGTGTGGCCAAAATAAACACTTAATTCCTTGAGTAAAGTGAAAGTGGAAAGATGGAACCAGAGTTATTTAGTTTCCATCGGGTTTAAAACAGAGTCTGGTGTATTTAACAAGATAGAGAGCTGCCATTTCTGGTTAAACAAGATGGATGTAACTCTCACAAAAAGGTCTCTCTGTTGGGATCCATTCAGTATTCCATCACTAGCAAGTGTTGATGTACTCTCCCCTGCTAATGTTGGTGTGAATGCTCCACAGGTTTTAGGTAGAAACATGATGTCTATGGGGCGGAGACTGATCGCTGTTAGGCCCCGGTCAGAGCTGGAAGATGCTGCGTTATGATTGGCCAGTCTGTGTTTTAAGGGGTGAGACTTGGCGAAGTCGGTCACACAGACTACTGCACAAATGGTGTGGTTATATCAAAGTTTCTGGGAGGCCCAGGCTGTATTGCCGGTCCTGCTGGAGGGAAGGGAGTCATGGGAGAAACAGCGCCTCAGCTGCAGTAAAATTTGAGAAAGGGAAAGTGTTGTTGCACGCCAAAATCAACAGAAAATGAAAGGTTCTCGTAGTAGCTTTAAATGTAAAGGAAAGCTGCTGCTGCTGCTCGTACCTGATGGACAGAAACAAAGGAAGTGTTGTTCTCTTGCAGTGCTGTCCCTGGCCTGAGGTCTCATACGTCAGCAACTCCCCATCTCCTGGCTTCAACACGGCCCAGAACAGCTTCCCAGTAGCAGAGGGGTATGAGTGCTTCATGATTTCTGCCAGTGCTTCATGATACATGTTCGAATTTCTTTAACCATGAAATCCACATCGTAGTTTAATGGTTTTGGTCGGTAGGGAACACACATGGTGTTTAGATTGTTGTTGATGTGGATTTCTGTGTTCTTCCGAGGTTCTAACTTGGTTTCATCCTTTTATAGAAACGGGTCGCCAACCCACCAGCCAGAGCCTGTTGTTCAGGTATTGGATGTAAGTACAAGTGCATATTCACTGCCTGACTTGCTCCTCCCCCTTTATGAACCACTGCACATTAATATTAATATTGACAAATGCAAAGCTGACATCTGAATGTTAAAGCTCTGCCTCCTAGTAGATTCTCTCCACACTGGTACATCATGAGTGAAAGTGTCACATTATTCATTTTTCTCCTTAACTTTATTGATATTTAGGGAACAATTACTGTACCATTAGTTCCCACTGTCAGTTAACAAGGTGATCCTTACTAATCTATTATGTAAATTTGCAATTAGTTTATTCTCTATTTGCAATGTGACCATAGTCAAATCTGCCAAATTCCATTGTGTTGACATCTGTTTTTTTATTAATTACAATGTTTTTTAAAGTGTATGACATTCAATAGGGCATGAAGTAGTTTAAGACAATTCTACCCTTCCCCCCCCAGAATCTGTTACCCTCTGCGACGCCACCGGATGCACAACAGTGGCTTTTACGAAACCGCTTTTCACCCTTCTGTCGGCTCTTCACAAACTTCTCAGGTAAAAAGGCTCTTAAATAAATCGTTTTCGTATCACTTGTGTTACTTGTGACTGCAAAAAAAAAATCCTAGTCACTTTTACATGAATGCACCAACAGCAGTTGGAAAAAAGAAAACATCATTAATAAGACCTGCACTCCCTCCTTGTATTTTTTTATTTTTACTCCAGCTGCATGAATTTAGAGATAAATATTCAGCTTTAAAATAAAAAAATAAAATGTGAATATGCTGGATTAGAAAGTGAGGAGAAGGCAGACAGTGAGAGATGATTGGATCTGTGTGTTATTTGAATAAATAATAATGGAAATAACAAACAAGGTGTTTGTTCATGTACCAGGGGCAGACCTGTTGAAGCTCACCAGGGAGGATGTCATTCAGATCTGTGGGCCAGCTGATGGTATAAGACTCTTCAATGCACTGAAGGGACGGTGGGTCTTCTTTAACCTGATCCCACATCTCACAACATGTCACTTAGCTGATACATCTAGAACCAAAGATTTCACTGCATTTATGGGCATTTTGTTATTTTCTCCCGGTGGATGCTTTTCACAGGGTGGTGCGTCCAAGGCTGACCATTTATGTGTGCCAGGAGTCTCAGCAGGCCCGGGAGCAGCAGCCCAAACATGAGAACGGAGACGCTGCCGCCAACACTTTCTTTGGTCAGTGCATTTTCATGGCACCGCATCAAAACGGCAAACATTGGAATAAAAAAAGAAAGTTATATTTAAGTGACCATCATCAAATACCTTTAAAAATTTGGTGCAGGTCAGGTAACCAGCGGCGACAGTGGCCCTGGTTTAGTCTGCCAACAAAACCACAATAATTAAGCAATGTCCTAACATAATATAAGATGGGATGCTTTATTTCCCTGCAGTATATCACGCCATTTACCTGGAGGATCTCACGGCGGCTGAGCTGACAGAGAAGCTCGCTCAGCTCTTCAACATCTCACCCAGGCAGATAAATCAGATCTTTAAACAGGGTCCCACTGGCATCCATGTGCTGGTCAGTGACGAGGTAGGTAAACCCCCTGCCCACTGCCTTTCAACTGGGTTTTAGAAACCAACTTCTACTGTAGCATCTGGGTTCCAAAGGTCACGATTTACGAACTTGCACTCTTCGGTCAAACTGTACATGTAAAGTGGAAAAGTGTTTCCCTCCTACATTAAACATTTACACTCTTTTTTAATTGTTTTGTTTTTAACAGATGATTCAGAACTTCCAGGATGAAGTCTGTTTCGTTTTGGACACAATGAAAGGTATTTGAGTGTGGCATTAATGTGTTTCTATATTTAACTAAAGCCTTGATGAACTTAATCATCAAGAGTTTATTTATAACACCTTCCCCTGCTAAGTTTTCTTTTCCTGATCCTCTCCAGATGACACCAATGATGGCTACCACATCATCTTGAAGTGAATACTGGGCGGGAGAATACCCTTGTTCTTCTTTAGACCCGATCCAGTCTGCCCTGGAGCTTCGTATTCCTCGTTGTTCCTGGAATATGTGGGGACACACCTGATAAACATCTTGAAGCTGCTAGGAGGAAACCTGCGACTGAAGCACCCGGTCCTCTCCTCCCTATACCTTATTGTCTAACTTTTGAGGTAGTGATTGTTACCACAGTGACGTGAACAATCTCCTTCTTGCCCCGCCATCGTCTCCCCTAAATGGTTGCATTTCCCTCTTGTGTCTCCTGAAGGAGGTTTGGTGGCGTACAGCTCCAATCACTGTTTATTTGTTAGCTGAGCATCTGGTGTGCCAAAGCCCTGTGAAAACAGTTAAAAACCAACAACCAAAAAGGAAAAAAAGACAATAATCATCACAGTGACAAATAAGAGGAGGTTACTCTGACCGTACTTGACTTTGCGCCTGTGATGCTGCATGATTTCTCCTCTTCATGCTAGGTTGCCTTTCCAGGGTCGACCTGTCTTCAAGATACCCGGTACAGCAAACGCCGTAAACACAAGAGGCATCAAATCAGGACATTAAGGGAAACTGTTGGAATCCAGCTGTCAATGTCCAACGTTCACTGGTTTGAACTGTTACGTTTGAGGGGGGGGGCTTTTCTAGATTCCCAAACACTGGTAGATCCTTGTAGTTAGTGGAGAGTGGACACCGGCACTCGCGGTTGTTACCTATGAAACTTGGATGATGAGTAAACACAGTCCATGATGGCGATCACAGTGGCGGCACCAGCAAGTTGTCTCTGGTCCACATGCTTCAAACTTAATTGTAAATAGGTCATTATTTTTTTAAATGTTTTCATAATGAATCACGTTTCTTTTGGCAGTTTTTTTTTTAATCATCATTTAACCAAATGCTTTTTTTTTTTTTTTTTGGATGTCACCACTTCCAAGTACTAATACACATAATGGAGCTGTTGGCCACACCAGAGCTGCATGTGAAAAGATATGGTTTATGTTCAGCCTACCTTGCTGCTTACATGAAAGCTTGACGTAGCTTCACATTTTAGATACCCCCCCCCCCCCCTCATCTCATCAGCATCATAACACTTACCCATATACCGCCTGCCATCCGTTGTGTCGACCCCATTTAATGTTTGCAAAAAAATAAAAAAGATTTGACTTTTAACAAAATCCTAAATATTCTTGACTCCTCAGGGAACACAAAAAGTCAAATGATTATATTATTATTCTACAATGCACATCTTTCCCTTTGCTGGACAGGAATGGATGGCGTGTCGCTTTGTTACCATGGAAACTGCAGCCTTATCACAATGATAATGTAATATACTGTCAGATCAGACTTAGTCAGGCTTATGTTAAATGTCATCAGGATGCAGCCACATTGTGCACTGTCTATTTCTGCACAATATGAACAAAGAAGGGGGGAAAAAAAAGCCCACACTTCATTTCCCAGCATGCTCCGTTGCAGGGCATGCCTGTGATGTCACAATAAGTATATATACGACTACAGGGAAGAATTTCTTCCTCCATTGTTACATTGTAACAAACGGGGCCGGGGCGAAGTATGCAGAAAGGCGACTTCTCGTTCCGATATTTGCAACATTTTGACAGCGATCTTCCAAAGAACGAACCGCATTCCGCGTTAATGCGGAGTTAGCACCGCCGGACTGAACCCGCCCCGGCAGGAGAGGGAAAAAAAAGGATAAACCAACACAGATGTCAGCGGTTTTCTCCATCGCCGGCTCTTTTCTATTTCTCACATCGGGAAGATAAGCCACTGGGCTGAGTTCTCCACGTTGCACCGAACATGTTGGGAAGTAGACCGCAGCTAATCACACGACGTCCCCGCTTCCTGCAGGCTGTCCTTTAAACGGAGAGGCATGCAACATTTCAACGCAAGCCGCAGGTCCAGCAGACAGCTCCGGCTCCTCGCTTCCTCCCAGCGTGCAGAACAATGAGCATGGAGCCCGAGCAGACCCTCACATAGCCCGGCTTTCTTTTCTTGTTTTTGGGGGGTGGGGAGGAGTGTTGACAAAATTGACAGTCTCGTAAAGCTTTCAGCCAGATTCCGTTTCTGGGTTCCCATCGCTCCGCGGTCGCAGTCTGGATCCTCAGCTAGGCTTTTTTTTCTTTTCTTTTCTTTTTTTTTTTTGGCACAAAACACATCTCATAGGGCGTTGGAAGATTTGATGCGTGGCTCACATCGGAGAGGGGAAACCACCTACGAGCTGGTTGGAATAAGGTCCCTGTTTCTGCCCCAGGTAAGAGTTTCATTAACCGGACGGTTTCTCTTTTGTGTGCATGTCTTAATGGAGCTGGTGTACTGGAGAGAGAGAGAGAGAGAGGGGGGGCTGCTAATATCCCACCTCTCTCTCCCCCAACACAGCCAGTTGCTGCATCTACACAGTTTATTTAACACATAGCTCGCCAATACTGCATCTCCCAGAAGGTAAATACACCACCAAGTCACAATTGTCTGCCAGCCTACTATCCAACTAAGCCCTTAAAGGAACAGGAGGCCGATTACCACAATGCTGCTCCATTTGCCCTATTTACCCTGGAAGTGGTTCCCATTCATGCTACTAGCGTCTCTGCTGAACATTTTAGAATCATCTGGTGCGTTAAAATAAGATGTCCCCATCCATGTTCCACAGAGGAACATGAAAAATCCATATTAAAACACAATTTATATGCTAAGTTTCAATGATTGTGCACAAGCCAAGCAGACAAGTCCAGCATCCTCCTCTTATTGTTTTATTTGGAGGTATTAGATCCAAATGATGAACGTTTATTTGACAGAAAAGTGTCAGCACGTCACACCACGGCTGCAGCAGTTTATTCATTATTCACTGTCCTCAGAGCAGCTCCAGGATCTGTCTCTACGTGACATCATCACACCGTCTCTCCATGTAGCTTAAGGACACTGTGCAGTATTATTCAAATGTTACATACAGTCCTTTTTAAGGCTGTTTTTTCCCCTTTGAATCATTGGGGGAGATGGCTGGTTTGGAGCCATCCCATTAGGGATGAAGATGCAGCAGGATGCTGCCGGTAGCATGTGGCATGTTAACCCAGACCCAGTTAAAATGAGGCTCATACAGATGAAGAGGTGCATAGTTAACTGTTAATTACCTTTTTGTGAGTGCCTTTTTCCAAACTGGTGCTAATATAATGAGCTTAAGCATGAGCACTCTGTCTTGTGGAATATCATCCAAATGCATGTATTTGAAGCGAAAATGCAAACAATTTGGGAAACTGTATTTCTGTCCATAGACCATGATATAGCATGCTGCTTTTATTCACCTTGTCTGACCTCAATCCGTCGGAGTGATTGATCGGTTTTAGCTCTCTGATTCACTTTCATTGATCGCCTCTGCACTCTTTATAGCAGAACTATAAGAGAGATAATTTGCTTCAAGGATGTTCGTGTACACCATGCTTGCCTAGTTGCCATGGTGACGTTTCTAGACTTGATGATTTCAAAGAACGATTTGATGTGAAATGTAATGTAGTGGGGGAGTGGGGGGTGGGGGGGGGGTGATGAAGCTGGAATACAGATGAAAGACAGAGAGACTGCTGATGTCACCTTTTTGTTTCTTACAGTTTGATTGAGATTATTGTCTTGAAGACGAGAACATTATGTCTTTAAGGTGTAAGATTACAAACTCATATACGGCACCAATGAATATGATCCACTCTGCTTCTCACTGATGAAAGGCTTTCCAATCATACACCGAGAACCCACTCTCTCCACATCATTTGCTTCACATTTCCTGGTTGTAATTGTTTTATTCTCTTTGTTGTTATTTTATCTATCTTTGTGGTCATTTTGAGTCTCTTCCCGGTTGGTTCGTGCCTCTTTGAGTCACATCTCAGGGGGGTTCAGTGATCCACTCGTGCCTTCTGTGCCCTCAGACACCGAGTTTCCATGGAGGCAGGTTCGTCCCTCAGTCTCAAACGAAGATATGAAGAGGTGGACAATAGCTCTCCATTCTCCACACCTAAGGACTCAGACGATGACATCTCCAGCAGCGACAGCGCTGACAGCTGTGACAGCCTCAACCCCCCCTCCACCACTGCATTTACCCGTAAGGAACAACCGGAGACACACGTTAAAGGCAATATACTCTAAAACCCCCACTCGAAACCATTCATTAGCAAAAGTGTGTAGTTACTCATGTGTAACATTGCATCCCAAATGTCTCCCCCCACTCCAGCTACCTCCATCCTCAGACAACACAAGCCGTCCCCGGGGGGGAAACGGGTACGTTTCGATGTGGTGACGGTGTATTACTTTCCCCGGCGGCAGGGATTCACCAGCGTGCCCAGCCAAGGGGGCAGCTCCCTGGGCATGGCCCGTCACCACTCCTCCATCAGGCGCTACACGCTGGGCGAGTTCGCCCGCGAACAGGAAACCAGCCACCGGCACACGTTACGGCAGCACCTGCGCCAAGAGAAGCTCAACGCCCGCAAGATGAAGGTAGGGTTCACATTTCAGAATACAGTATTTTGTTGAGGTCATACAAAAGGTCAGGCACCGTGATTCTCTTACTGGTTCCCTTTCAGATCAGGGTTTGACATGATCCATTTAGGTTTGGGACCCTCTACAGAATAATGGTGTAATTGGGGTCCCATGTCACATTGCCGATATCTGTGATTGTTAACAGGCAGATTCTCAAATGTTTGCATTTTGATTTCAGTTTTTTTTTTTTTTTGCATTTAATTGAGGATTTTTAAATTGTTGTGTTAGACTGCGTTTGCTTGAATAAAGGATCTACCTCCCTTTATGAAATGACTTCAGATAAAGTCGTTTTTGAGGTCGTAAAGCTTCGAATAGGGAATCAGTCTCTTACTGTCTCACAGCTCACAGCCTCCACACTAACTGTTGCCAACAGCTGACCAGGAACGGCACGGTGGAGTGCGCTCAGGCGGACCTGCTGACTCTGGAGGATGTGTCCGATGAGGACCTCGACGTGGACGGGGTGGAGGTGGACGACTGTTTCTTCCTCCAGCCGCTGCCCACCAAGCGCCGCCGAGCCCTCCTGCGAGCCTCGGGCATCGCACGCATAGACGCTCGGGAGAAGGCGGAGCTCAGAACCATCCGCCTCTCCCGGGAGGAATGCGGTTGCGACTGCCGCCTGTACTGCGACCCTCGCCACTGCGGCTGCAGCCAGGCTGGCATTAAGTGCCAGGTAAGGCTTGATATAACACTAGCTAGTATTTACCCCAATACAACTGGAACTGAAATGACCTCTGCTTCCATCCCCAGGTGGACCGAATGTCATTCCCATGCGGCTGCTCCAGGGACGGCTGCGGCAACGGAGCGGGTCGCATCGAGTTCAACCCTCTGCGGGTCCGAACTCACTACCTGCACACCATCATGAAGCTCGACCTGGAGAAGAGGAGGATGCTGATACAAGGGAACGGGGACCAGTATGGCGAATCCGACCAGATGTCCTCCCCGTCCTCCACTTGCCCCACTTCTCCGGACCTGTCCTCGGTCGCTGGCCTGGACTCCGAGCTGGAGGAGAGCGAGGTGCAGACGGTGGTGGAGGTTCAGGATCTCCTGGCCGAGCAGGACATCCTGGAGCGAGAGAACGAGACGGCCGTGTTGCACCTGCAGAGCGCGGAGGAGCAGGAGAGGAGGGAGAGGGAGGAGGCGGAGGGGGAGGCAGTGCAGCAGGAGCTGGGAGCCGGCGGTCTCTCGGAGGAGCCGGAGGTGGAGCAGGTCCTCCTGCAGGGGCCTTTCCCCACGGGGGCCACGGTGCTCTGCATCACTGACAGCCAGGAGGAGAGCCCTTCTTCCCTCCTCAAAGACTCCACCTCTCTGCTCTACTATCAGCTCAGTCCCATAGAGCCCGGAGCCTTTGAGAGCCTGCCCCGAGCCGAGGAGGCCGAACAAGAGGAGTGCTTGCTGAGAGAACAAGATTCAGGAGGAGGTGAAAGGAAAGGAGGAGGAGGAGAGGAGTCGAAGGATGATAAGCCTGAAGACATCACCTGCAGGCAGAGTTTGGGCAAGTCTTTGCCCAATGTGATCCTGTGCTCGGAGGAATGCATGGCAGTCGTGGAGGAGAGGCCCTCGAGTCCCCAGCAGGGTCTCCCTGGAGTGCAGTGCCAACGGGAGTCCTGCTTGGAGGGAGGAGTCAATCCGCTGCCTCCTGAAGTTTAGCGAGCGTCCCTGCAGATATTTTGCACAATAGCTTCATCTAAGATGAGAAGAAAAAAAAAAAAATACACATTTCACATTTATTACCGCTTTCGTCGAGAATTATTCCAGGTTGCAATCTCTTGTAGTGACGTAGAATTCTGTGAAGCATGAGGTCGAGTATTACAGTACACGAGGGAGGCGGGATGCTGAAAGCACATACAGATCACTCCCCAGAAGTAATATGGATGCAGTTACAAGGCGACATGGTACGGAATTCTGTCGGGGGTGATGAATGCGGCCTTAATGGAAAGAAAACATGGAAACACTTGTGTCGCTAGAAATTACGGCTCGTAGTGCTTTATTAATTTCCAATGTAGCGAACAGAAAAACCAACGTGTGAATGCTGACATAAGCCTTTTGTTTGGTGATGTATAACGCTGTCAACACTAAACACAAATTGTTTCGCGGCATGCCAGAAGCTGGTGACTACGGGGCTCGACTGTAAGGGTTGCCAGGTTGCTGTTGGCGACCGTTTTGAGAAATTGCCAACCAATTTTTTAAACATGTGAACATAGTTATATTTGTCGTAGTAGTTATATTTAATCAGAACGCGTGCACGTAGGCTTCTCTTTTAGAGATGGTGGTGAAGCTTAGCTGGAAACGTTCAGGAGGAAACGTTTGACGTGGAAAACAAAAGAAGCAGATGAGCTGCATTTGTGAAATCTTCGGAGGAGAAGAATCCTGGCATTTTTGAGCTGGACGTAAAAAAAAAAGGTACTGCAAAGCATGTACAAGATAAACCTTGATAAGTGACGCATCAAGGTCACCGGTTCAAGGTCGCACACCCTACAGAGCCACGGGGGCGGGACTTCACAAGATTTTCATTGCTAAGCTGAAGCATCACTTTATCAGTCAAAGCAGAAGGTGACTGAATGTGGCAACCAAAAGCTGATGCCTGATTGCCAACCTGGCAACCACAATAAAAAGTGAACGTTGAGCCCTGTCATATAGATACCGGCTTACTCTCCATTACAGCTAAACCTGTGCTGTAGTGAAGCCAAATGAATGCCTCTGATGGGATCCTCCGCTGAGAACCTAATTATCCTGGAAATACTTGTTTTTGTGTACTGTATATGTGTTTGCGATGTGCAGGACAGAGCCACGGTTGCTGCTTTTCTTTTTTTTTTTTTTTTTTTAAATCTGTACGCACATTGTGAACTGAGGGCAGCAGGGTGCCGTGGCTGCGTTGCAATGAAGGTGAACCAACACAGAGCTGCAGACAGACACCGGCCTTAGTCGTCGCTCTCGCTCACCTCCGGCTGCTCCTGCAAACGCGGTCGGATTTGTCGACAGAAAGTCTAGTTTACCTGTTCCCACAATGCCTATGATATCATTGATTCTTTGAGTAATGTGTCTTTTGTGGATTAGATACTGTTGTTTTCAAGTCCTCACAGTTTTTTTGAGTGAAAGGTCATTTCTTTCATAGGCTACGGCTACACTAATATTACGTAGTCACGTCACGCTTACGATGAAACGTCAGAATGGATCTTCCCAGTCAGGAAGACGATGAATCAAATCAAAATTCCATATGAAAATAGCATTTAAATAGTGGAAATGATGTGATGTTACTAATTTATGAGACGGATTGAGAACGACCTGAATTTGTACATTTTACGTTTAATGTGTACAGTGTGTTTGAGTGTGTGTGTACTTTACATTAGTATGTCTACGTGAGAGAGAACGTTGTTTATGCATCCGTGTGTGCATGTACATGTACTGTATTATGAAAAGGGGGGAGTATATTAGTGAGGATACATATTTTAATTCCTGAAAGGTGCTGATGTTACAGATTTACTATTCACTGGGGGTTTTTTTTCCCCCTCGTGAGAAAAATGATTTCACGGAGATGTTTCTTGATGACTGATGTTAGAAGTAAAGTGTCGGAGAGCCCCTCGTAGGAACACAATAGCTACTGCACTGCAAATCATTAACGAGTCTGGAATGAGGTTGTGTAAATGCAATTGTTTTAACATTTCCTGTCTTTAAATGTCTTATTTTAAAAGCTATGTCTGATGAATATTGATCTGCGTAAGTGTGCCGACTCTTCTTACACAAAATCGCTCCTTTTGTTCGTCGCCGATATCATCTCGCCGAGCACAGGTTGTGCTGCTGTGTAAGAAACGTCCGATGTATTTCTTTGCCTTTTTTTTTTAAGAAAAAAAAAAAAAGAATCGTCTTAGTATAAATCTGCTTAAGAGTTGCACCAAAGCAGTGGTTTCAAACCTAATTAGACGACGCTCTCACCCTTCAGATTTGAACAAAGCGGTCTCGTGTAGTAACTGTGATTCATCGCGGGCCTTTCTGTGTGTTTGCCTTGACGTCGTACCATCTTTAAAAGTGGTGATGATTAAAAACCTGCCTCCTGTTCTGCTTTGTGTCCGTTTGGCTTTGATAGACTTTAGGTTTGGGACCACGGCATCGAATGAACTCCAGTACACTGTGTGATCGTGCGTTTCTGTGTGAAAGCTGTGTGCGCGCCTGTTGAAAGGATATGTTTAGACTTCATCTAAAAGCTGTGAGAGCTCCTCTCATGCTAACTGTTGCCTAAAGTGCACAAAAAATGTTTTTTTTTTATACAAAAATGACAAAACAATAAAACACTCATTTTAAAAAGGATAACATTTTATGTGTGTTGTGTTATTCTGCCATTGATGACCTGGATTTGGCTCCAGATATGATGTCATTTGATCACGTAGCTTGATGCCCTAATGATCATCCATTTTTTTGTGATTTGAATATATCACAGGAAGTTTAATATAATATCTAATATATATTCTAAGGAGAAATGAGCTCCTGTGTAATTATATATCAGATAATGAATCTAAAGCAATGATGTCTATCTGTGTACTTCGGACATCTCAAGACTGTATTTTCCTGCTGTATGACTTGATCCTTAAAACATAACCAGAAAATGTAATATAATTATGTCAAGCAAGTGACCAATACTATTTGGAAATGACTTCCTCTAAGTCCTCTGAGTAAGGATTAGTGATTTGCTTTCACCCTTTCTGTATTCCTATTTCTCAAGTAAGAATAATACAATAAAAGAAGTCCAAAGTTTGTCTCCATATAAACTATTAAACTGGATCAAACTACAATGTGACACCATAATCGAGTTCCTGTGGCCTTTCATGACCACTGTTATGTTACGTTGCCTTCTAATTTAGAAAATGAAGCTTGAATAATGATTTTACTTGTGTTTATCCATATAATGTGATTGACCTAAAGCCTGAAATGTGTAAATGATGATGTCGCTCTAAAACAGGAGAAAACGTGAACCCTTTGTCCTTGGCCAGGCCCTGGAGGTCATGACGATGACTTTTCAGACGGCTGCAGTTCAATCCCTGCCCCCTAGATGGCAGCGTTAACCCAGTGCATGCCTCCCTCAACACAAGCTGAGTTATGTGTCACATAAAGGCTTTTTTTCTGAAATCTAACCCACATCTCATCCACACCACAGGAGATTAGTTATCACTCAACTGGTTTCTTTAACCTGACTGATGCCTCTTTCATAATCCATAGTTTATATCTCTATTATCTCTAACTTACTGAAGTTGCTTTGGTTACTCAAGAATAATCAATGGCCGTGAGTAACATCTGCTCTTGAATGTTATCTTACGGAGTTAAGGGGCCCTTTGCTTTTCACTGTGTACAACAAGTGATGATGGAACATATTTGCTCTCTAATCTCTTCAATGGCAGGAAGTCGCTAGCTGGGTTAAGTGAGAGAATGTCTCCCATGTATTCCCCATCAGCCTCAGCCAGAAGCCAATGTAACCCACGCAGCCCTGAGGTCCCGTTCAGACTCATTGCTCTGACAGACGCTTCCCCCACGTGAGTGACTGCAAGAGAATATGATGGCTGTAATCTTAAAGTGGGCAAATTTAATATTAAAGGGCACTCCACTGAGTTTTAAGGACCAGAGCATTAATCCATTGTTTTTTTGGAGCTCGTCTCACGCTAAAAGTCCGGATATCTCAGCTTCTCCTGCTTCGACGTCAACCCTTCTCATTTCAATGTGTGCAGTAATAAACGCAGCACCCCTTTAAGCGTCTCTCTTAATTTGAAATCACCTGATTAAAATCCCCCCCCCCCAACTTTTCTGTGCCAGTCGCCGTGTGCCGTCATTCAGTGAGCCAACAGTCTAAAATAGGCCCACACACATGCAAACACCACAAACATGCAGACACAAATGACTCCTGGAACAATTGTGGCAGCGCTCCACAGCCCTGAGAACCATGCATCATCCGTTTAACCTTTCCGGCCGCTGGCTTTCTATTGTTTCACCTCACCAATGGCAGGAAGAACTGAGCCGGGATGATGGAAGCCATCACGAGAAATAGTTTGAGAGGGCATTAACAAAAACATCTCAATCAGTGGAGAGAATGGCTCTGACGGCCGACTCGGAGCATGTTGACGGATGTGAAACATCGCCGGCTTTATCTGTGCTTTTAATTGGATTGTTGTGACTGGACGGAGCCATGGAGCAGCAGCCTCAGGAGTGACGTAGGTGAAATGGAAAGTTGCCACACCACCTTCACTCCAGTCGACCAGTCTGAGAGTGCTGCTCCAGCGCCTGGAAAGAATGCTCTCTCTTCCCGTTTCTCTCTGTGACGCCAGCGCTATGGCATCATTAGGCCTGCACTGAAACCAATCCCTTGTAAATGGCACTATTCATAAAACGGGCTCATGGTATTTTCACTGGTCTGCTGCCGTAAGCTGCACATGCTGGCTGAACTGAAGAGGGAAATCCAGATCCTCCAACACAGAGTTCGCTCTGTGTGCTCGGGAGGGAGGATTCGAATGTCCTGGAAGCAGGAAAAGGAAACAATGAGGGCAGTGAAGGTCAATAGAAAACTGAAAGTTGCTTAAATGTGGGCCTCTCAGTGAAAGGGCAATATGTTGACCACAACTTGTCTTAATATTTGGTGCTTGTATGCCAAACAATAATCCTCTGTTGCAGTCTGTTCTCTAAGGAGGAAGCTATTGTATATTTTAATCAGGGATACGTTTTTACAACAGTGTAATGGGTGTGTGTGTATTGAAAGGGTGCCTTGAAGCAGTGGCTTATGAGGACATTCAATGGTTGGTTAATTAATAATATACAAGAGCTCATAGCGAACAGCGTTGAACATTATTGGACATTATGATTTCCCCCTCCATTAGGGAAATATCGCTGCTTGGTGGATGGCCATGCAATGGGAAGCTGGGTTGTTGAAAGGTAAAACATATTAATATTAATAAAAACATATGATGAGCTTTGGCATTCATTTGCAAAACATTTCTCATTATCGAATTCATTGTCTGGCCTGATTTGACATTTAGGTTTTGTGATCCAGAAGTTTCCATGGCGTTGTGATGCCCCTCCCCCAGTCTTGGAGACAGTTCTGGCCAATCAGCAGGCAGCAGGCTACCGAGGGCAGCTTGATTAAGTCACCTGGTCTTCCCAGCTGAAGAGGCTGGTCCTCATGCTGACTGTTGTCACTTATTTTGAGAGATTTTTGTTTTATATTATAGTTGTGAAAATGTGAAATAACCAAGTATTTCTTGTATGTAAAGCAGGAAAATGTAAGTAATCAGATTCATGAAACAGAAATGTTTCTTTTTCTTTTAAATCCTGTTAATCATTCAGCAAACCCCCAATCTTCTTATATCTCTCCAAGAAAGCTAAAAAAAATGGATTTCCTAAAATGTTTATTTGCATTTTTTCTAAGGAAATTGGAACCAACTCCCTTTTACAGTAAAAGCTGCCTGTTGTCACAACGACAAGGGTATGGGCCGGTAACGGAACATTCTAGATCAGTAGGTTTTCAGGTTGCCTGTGATTGCAGTCATGCTGGGGAAGAGGCAGCTTTCTTTTGGACCAGTTTATATGGTTCAGCTTTGTAAAGTGCAAGAGAACAGCCATGCAATGAATCTCACCTTCCTGATGTTCAGTTTGTGTTCCAACTGCTTATGATCCTTTTAGAGGCTGCAGTTGAATTGTATGCGTTCTACCCAGATGTGTTTATTATTTACTCTACTCTTGTTGATTGGTTTGAAACCACACAGAAGATTTCTATTATGCCATACTGGGTCTAAGATGCCAGAACAAGCAAAAGAGGAAGCTGAATAGAGGCGAAGCGTTGCAGCGTGTGACTCCCAGCAGATCCAGAAAAGCAGCTGTATGTCCACAGCTGTGTTAAACATGCCGTGTCCTGCTCTGCCTGCTGGTCCCCAAGGACGTGACTGTCCGTCATGGCTGCATCCAAGTTCCCAAACAACTCTAAACATCCTTACACTGAGGAGCTTGCCTCCCTTTCAGTCCCGTGTTAAGAAGCCATCCCATTAGCTCAGCGACTGGCCGTGCGCCCGGCTTTCCTCAAGGAGGGAGTTTAAACACGTCTCTTCACAACAACCAGTCTCATGTTAATGTTTTCTATCGTGTGACTTCATATCAGAAGTATCTGCAGAAAGAGAAGCATGCGTCTTGTGACCCTTGAAGCTTAGAGGAAACTTTTGATTTGTGGAACAAAGTAGTCATTCTTTACTCGGAACAAACCTGCTGTTGTTGACTTGTTGAAAGTGATGACTGAGGTTCAGTGTATGATGATTTACTCATGTTTAGTTCAAATACCAATTAGGCCTGCTTTCATTCCCATCGTCCTCATTTGCAACTTTTGTTAAGCCTGCAATAATTCACCATTTTGGCCAATTTGAGGAAACAAGTTGTTAATCCTAAACTAATTTCCTCCACACACAGCCTACTGTTTTTCACATGTGTTATGCTCATTTCCAGATTCACAATTGTATTTTCTACTAGAACACGTTCTCATCCTTTTATGTTCATAAAACGCATTCTTTTTCTACTATAGCTGTATTTACCTCCATTTAAACGCCTGTCTCTTTAAAAACTGTCATTGTTTCGCCTTTTTGGAGTCACGTCTCTGTCCACCTAATGAATGAGAGTTCCATATTAACTCTCTTTTAGCTCTGAGTTTGGTCTCAACCACCCCTCTGGCTTTTTATCTACTAAATGCTCCACTGTGGAGTCTGTGTGCTGTTTAGTGCTGAGGTAGTCTTGTAAAGTTGTGTTTTTTTTTCAGAGCTGAAAACAGCTTGAGAGCTGTGAGTGAACCAAAAACAGTAAAGTTGCAGCTGGACAACTAACACATTAGCTAAATGTATAAAGTTCTGTAAAGCTGAGGGGGGCTGTGGATTTGGGTGAAACATTGCTGTCAGTTTTCCACTGTTGGCGACCCCTAAGTGAGTGTAGCATGAAAAAGACATAAAGAAAGAAGTGTGTGAGTTTAACACATTTCTATTTTGTCTAATTGACCTTTCTACCAATGCGGTTGCAGCATTGGCCTGTTTGCAGGGGTCAAGTATTTGTGTTTTTTTTGCAAATGTGGGAAAGGATGTAAAGTCACTTCCTGTCCATGCGCCTTATCCCCTAATGGACAATTATCTGAATCATGTAAAATCCCCTGCTAGTTTGTGGCAAATGTCAAACCCCCATCATGGCCGCCGAGTCACTCCTCAACCCTAATGAATACCATATTCCTACAGTACTTATGTGTTTCTCTCTTCCTCGGGCAAAGCTGCCATGCATCGTGTTAGTCACTCTCAGCGGGGGCCAGGCTGTGCCAACATTTATAGTCGTTGAGTTTTTCAGTAGCGCTCTTGTATTTTGATTGTTTTATCCCAAAGCTCTCATTTCCTGTAACAAAGGGCTTCATGGTCTACCTGTAAAAGCAACGCTTTGCTCTGTCCCCTCTGTGGCTATAGGAGTTTCCATACCGTGCGTACTGGGCTACAGCTTTTTTCCCTGTCGTCGCCCTTGGTGTCATGGAAACATATATGCAGAAGCACAGCGGTGTGCTTGGGGAAGGGATATTGGAGGGTGGAGGGCACTTTCCATTTGTGGAATAATCCTAAAGGGCGGCGTTCAGGAAGCTTGCCGCTTAAGGTTACAGGTGCTGTAACATGTATCATGTATTTTGGCGAAATGCTTCTCATTGGAGTGATTGAAGTGATGAAATAAAGTATTACTGATTTTTTTTATTAACCCTTCATAGCATCCAAATGTTTCATCCTTGCTAAATACTAGCGTTTTTTTTTTATTTATAATGTTGCAATGTGATTCCTGTTTTTGAAAGATCAGGTTTTGAAGAAAAAAGTCCCATTTGTGCTTAAATGTGCTTGGTAAAATTAACGTAACATTATCTGATCACATATCAGATCCTAACTATTAAAAACATTAACATTTTTGTCATACACAAAATTATTTTCTCTACAAGCTGTCTCATTGGACATATGGAGGATTTAAGCTACTGTTATTATTATTTAAAAATAAATATAAAAAAGCCTCTTATCAAATGAATGTACAGGCTAATTTGAAGACAATTAGTTATTTTGTAATTGTTTATTCATGTAGTCACTTATTTATGTATTCCAATGGCAGATTTAGTCCTCCATAGGTCTCGGGTTACTGCTGGGGAAACAGGCGCAGCATGAGTCCAACAGGTGATGGGCTTGATGGAGTAGCTTGTCACAACACTGCAGCGCTTCATCACCTGGGAACTACCGCTGAAAATTAATTACGCATCAGCACGCCTCAGGAAGATTAATTATAGCCTCTCTCAAGGGTTTCAGGGGAAAGAGGATCCCCTCAGAGAGACTGAGCATATCCGAGGCCTTTCTCCAAGAATAAACTGCTCGTCTCTGGACACGGAGCAACATCCCTTTGATTTGTGGCCTAAACGGTAACGTGAGATCATTCATAGTTTGGATTTCTAGAGACCTGCTCTGCATCTGTGAACTGATGTCACGTTTTACACATTAGCACAGATAACAAATCAGTTCCACCAAATGAGTGTGAGGTTAAGCTGCCAAACTGGGTTTACTCTGGTCTTCCTTCCTTCTGGGTTGTTTTCAAGTTAGTGTTTCAGAAAAAATGACTAAAAAGAAAACCAGGTGTGAAATAAAGTCAACAGAAGAGCAGGAAACCCATTTCTCTGTTCTGAAGATGGCGTTTCTCTTTATTGTCTCTGCAGGAGTGAGACGATATCAGTCCTGGCACGCAGAGTCACCTGAGCTGGGTATACTGGTGAAGAGGGGAGATTATGCAGCAGCGAGAGGGCAGAGTCAGAAGGTCATACCACTGCTGAATGTCAATTTGATCTCCTTCTTCTTCCTTTAATGACCAGACACTCCCAGCTGCTCCCAGAGAAAATGTTATGGTTCAGCACTTCCGTGGGATGCGACGGCTTTCCCGCTGCCCCCCCCTCGAGGGAATCTGGTCACCAGGGATCTTCATTTTGTCTGCGGATTTAAAGAGTTAAGTGAGACGCACCCAGGCCTCGGCTGTGATCTCGGTGAAGATTTACTGGACTCCCGTGTCGGACAGCATCCTGAGAGCTGATAAAATATTTCAATAGAAACCCAAAACGCCCTCCCAGAGATTAAGCTCCAGGGGAGCCAGAGAGAGTAAGAAGACGAGGAGCTCAAACTGCCATAAATTCTTGGTGAAGCAATGTGAACTGGAGAGCAGCTACATGGTTAATGATTAGAATAGGTACCGATCCGCCTCATTTCACCCTCTGGTGTGTTTCCCACAGGCTCGTAACCTTATTTCCTTGAAGTTGGAGCACTGAAAAGTCATTGTTTGGAGTGAGCACAAAGGCTTAAATTATATGCAATTAGTCTTTTTGCCTTAGCCTGATAAAAGATTTAGATTAGATATTTGCCTGTGTATATTTGGTGGTTGTTGGGGAATGTGTCTTTAAGAGGTGGGAACAGTTGTTTTATGCTAACTGTTTACTGAGCAGATCCCTATATGGCTGACATCCCAGTGAATGATGTGTATTCCCCATGTTTCATAAGCTAAAACCGAAAGGTTTCTTTCCCAACTGTTCCACTATTAAAAAGATTTTCCTCTTTAAAGGAAATTACTTGGTTCACCCTAATTATTAAACTCCCCCCCTCCAAAAAAACCCCATGTTTACCCACGCAGACAGTTGGACTGAGAAAACTCCATCTGCTAATGAAAAACATGTGACGATCAAAAGCTGGTCCTTGAAGTGAGATTGATTTGCCGACAAACAACTTTAGTTTTACTGATCCAGGTTTTAAGATATTCTCCAACAGGTGAAAAAAACAGGTGGAACTCAGTCAGCGCTGGAAAATCATCAAAGAACATGAAAGTTATCTGCATGCAAGTAAGTGAGGCAGTATGTGAGTTATTTTTCACTACAGTAAAACACACACACGTACGGTTTCTGTGTTATGTGTCACCAGATTAGAGGGCCCTGTAGTTTCTCACTGACATCACACTCTGACCCTGCAGGCCCGTCATTAAGCTCCTGCAGAGTGTGGCCCCTCACCCGCGGAGGGGAGGTCATCTCCTTGCCTTTTACTAATCACAGCCACAGACTACAGCCTCACCAGCAGCTGGCAGGTGAATCAACGCACCCTTTGTTGAATCACCTGAAGGTCTGCTCCCCCCCTGAATTGTTGTAGCTGATTATGGAGTAGAAGCCAGTGAGTACAGTTGTTGGGGTTTCAACCAACAGCTGCTCCCCATTCATTACCTTAACGTTTCCTTTCTTTCTGTGTCATCACGGACGAGACTTCGGGGGCACGCTCTTGCATTTATGTGGTGGATGTATATTTGCGTGTTTAGACCGAGCGATCATCCAATTTCTCCGTCCGTGCAATCCTGAATTTACGGTCCGTTTAGAAGCAACGAGACTGTAAAGGCAGACAACTAATGATGTTTAGCAGTCTCATTTAGCCACTTGTTTTTAAACCGTGTAAATGCTTCAAACTTCATGGGAGGGATGTTTCTGATGTATTTTATGTCATTAAACTCTCCTAAGCTTGTTTTAACCACAGACCTTATTTAAGCATTTGACCAAAAGACAAAACCCACGGACATTGAGGCGAGTGCATCTAAGTTGTCATTTCTATGTGGGTTGAGCACTCATTACTGCACCACTCTATTGTGTATGCAACTAAAGTTAGGAAACTAATGAGTCGCGTCACACAAAGGAAGGAAGGTGGAGCTGCAGAGAGGGAGGAGGATGGTGATTGCGGGATCGTGACAGGTGATGGATGGATGTGGAAGGTTTTAGGAACATTTGCTGTCAACGCTTGGCTTTAGGGTGTGTCCTGATTGGAGAATTCAGGAAGTCGGAGCCCCATGCTGTGCTAATGAGGGTGCCCCGATGCCTTTAGCCAGCATGGGTGATCCTGCATGTGGAGAAGGTTGTGGGAAAATTGAGCTGCAGAGAGAGGAAGTCCACAGGATCCGTGAGACACCAGAACCACCCGACTAACTAACTACATAATATGTACGTCTGTGGTTTTACAATAGTACGCTACTAGTTTTGAGATAAGCTTTATTGCTTTTTTCATAGCCTTTATGATTCGTTAAATCAGAGCCTCTTTTATCCTTCAAAGGCAAATAAAGACTCACATTGACAACATCACTTTTTTGGATGACCTCAGATGAAGCAAATGTTTTAAGTAACTATGGAAGGATAATAAAATACTTTTCTGCTTCGATAAGGCTGTTTGAAAGAGTGGGTCTCACATGCTGTGATGCTCAGTTTGTGGTTGCCGTTACCAGCGAAATGACACCGAAATGCCTCTGAATGAACCGCGATGAGGCGTGTGACTGAAACACAGGAAGAAACACATCCTGATATTAAGCTTAGCGCTGCTGTTTATCTTCAAACCACAGTTGTGGTGCTGCAACTCAAGCAAGTGTCCTGAGGCAAAGTACTGAAAAATGCCTTTATATCACATCCCCAGTCATATAGTGCAGATAAAAAAGAAATCTATAAAATATGAGGCATCCTCACCCTCAAATCAAATTCCTCCCAACAGTATATCCCACCTGCCTATGCTGTTTCCCATGGAAATACATCATGGTACGGGATTGAAAAGCCATTTCAGCTCAAATTTATTGAGTGGTAATTTCTCTAGGCTGCAAATAATTGATGTGCTTGCATGTTTCTGGTGCAGAAATACTATATAATATCATTAACACTGAACCTGCTTTTCCGTATCTCTGCCCTCACAGTTACAAACGACTAGTTTTCCCATTTCTTACAATGAACAAATGACTGTCGTTAGCTATTGGATGGTTAGCTTAGCTTAGCTCTGCACCAAGACTGGAGGTTGGGGGAAACAGCTGTGCCTGCTGGGTGACTTTTATTACCATTGGACAGAGACACGCTAGCTGTTTCCCCCTGTTTCCTGTCTTTGTGCTAAGCTAAGCTAACCAGCTGCTGATGTTTAACTTCATGCTGTACAGGCATGAGGGGTAACATGTTGAACGTTTTTATTGGTGTTTCCCAAAAAAGTAAAACCCCGCCTTTAAGTTGTTTTCTACCGATCGCTCTTTTCTCACAGTCATGTTGCAGATCGTGGGGCCCTCCCATTTGCATTTTCCTGAGTGATGAAATATTTCAGCAGCTTTGAAACCAGTTTTCTCTCACATTTTTCTACCAGCACGCAAATGTTTTATAGCTATTCGCTTATTCACTCCCTTAGGTATGTCTGAAAGGCGACCACAGAACGAGTCAGCAACCTCCCACTGATGACAGGACTCCAGGAAGTCACTGTGTCTGGTCAAGTAACACTTACAGCACGCAGCTCCCTATGAAACCCAGTGTTGCATCACAGATGTGAGCGACTCAGCAGAGTTCGGGAGACGTCTGTTCACTCGGAAAGTGAGTCCGAGCTCAGTCACAGTCACGGACAAATATCTCCCGTCTTTGCATTGCTTTTGCTCATCTGTAAGGCCCCATTAAACAATGCGTTCAATTGTGTTATTAACAGACAAACAGATGAGTGTAAAGCTATTGTGGCAAAGAGAGTGCACGCCACCCTCAGATCAGTGGTAATGTGGTGAAAACAGACACCCCAGATCCCAGGAGTGGGGAACAAAGTGGGCTGTTGTTCTCATGAGGTTACTGTTCCAGCTCGTCTTAACTCGACGTCTCTCTGTGATGTGGGGGAGAGAGAGAGAGACGCTGGTTTCAGTTGTCAGTGGATTTTCTCCTCGAGAAAGACGCAGATGTTTGTCCCGGTATCACCTCCGATCTGCTCTGATCAGGTACCTTCAGAGAGATGGAAACGCCAGGTAGATCGAGGTCAGGGGGACCAGATGACACCTGCGGAATTCAGCCTACCTCCACCTGCTACCAGGGTGTGGAGCGTCCAAACACCTGGATGGAGCCGGGGCACCGGGTTCATTCTGTTGGCCTGAAAATATCTGGATTTAACCGGCTGACAGACTGTTGATAATTGAAACGACGACAAAAAAAAAATCATCTTTGGATGCTTCTGCAGAACCACGCATCATAAATAACTGGTAATACTTTAGATAATTATTTTCAATCTGTTTCAAATCAATTTACCTCTAAATGATGATGATAATAATGTTTGTGAGAGGTTTACATGCACTGAACTTACCTCAGCTTTTACTAAGCACATGGTGACTTTAATTGGCTGTAAGGGGTTGAGGTTGCGGACGAAGGGACGCCTGACATGACTGCGATGGAAATAGCACGTTATGAGTAAAGGAAGGCCTTAGTCATAGAGAGCTCTACTCTCCTGAGCTGTGTCATCAACATGCGAGCCTCTCAGCTGAGAGAATGGGCCCCTCCGCAGCCAGTAAATGACCCCACCCAGCTGGCTGCGCTGTCCTCATCCAAAACCTTCCCTCTCCACCTCCCTCCCTCCCTCCCTCTCTCTCTCTCTCTCTCTCTCTCTCTCTCTCTCTCACATCATCAGCAAGGCCCGCACCACAACTGAGGGACATGGAAGCAATTATAGCAGCAGGCACGGGAACACAGTGTAGGCAGGGTGAAGTCGAGTCTACGTAAGAATAAAAAAATCAAAGCCCTGCCTGTGTGCTAGCATGCCAGGGTGCTGATCATTAATCCAGGAGGTCGTCAGGAAGAGGAAGGAAAACTCGTCCTCTTCATGAATGCCTTTTATCGGATTGTCGGGACACACAATGTTCAGTTTACTCATGTTGAGTACTCCTTGTGTAATCCTCCGTGTCTCTGGAGAAGCTTTATAAAGTGATACTAATAATTACCCGGATGATGATGTCATAAGGGTTATCTCAACTCAGGCACGGAGTCATCACATTTTCAATGGAAAGCCTCCATCTCAAATGGTAAAAGTGTTTGACAGACGTTGGTATTTACAAGTCAGTATTTACGAGAGATGCTATCAAGTTGGATTATGGGGAAGTGAACGTTTCAGATTTTTGGAGTTTGACTCATTTTAGGGCTTGTGCCCTTTTTTTTTTGTTTTATTTCTGAGCATCAGCGTCTTTATTGAATTGTTCCCAAATTCAGGAAACTTTACGATTGAATGCCTATAATCCTTGTAAGGCTCATTCGTGCTCTAATGGCTTGAACCGACGCTGCCAATAAGAAAAGCGTATCAATCCGAGAATTTATGGCATGCTTTGAAAAGCAGCAGTGATGTATAATATATGGAATTTGCAGTTAATGGGCAAAAAAAAAGAAGAAAAAGAAGGCAAGGCCAATGATATAGTAATCAAAATCACTTTTTCCTTCTGCATCCACATCAGCAGCTTTGATTCTCACAAGTTCCATGTAATTATTCTGAATCCAGATGAGAATTTTTTTTTTCTCACCGCTCACTTCTCACAGGCTCCTCCAACATTTTCTCTGATCCACCCATCATACCAGTATGTTGTGATCTTCCTCTGGCCTCCCACCCAGTCAGAGGCCGTTCACATCACACATATGACGAGACAACAAGGCATCTCCGCCAGATCCTGATGAACTGAGGTGGGTTCCGTCCAGAGAAAGCGGACGCGCCCGTGACAGCAGCTCCTCGGGGGAGTCCACCTCCTCCTCGTTACCCATGGTAACCAAAGTGTTAACACACACAAGCTACTGGGAGACTCAAATGTTCCATGTAGTCTCCACGGGCCGCCGCCTGCAGGGGTGTGACAGTGAATTCATACACTGCACACACATGCATGTGCACATGTGTGAGTCAAAGTGAGAGAGACAGGCTGGAGGAGTTGGGGGCTCTGGTTGTGAAAGGGAAATTTCTGCCTTAACAGCTCCCGTAGTACCTAGGCAGAACGCATGCAGACGCCTGTGCCAAATCGCTAATAGAAACCAGACACATGGCGCATGAGGAGTGAGGCTTTCACGGCACTCCTCCAGAGGGAACCACTGGAGGAGTGACGGAGGTGGGGAGGGGGGGCAAAAAGGAGAAGAAAGAATGGGGCCGATAACAAACTTTTAACTGTTACTTTCCTCTCGGACGCTGCCTGAGACGTGTGAACTCCCCGTTTGTATCTAAGATTTCTCCAACCACTCAGAAGATGAGCACACTGTCTGATAAGAAGGGAAGCCAGCATAGCACTAAACTGAGATAACTCTTTAAAAACCGGGTCCGTCGTTGAGAAAACACTCTTCTCTCTTGATTTGGCCTAACGGATAAAGAAAGTTAACCACAACCACATGCGCACACACACACACAGATATCCACCCAGCTTTAGTGTGCTGAGTTTACGACTGACAGCGTATTAGATACACATTAACAGAGAAAATGTGAAAAGTTGGTGTTTTTATTTCTCTTTATTAGATGAACTATATCTGAACTGGGAATAGAGGGGGAAGAAGTAGAGCGTTTGTGTAATTTGGGACATTGGGACTGCAGATCAGATGATTCATCATCATAATTCTGTGGATACGTTTTTTTCTCAAGGCCAACCGGATCTCCTCATCTGCCTCTCCTCTCCTCTCCTCTCCTTGCGTTTTTACATAAACCATCACATTTGCTCCTCTCCGTACCCTCTTTGCCCCGAGAAGCTCCATCATGTGCGAGACACAGGGCGAGTACGAACAGAGGCTCCACTTCAGCGTTCTCCTGTCGGGTCATGAGCGAGGACAGTGAGTGCTGCTTGAGCTGGGAATGCTACTGATAAGTGCACCGCCTTATTTAGAATCACAGTCGGACGAGGAGTTTGAGTCACAAGGCATCGGCAGCGCACTCTCTCCCAAAGGGAATTCATTAGCGGGGATGAATCAGCCTTCAAGCACAAACATTAGGTGTTGGTGTTTATGCTTGGCAGCCTTTGTGTGAGGAAAGGTATTACCATGAATGGTCAATTCCTCCTCGGAGGGAGACATCGAGTCTCCAGGTGGAGATGAATCAGCTTTCAGAGCCTGGCTGTCATTTCCTGGTTGATTCTTAAGAGTGGAAACGTCATATTTTATTTTTAGTTTACATTTCGAACCGCTTGTAATGTGTTTGTACTTGTAGTTTATTGTTCTTTTGTTCATTGGCATGAAATACAGAACAAGATTTCCAACAAAAATATCTTCATCCTTTATTCATTTATTTGTGAAGAAAATCTTTATTTAAAAGCCGATTGAAGGTATTTGTTTCAGTTTTTTGACAAGCTCATTTATTTGTTTTTATTATTATTTCATAGGATTCAAATCTATTGAAAAGGGTTCAGAAAAAAAGGGGTGTACAGGGTGTTGGGATGTTGTGGGTCGATCAGCTGCTCAGTGAGACCAGCTTTGACTCGTTAGTCCTCTTAGCAGTGAGCTGAGTGAGTGGCCCTGTTGGAAGGTAGGTGCATATCATGTATCAGCTGGATCTGCAGATTTAAAGAGCTTTATAGTGAGCTCCAGCTCTTTGTTTAGAACAACATTGCTGTTCTCTCTTTTCACAGTGTTGTTTTTGGTCACAGCAGAAAGGCTTGACCAGACTTGACGCCAAAGGGGTGTAAAGTGAGGGGGGGTTATGGCCTCTTACCCAATTCCAATCCCTACTTTTGGTGCCCTTGTTCGCACCACACCCTATTTCCCAATCAACCAACAAGTGGTTGTGAAACTTAAAACACTGGTGGGATTTTTTGGATAGTTTTACAGTTTATGTCCCAAAACAAAACCATGTTTGCTGCCGAGACCTTCACTCTGCTAATGCAATCTCTCACTGTCCACTCTGCGTCGGAGGCTTCAGGTTTCTTTGCTGATGTTGTGTTGAAGACCGTTTCCCTGACGACATGTCAGCATTTGCATATTAAGCTTCCATAAAATCTCAGATTCAAACATACCACAAAAGCCAGTCGCTGTTCAGACTAGTATTACCTGCGGACCTCCAGTCATTTATAATAATTTAGTTAAAATTCCATCACAAATTACCTCCCATATTTTTGCCAGAACACAGCAGTCATGTGAAAATATTTGTCCCATGCTCTGTGATTTGGGGTCATGCTTTTGTTTTTATAAGGTTTTTGCAACAATGTCTTCTTTCTGCCTCTTTCACAGTTTTTGTCATAAGGCCTATGATGTTCATAATATTAAATATAAATATAATATATATCATGAAAACCCCTCTTTATCAGTATAATCAATGTCAGACATTTGAGACGACATCAACATAAGAAAAACACCACCTTTTTTTAGTAGCGGGGATATTTAATTCAGATTTACCTTCAATGGGATCTTAGCTACTGGCAAGGTCAGGTTTTCCACTCTATTGATAATTCATTTCCAGTGAGAGTTAAATCTATAAATCTATATTTTGTCGAGGACACCACTGCTGCTCTGGTGTGTAGGTGGTCCTTTCCTGAAACCCTAAGCTGTGTTATATTGCATTACAAGGTATGCCAGTCATGTGTGGTCAGGAAAATGTATTTTGTCAGTGCAATAACCATAATGCATATAATAATATAATTACAGCAGTATCACGTAAATCCCAGATCAAAGTAAAGCGGGTGTAATTGTCGTGTTTTTCCAGTTATTCCAATAATGCCACTTCCATTATGACCTCAAAGGGAGACATGACGCGTTTTGCCTGGACAACATGTGATGTTAAATAAGCTGCAAAATGAGTGTCTTTTCCTTTTCAAAGCAGGCGATTCATCAGCGGCACCAAAACACAACATTCCTCAACACAAATGCAGGAAGACTGGGATTGTTTGTGCTCAATACTTGGCTGTGGCAGCGTGGCACTTTATCTAATAATGCAGTATGTTGCCAGATAAAACATGCCAAGAGTGCCCAATCAGTGTCTTATTCTCAAATCGGGACTACAGAGTTGCTGAAGAGGAGCCGACTCTGTGCTTGTGATGTGGGTTTTGGATGAATCTACCTTTTGTTGAGAAAAAATATAAGGCAAGTCGGAAAAGCTATTTTTAGGACAGACCCGGCTGTTTGAGCTATTAATTCCTTACAGCCAGGAGAGTAGTCATAGAAGCTGTAGCAGATTTAGTATTAATGACTGTCCCAAAAGCAAAAAAAAGGGTCAACTGAAAGGATTTTCCATGGAGACGTCCCAGAGCTAGATGCAGCAGAAAAAAAAACACCTCCGCTTCCAGATATTGTTTGAATTTCAATGATTTCATCTGATGCTCTTGTTGCTGGTGACCTCTTATTAGAGAAGACACTTCCTCTCTGCGCTGTTTGCTTGTGTTTGTTTGGGATGTAACCTCATCCACGTGCCAAATCATTCTCTCCTCATCAATCTCGACCCCCACCAAA
Source organism: Chelidonichthys spinosus (assembly GCA_029853015.1). Lineage (NCBI taxonomy): Eukaryota > Metazoa > Chordata > Actinopteri > Perciformes > Triglidae > Chelidonichthys > Chelidonichthys spinosus. The sequence goes on along the minus strand of CM056829.1, from coordinate 9,450,220 downwards.
AAAACCCCATCATTACCCAGGAGCCCTAGCACTCTGCCATGCCGGGACCCCTTACTCATATAAGGACTGCTTACTCATACAGGAGCCGCTCCGCCAGACCACCACAGAATGTGACCTGGCTATGACTTGTGCATTAGCAAGATGACAGCATGTTGGTTCACACCGGCTGACACTACTGATGCACTCGTCATAAACCTCTGACGGCTTCTATATAAGGCTGTGCAAGTGTGCGTGACACCTTGGTGGTCTGGACAGCATTAACATCAACATTGACTTATAAGGAGGAGCAGCACAGATTAATGGGAGGAAAGGAGGGGGGGCATTGTGACTCACCATCCCAAACATTGTTTTTAATGTTTATAGAAGATGACACTGTTAATGTGTGGCACATACATGTGAGATTTACTGGAATTAAGGTCCACAGTGTAAGACTCACAGGTATTATTGGATATAACGGGTTGGTGTTGTTTTCACCTCGGGAGTCTGTGTGTGTCAAGGTGGCAAAAAGTGGTTTGGAACTACCGGGAAGCGGTTATGAGTACAGTTTCTCATAGAGATGAATGATTGAAGATGTGTGGTCAGAGGCTAGGAGGGTGATGGGAAGTATTAAAATGTAAATGTTTATGACTGATACCTGCTAAACCAACGACGTTCAGCACTTTGTGTTTCGTGGTAGAATTTCCACATTTTAAGAATGCTAACATGCTAAGCTACGATGTCAGTGTTGCCATTATGAGCACGTTGATGCTAACACGCTAAGCTACGATGTCAGTGTTGCCATTGTGAGCATGTTGATGCTAATACGCTAAGCTACGATGTCAGTGTTGCCATTATGAGCTTGTTGATGCTAACACGCTAAGCTACGATGTCAGTGTTGCCATTGTGAGCATGTTGATGCTAACAGTGATAAATGCAAACCTCCACCACAGGAAGGAACTTGAACATATTAACCAGAAACATTCAGGAAACGATAGTAAAGTGTTACGCCCTGTCGGTTTAAATGATGCACATTAGTGATAGAGACGATGCTTTTTGTTAACCTGTCTCTGCAAACAGGGAGAGGGGGGCATTATGGGAAGCCTTTGTTTTTCTGCCGCCATTGTTGCTCTATCATCTTAGAAGGTCTCCATCAGCGGAGGAAGTGCGTGTCGCCATTCAGCTGATGAATTGTGGAAAATGGCGATGGTATTGTGTCTACTGGTCCTGGCAACCATCCATCACAGCGCCGCTTTCTCGAGTCACAAGTGGCGTTTTAAGGGTGCCGCACCCTCTTCAATCATACTAATACAAATCTGTATGCGCTCAAAACAGCATCAACAACAACACAAAGCTTTAAAAAGAAAATGTTCCATGAATATTAGAAGCAACACTAACTATATGCAGCTATTGTGAAGTGCAGTTTGTTTTTGTCATGGGAAGCTGGGCGTGACTGTTACCATATGCATGGTGTCAGACATGTTTGGCCGAGGGAGTGGGTGTGGGAAAGCAACAACGGCAAATTGGAGGGAATGTGTGAATGGTTATACTTGTGTGTGTGTGTGTGTGTTTATTTGCGTGTGAAACAATACCCCGAGGCTCTCCAGTGATCACATTGATTCATGCCCTCTCCTTGCTGTACCCCCAGATCCACATTTTACAGCCACATTCCTTCACTGTGAGGCCCGGCGGTGGCCTCGCTGCACGCCCGCCCCGACAGCAAAACACAGGAGGAGGTCAGGGGGGCACGCCATTACTCTGAGAGACAAATAGGCCATCCAAATAAAACATGACACCCCCCCCCGAACACAGGACCTGAATGCGAAACCTAGATGACCGGTTGTGCACACATGTCTTGTTCAGATTTCAACTTCAAACATTCCTGTTTGTACGTTTTCAGAGCTTTTTGGACCTGATAATGGCGTTGTACCCTCTGTTAACCAACAAGTATCGCCTGCCGTGATCCAGCTCACGGCGTTACCAGTTTTATGTTTCAATGTTGATTTCGGAGTTCATAAGAGGATTTTCACAGAGGAAGTCCAGACATAGATTTTTTTGTTCTTCTCGCATCTTGACTTGGTTCGTAAGCCCGGGCCACTCCGCCTCAGTGACCTCCCATTAAAGCGTGTCAAGTAGTTTATGCCGCCTCTTAAGGAGTTGTGTTTTCAAGCAAACAAGTTGAGTGGGGCTGGACGGAGGCAGAACGCCGCATTGGGAGCCGAGAGAGCGCCGGCTGGTAAACGCAGGCGGGTCAGAGGACACTTGTGTGTGTTATGGAGTGTAGGAAGAGGCCGGTGGAGCTGGCAGCGGGGGTCGTCCTCCTCTCCCGGCGGCTCGCTGCTGCTTTACGGCTCCGCTCTTGGACTGATTAGCAGATGTACATAAAAACACAACAGCCCATTTTCAGGCGTTTGTGGCCGTTTTAACAAGGCAACTAAACAATGGACACTGTTTGGATGATCTTTCCTCCCACACACGTTGTCTCAATTTGTCTGGATTGACAGTTAAAGCTTACAAGAGGAAACTAGAATGCAGAATGGCGGAGGGGAGGGGTTTGCCTTGTAAGGAGCCTCTGGGATTGTTCCTCCGTCTAAAACAATCATATGATTCACTCAGCCGTGATGTTGCTAAGAGCTTGTGTTGAAAACAGTGGACAGTCGATGTAGCAACATGGACCGGACTTCCACCCCTTCATGAGAAATCCGTCATCCAGTATGCAACGCCTCAGACCAGCAACGCCTCACCACCCTTTCCTCCTTGTACATGGGGAATGTTACAGGGCTGAGGGGAAAGAAAAGCAGATAGGACTGTGTGTGTGTGTGTGTGTGTGTGTTTTAAGTGAGACGCAAAGAGTAGGAATAGCTGAAACAGGAAGCCCAGGCAGGCTTTTACATTGGAGGAATTTCCTGCCTGTTAGATGTGTATCACTGTTTCTACGGTTAAGGAGAGACGGAGAGGGGGATAAGGAGGAGGAAGGAAAGTTTGCAGTGTTTTAAAAAGACATTTCAAGGCAGGTTTCAGGCTTACTGTTACTTAGCAAGAGCGGGTTTGACTCTAAGCCACGGTAGCCCCTCTTCTCTACTGTAGAAGAGAGCTGACACAACACTACACGACACAACTTCTCTTAAAAAAACGTTTTCCATCATTACCGTCAATTTTCCTGGTTAAAAAAAAAAGACGACTTTTATCCACAACTAAGTGAACCACAAATGCAATGCATCCGAAAGGAGCTGGCAAACTGCTTAAAGGGACAAACACAAGTAAAATTCTCCATTGTTGTGACTGTTGATTTGTGTGTGTGCAAACTAGTATGAAGTTGCCTGTTGTGGCAACTTTATATGTGTCTTTTATATGCTGTTTGTTCCCGCGGTAAAGTGGTGTTTATTTTGAGACTTTACAAAAACTCAACACCAACAGTTGGCCTAATGGGAGCCGTCAGGGTGTCTCCCCACGCTGCACCCATTGTGTACAAGCATGTTGAAATATGCACATGAGGCCTTATCTTACTAAATATGTGCTCATTTGCAACATAAACCTGCATATTGGGTAAAGGCAGGGTTAATATTAATATTTCATTTTGTTGACATATTAGAGCCAAAGGTTTCATAGATATTTTATATCCTTTTGGATCATCACTCCATAAATCAGGGGGAAAAAAAGGTATAAAATGTTCTATAAATGATATTGTATTCGTACAGATGAACAGTTTGGTGTAAGTGCTACTCGAGTAGACATTTCTGGCTCAGAGTATAAGAAAAAACCCTTGTTTTGAGAAAACATTTTCTGAAATGTTATGTTTAAATATGTAAATGAGGTGTTATCTAACGCTACATTTTGGTGATTTTTAGGTGAAATCTACAAATAAATTGTGACAAAGTGTAGAAACTTTTATGGAAGGAAAATAATCTCAAAATTACCCAATGCATGAAAAATATATCTTTGCTTCTTATAATCATTACAGCTGTTTACCTACATTATACTTCATATTATCTATATTTAGAGTCTTTAATTTAATTTTCTTCAGTAGATACATGTCTGTGCTGCAAACATGTTGCCCTCACTTCACGTCCTGTAAACACGGTGTTGCTGAGAGTTTGATGAGAAGACTGATACCACTTTCATATCTGTATATATCTGTGGGTATGAACCCGCCAGTTAGCTTAGCTTAGCACAAAGAATGGAAAAGGGGGAGAAAGAGCTAACCTGGCAGCATCCATAATCTGCTCACTAATGCAATAGTTCTGTTTCTGTACAGTTTTTTCTTATTTATTTTTAAGAAGTAAATAATAGTTACATATTTTACAATCCAGAGAGTAAGTTGAGAAGATCACCAGTGTTGCATAGACTGAAAGCAGGGTGAAACCACTGTAGCCTGGCTCTGTCCAAGGGTAACAAAATCCACCTACCAGCATCTTTAGAGCTCACTAATTAAAGAATAGAAAGGGCTCCTCTATTCTTTTAATAGCATGGCTGACATGTGACAGTGATGTTTCCTTTTCATGTGCAGCCAAATCGGTTTAAAAGCCTCATAAAGAATTGTGGAAGTGTAATAAATAAAAAAAATAAAATAAAAGCAACTGAAAGTTACAGTTGCACGAAAACAACCGAGCTCACACCTTCATATCATGATAGAAACGTGCAGATAATAGCACCTAAAAGTGGCCTTCTGGTAGTGCTATTAATAATATATCGGAAAACATGTGCCGTTACCAGGAAAGAAGAGAGAGTGTGTGTATGTGTGTGTGTGTGTGTGTGTGTGTGTGTGTGCTCTACATGTATATGTCTGGCCTTGCAGAAGTGCCAATGTGTCAGGTCTATATTTAAAGCAGTTGGCCAGGCTGTGTCGAGTCCTGTGAAATGTTCTTTAACTGTTTTGCTGCACTTCAGATCTGTTGCCATAGCGGCCAAATGATGATGTCAAAGCAGAGGCATTGGAATAAAACTACACCCCCTTTTTTCAACGGAAATCACAGTCAGAGGGAGATGGAAAATACTGTTCAGATTGCCAGACCCAATTATGCGTCACGAAAAAAAATAAAAAATAAAAAAGCAGAACAGGCCCTCTGGCTTCATCACACACAAACATATGCTCAACGGAACACACTTGTGTACACTGGCTTGTAGGTTAGGTTGCTACTGGATGACACACACACACACACACACATACACACACGGGTGAGGGAAGATAGAGGGGGGAGAAGACTTGAAAGGAATATTTCTCCTATCACCTGGCAAAATCCTGATCCTTTACGATGTCAAACAGATCATTGCGGGTGGATAGATAACATACGAGCTGTGCTGTTCAATGCAGAAGCTAAAGAAGACAATGACGTAGAGCTGATAGCAGATTATCTATTTCCAAAGTACCCCCCCCCCTCCCCCCCCAACTGACATGGTTGTGGGACTGTATGTAAATGACTGAGAGGGGCCCCAGTGCACACTACGGCCTCATCTTTTCATATCTGAACAAACTCAACCTAAGTCAAATGTAAACATTGTAACATAAGTACAGAAACTTCACAAACATCACAAATGTCACTTCAAAATAACAACATTTCGGGACGTGGACACTGGTCTCCTGATTGAAGGTCCTGCGTTTGTCATCAAAGGATGACTTCAGAGGGAAGGTTTCAACTGCAAATAATCTTTACGGCTACATAGAATCTGACTTTCTGTCAACCACGCCTCGGATCCTGCTTCATCTACAACTCATCCCAAGGAACCTAAAAACAGAGAGAGACCCCTCTGGGATTAGGGCTTTGAACCATCAAGTGGCCCCCAACAGCTGTGCACTGCACCCCCCACAGACACTCTGGATTGCTCCCATCAGTCTTCGGTCAGACTTCGCTCCCTGTGTGGGGCAGCTTCAGACCAGTTATAAATACGAGCAGCACTCGACAGAGAGTTCATGTTGCTCCACCGCCAAATTTGGCCCCCCCGTGTTCAATCCCAGAGGCTTCAAGTGAATCAGCTAAACCAGCAAGTCGCTAATTCCAGCCAGCCAGGAAAGGTTTATTAAAGGTCTCATTTCAGTGAGTAGTTGCTGTTTCGCAGCCTAACCACTTTCTTTGGCCTCATGTGACTCAGAGGCAGGAATACGAACCCCCCACCATCACCAGCCGGAGAGCACCAGAGGACATCATATGCCCAAATCAGACCAGACGCTGCCTGTAATTAGATAGAAATACATGTGGATCACACATTGAGTTGCAAGGGTGTGCGAGGAAGGTGCAATTAGTGTGGAGTTGTGCAAATAAGTCTTGGGGAATTGTATATTGGAGAGGTTTATTTGACCAGTGGAGCAGTTGGGGGTTTATATTCCTAGTGTTAGCACGTTTATAGAATCATTAAGGAAGCTAAATATAACAAAAGAGAAAGGAATACAGAGCAACACCATTATGGCTCAAGCAAACCGGTGGAATTCCTGACTTATCAGTGAGAACCTGGTGAGATAAAGATCCATTGGGATTATCATGTAATTTACAGCAGCTCGGTTGGCCGTGTGAAGTCTCATTGGCGTTCCCATCACCTAACAAACAAACACACTCCTCAAAAAAAAAAAGGCAGATAACTGTGAGATAAAAGAATCCTTTGTTCTTTTTTGGTTAATAATCTTAGTCCCTGAAGTCAAAAGTGCACATCTTCCACCACTTAAACATTAGTACTCCAGAGATAGGGTTAGTGGACAAGAAGTGCCCTCTTCTTCTTCTTCTTCTTTTTTTAAGGGAATCACACGCTCCTCCTCCTCCTCCTCCTCCTCCTCCTCCTCCTTCCAAACTTTTTTTTGTTCGGTCACGGCTGTGGGAACTCCCTGCGTGTCCGTGAGTCGTGAGTAGGTGAGCGGGAGGAGGCGTGGGCCCCGGAGAAAGAGAGAGAGAGAGAGAGGAGCGGAGAGGAGCTGACGGAGCATTAATGACACACTGGCCGCTTAGAGCGACGGGGATGCACTTTTAGACGCGTTCCCAACCGCTGTGTTCAGGCACGACTCGGACTCGAAAGCGCCCCCCAAAAAGAAAAAAAAGTGGGACAATTTCCATATTTGAAAACAAAAAAAAGAAGCAACGCGAGTGGATTAATTTATTGTCAAATATGGGCTCGGAACGATCTCGCGTAAAGACGCCGGGCAGAGCAGCGCTCCTCGGCCGCTCGCTCCTTTGTATCAGCGGGCTGTTGCTCACTCTTTCCCAGCCTGCCTGCGAGGCGTTCAACTTGGACGTGGAGAACCCAGCTGTTTACAGCGGACCTAACGGGAGCTACTTCGGATATGCTGTGGACTTTTATTTGGCCGATTCTGCCAGGTGAGTTTTCCTCTTCTTTCTTCTAAATGTTCTCTCCTTTTTCATTTTTTTTAAACCACAGAAGTGATGTAAAAAAATAGTTTTTAAATAATAATCTACAAGGATTGCGAGGCCTTCCACCAACAAGCTCCACTACAGTCGGAAACATTTTTTTTAATAACTATCTGGGCGCTTTAAAATGCCCAGATTTGTGCACAAATGTGTTGCGCGCAGCCTGCAAACTTTCCATGGAGTTTAAATGTTTGCAAAGCGACATAAAGTTAAAGTTATAGAGTTTACAAAAGAAATTGCGGGATGTTGTTGTGGCTGGCTCTGGCATTATATGAGGGTTCTGTGTGGATACATGCCTGGCGCACACGCCTTCAGCGCGCACACAGCTCACTGCAATTTAATACATTCTGGAAATCACATTAGTGTTCTAAAAGGAAAGGAAAGTAAATGCTCATATCAAAGAGTGGCTATTTCATCATAAAAAAAAGAAGCCAAACAAAGAGCTTTCTGAATCGCCATGCACTCCTAATCTCGTTGCCCTGCAAGATGACATTTCATTCTGACCCTTTGACCTACCCTCACCTTTAATACGCTGATGAAAACCCCACAAAAGCTGCTTAACTGCCACATTTCAGCCATCACATCTTATTGGTGTGAAACGCTGTGATAGTGATGCTTTCCCGGCTCAGTGGGGGATGCCAGCATGCTGGGATTGTATCCTCCCCAAGAGAATGTTTGCATCGTTTGGATGGACCGATGCACACATGCCTGTGGTCAGCTCTAATAGCAGTATGAAGAGAACGTCATGTTGTGGTGCATTTCGACTGTTCGAGGAGCATGTTTTATATCGGCAGGGGTGCATCGAGAAGGAAGAGGCGCGATGGAAAGATCTGCATTTGTGTTGCTGCACATTTGGTCCACTGGCGAGCCTCGGACGCAACCCTGTGATCGTAATGTTCATTAACAAAAGGTCCTGCGGCCGCAGTCAGGGTTTCACTCAGACGTGAGCAGACTTCCTGGCTGAGTCTGTGTCTGCTGAGCAGCACCGGCGCTGTCTCGGCCCACTCTGCGACCAGCCAGCATGCTGGGATTTGAGGAAGGGCTTTGTGCTGAGTGGGCCGCCAGGATCAGCTCTAGTTTCCCCTGTTTCTCCTCCCCACATCCCTGGACGGTCAGACACTCAGACATGGGGAGATCCCCCCGCCCTCCTCCTCTCCTGGCCCTCGATGTCTCTTTAAAAACTTGCTGCTATTCATCTTCACCTCTCTGCCTGGGAGCTTCGGCAAAGCGGTATGATTTAGGACGTGAAGCATGAATGCATGAACCCCTCTTTCTCTCTCCAGCATCCCCCTCCTCACTTCCTCCTATGCTGATGTCATTCTGCAGCAGGCAGCTTTTTAATTCATCCATCCCCCCACCGTCTAGCCTCGCTCCCCATCATCTCTCCTTGACTCATTAAGTGCGAGACAGCGTAGACGTCATCGCTCTGATGACTTAATCTGAACTTTTCTACAGTCAGGACGCCGTGCTTATGGAGGAGGAGACGAGACAATGGCTTTTATGTGAGCAGGGGAAAAAAAACCCCAGACCTCTATAATTTTCCTGCAAGGATGATGTGTATTCAGAAGTCAAATGTCAAACGGAGCAAAGCATGAGCGGGTTTAAGATCGTGACTCATCGGGTTTATCTGCAAAAACCACATGTATCTGCCAGTTTTCATTCACAGCTTCTTAGAAGTGGACATCAGGAGATATGGGGAGAGCGTTGGAAATGAGTTTCTGTTATCTTGTGTTTTTCCCATCACGTCATCGCCCACACTGGAGAACGTTTCTTGGGGGGAGCGGGGGAAGTAGCTGGAACCCGGGTAGGGTCAGCTGAGGGCTGCGCAGGGAGTTTCTTCATGTCGGGATGAGCTGCTTTTAGCCCGTCTCCCACGTTTAGAGTGTTCATCACCGGCTGGACTACAGAGGTACATAAGCAAAGCGAGACGGATGGCAGATGTAGATGCAGAGACGAGGGAGGGAGGGAGGGAGATACGTCCCCCATCCATAAATGCCCCTGACAGGCCTGCGAATACAAAGGCTTCCTCTCTCCCACTTTGACGCCCGTCCTTGACAACAAGTTTATATACAAGCAGCGGGGTCTGTCATTGCCCTGCGGCGCCCAGCATCATAAAATTGAGTTTGGACACCGGTAGCCGGCCCACCGTGGAAAAAACGCCCGAGGATAGTGAACTGTGTGTGTCAGATACGCCACAGGAAAGGGCGAGAGGATATATGGTCCCCTGTTGAGTGTGTGTGTGTGTGTGTGTGTGTGTTATTTCATGTTGAGTGAAGGTGGCCAACTCGTCCCACGCACGCCCGCCTCTTCATCATGGGAAGGTCTTCTGAAGGGATGACTCCTCAAACGCTTTATAATCAAACAGTGACTCCTCTTTGACTCTCTCCAGTGCCAGGCAGAGATAGGGGGAGTGGATCATCCCGAAGATAGAAGGAGTCAAAGGGTCAGCGGGCTGTAAATAATAACAGACTTGGCTCTGGAGTGTATGAAAGGATGAGACAGCTTCTGGTGCCTGTTGAACTTTTGAGGAAACGCACATTTATAACCCCCCTCCCCCTATTTTGGATTTGGACTGCTCCAAATGAGATTATAGCGCCATTTAAAAGTTATGTTCGGTGATGGATGACCCTCTGATGGAGATAGTAATATGTTCCAGTCCCTGCATGTGTTTCAGTGATGTGTGACCGGGGGGGCAAATGCAGGGGTCAGCCCGTCCATGTAGGTCACTCTCCTGGAGTTCAGCCTCTCAAACAAGGTTAGAGTTGAACTAATATTGACATTGGACTGAGTTCTCTTTTGGCCACTAAATCTGCGATGTTTTCCCTACGAGGTCCCTCTCCATATATGATCAGTCTCATTCGGGGTCGATTTGTTTTCATTGGTGTCCTTTTCTGTGGACTAAATGAAACCAGTGAGTGGTTCAGCTGCAGGAGCACAGCTTGTATATTTGCGCTGCCAAGCTTTTCGTCATCCAGGTTTCTTGTCGTTGCGTGCAGACAATGGGGCTCTTTGTCTGACAGCACAAAATGTTTACTGTTTTCCATTTGTGGAGTTTTCACTGTGACTCACTTCTTTCTTAATTTATTGACCTTCTGAAACAAAGCAGCTTCATGCTGTCAAACTTCGTACGCACCTATGATAATCGGGCCACTAGGTCGGGAAGATTAGCGTCTGCAAAGGTCAGTAGGGACGTACTTCGCTTGGCTACGCTGCAGTCTGTCTCCAACATAAAGCGCCTGTCTACCTTTTACTGCTCTGTTGGTAAAAGGGGGCTTTAAATAATGAGCCGGTGTGTGTTTCACTGGAAAAAGATGTCAGTGAGGAGGGTGACGATGTGTTTAAAGAGCCTGTGGATGCCTGCTGTAGTGAGTTGGGAATGCCCAGAGGACGTCATGTCTGCTTTGGAATGGAGTTAGCTATTGGTCAGGGTCGTCCTGACTCATACTTTGCTAGATTTAATCTCTGAGATCCAGCAGGCCTGGCTTGTTTTAACCCCCAGGTCACTAAATGACTCACATCAGGATAAAGACTATCCTTTATATAGCAACAAGCAAATGACACCATTGTCTGTGTGTGCAATTATAAAATCCTTTGCCCCAATTAGCATCTCATATTTAGATGGAAATGAGACGCGACTTCTCTGGATGTATTCGTATGTATGCGTGCGTGGGTGCAGCCGGGGTTGTGGGGGGTGCACAGGCAAAGTGTTTCAACAGCTGCCCCCCCCCCCCCCCCCCGTCACCACGTTTAATACAACAGCCTCTCTATCCCGAGGTGAGAGGACTGGACCCCCTGACGGGGGCTTTGTGGAGAGGTGTGAACCACCAGCAGTTAAACTCCCTGCAGGAGGATTATGGCGTTTTAGGGCTGTTGGTCTGTGAAAGGGGAGGGAAGGGTTGTATTTGGGGGGATGGGGGTGGGAAAACAGTTTGGCATGAGAAAATGCTCCTTTTTAGTCATTTTGATGTTTTTTTTTTTTTTTTTAAATAGCGGTTTCAAATGTCTCACTTGCCACCTGTGAAATGTCTTCTTCTGCGTTGTTGGTGGTTCTGACAAAGCAGCTGCTGGTTTTCGCACATTAACCAGATAAGCATAAGAACGGTATTATTCAGCCACAGACCAGTCACAAATCAAAACAGCAACCGCTTAAAAAGCTTGATGTGGACCTTTCTGATTTAGTTACCGGGCAACCGAACCACCAAGCCGCAGTGTAGCGTAAAACCCTGGAGTCGGAACTATAAACATTACATTTTTCCTGTGTGACAATAAACAACATTGTTTGCTTACCTTGGCCAACAGCACTGGTGATTTGTAGGCCACTTGTCGCCCGACACTATTATACAGAGGAATAATTTTTTTTGTGGTGATGGTGGGATCAGATCCAAGACCGACCGGACTGTTCATCTGATCAACACTGGTCCGTGAGGGTTCACATCTCAATGGCTCCCTTTCAAGTTGGTCCCGGAGGGATAGCTTGTCATAAAAGACTTTCTCTGGGCCTCTAAAGCAACATACAGATCCTTTATCTGGTTTTTACAGTAGTATCTGCCCCTTCAGCATAGCACAGTAGACTCTCTGTAGTCAGCACACGCCATCCCAGCAGGCACTGCTACTCTCATCATCTTCAGCAACGTGTGTGTGTGTGTGTGTGTAGGTGTGTGTGTGTAGGTGTGTGTGTGTGTGTGAGTAGACGATCGTCCATATGGCAGCCGTAAGGACTCGAGCAGCTTCTGTCTGGCCTTGGTTTCTAAGAGGACCTGAGGCTACCCGCGTGGCTCCATGTGGTCTAGAATATGTCATCACACGCTGCCCATTTCTGTCACTCAGCTGATCTCACGCTGTTCAACGTCAATATTGCTGCAGGATGACACAATATAATCATTCATGAGTTTTATGCCCACCAACTGCCTACTCCCATTGAGCCGGTTATCATTTAATGAGTGTGGTGGAGGGATTTTCCAGAGATTGTTTGTTGTATATTTTCTCTTCGGGGGTTTTAGGGCAGCGAAGGTCGAGAGCGTTCCTCTGAGTTTCTGTGCTGATACGGAGCCACTCCAGTGTTTAAGCACTTGTTGATAGCTCTGTGTACACTCCACGGGTCCCTGTACATGTTTTACTTTTGGTGTTGCTGAGGTTTGAAGGCCACGAGCCCCCCTCCCCCTTCCCTCTCTCCATTTGTGTCCGTGCCATGGCGTTTGTGTTTATGACTGCAGGTGGCGGCACTGGCAGCCTTTACATGTGATTTCTCCCTCCCATTATTTCTAGCTTAAAATGGTTATAATAGTGTTCAAGTGACATCAGCTTTTGCAGCTGGGTGGAAGACAATTAAGTGTGGAATGGGACTGGAGGGGCGGGGGTAACAGAGGAATTTGCCCTCTGACAACCTCCTTCTGTAACCTCATCATAAACGGCATTAAGCCATGGCTACGCACGATAGTGTCGCATCAGCAAGTTCCAACACTCTGCATCCCCCCTAATTTCTCAACCCCACATAAAAATGGTGGTTACAGTCTGGCAATTGTGGTGTGGTGAGTTTTTTTTTTGTTGTAGAATGTTCTCTGATTGCTCGAGATCGAAATTAGACAAACACAGTCCTCGGTTCAAGCTGTTGTTTACGCATTCGTCGCTTACAGCCCGACTCCCTTACAGTAGTTTAATTAATGCTTAATTGTCAGCTGGGGGATGGTGGAGGTGATTAGTGGCTTGGAGGGCTAGACGTGGTGCAGCCGGCGATGCTTTACATTCTCCTGCCCCCCCCCCAACCTACATGATGTTGCTCTCTGGTGAAGCGGGTTTTGCTTTTGCTTTTGATCCACAGCAGCAACAACACTGAGAAACGTGTAGCCAAAACATTTCAGGGAACGAATGACTGAAGATCAGTCATGGCTTCTCAGATGCATCTTGAGCTTTGCCTGCTGCGATCCCCATCCGACATGTGACGCCGGCGCTTTTAATCCCTCCGAGAAGTGAGCAGCCTTTTGTCTGGAGCTATTCTCAAACCACCGGGGCGGGGCCCCACGTGTGGGCCTCAGAGTCATTTACAAAGCATGTTATTTTCTGTCTAAATGTCCAAGAGAATTCACATAAATGAAGGGGGAAAAAAAAACGCTGAATGAAGTGCATCATTTCGGTGACTAGTTTGAATATCACAACGTGGGTAATGCCACATCATCAGGGAGAGACGTGTTTTGCCACGGTTGGCTTGGTGATGCAGTGAGATGGATGCGTTTTTGAAACCACCAGTTATCGCTCCAAGGGAATATGACCCTGCAGACGTTAAATCTGTATTCATAAGGACAGGCAGTGATGGCAAGCAGAATATTTTATTTTGTTCATTACAGTTGACAAAGGCATAAACATATTTACAGTTCGGTTTATTTATGCTATGTATCGTCAAGGTTGAAATCGATCAAAGGTTGAGAACTCCTGGCCTAGACTGGATTTATCCAAAATGAGTCTGCTCTTCTTCACCTGAACAACTGCTCGCCAATTCCATACATTTGCACATCCATCCCAACATCAGGCCATTCACTCCGCCTACTTTCACAAAGGAATTTGTAACGCAGCACTCAGCCGACAGCCGTCGCGGCTTCATTTAATGCTAATGACGCCAACGAAGCTCTACCTCCTTGAGAACGCAGCCGGCAGATAAGGAGATGGGTGGAGAAATGCCGGTTCAGTATGAGACTGATCCTCGCCAGATAAAAGACCCATTAAATGCTAATTCCTCCTCATGTGCAGTGCTTTCAGATTGCTATCAAATCTGTGTTTGCACATCTGGGCAAGGTAACGAGAACTCGGCTTCCACCGGCAACTTACTGATTAAAGCGTGATCCGCTAGTTATGTTATTTCCTGTATTTATTTATTTTTGAGAAGCTGCCACAGACGACTACGGCCAGACACTACATGTGATTCTCCAGAAGATGCTGCGCCTTCCGGTTTACATGTTAGTGGAGACATTTTCTCCATTTCTAAAAGGTTCTAAAAGCTGTGTTCTTCACCACAGGTCTTTCTTACAGTTTTTAAACAGATATCTAGTGCTGGCAGGTGACAAGAGTGATGACATGCAGCAGGGCAACAGAGTCTGCGCTTGTTTGCGCTTGCAATATTTACTGACTAGCTTGTGTGTGTTTTCAGACAGCGATGGGGAGATCCTCAGCTGTCTCATCGTGAGACTCCCTGGCCAGGAAGCCCCCTCTGTGATTCAGATCACTGTGCAGGTGGAGCTCTGCTGCTCTGCTGAGATATTCCCGTAGCCTGCATATGTGGTCAGAACATGCTTCTTGCTCCCCCCCAAAAAAACGGACCGATCCGTTTCTTTTCCTCTCTTCCAACTCGGCAGTTTCTGCTCCACATTTGGAAATTGGCATCGCACCGTATTCTCTTCTCTTCCGAGGTATTCAGACCACAGTGTCGGTGTGAAATTAAACCCAGAACTTCTGCTCCGTGACCTTCCCTTTGTTCTCCACGCAGTTGTGTGTTTTTGAAACCACGGGAGATGAAATGATTTGAACGCCTTGTAACGACCGCCAGCGCTCCCTGGCTCATTCTGTTTGATTCCCCCCTCCCCCCCTTATAAGCTTTTTCTGCATTTTGTCATCTGAGGTAATAGAAGGGTTCAGTGGGATTCATTATGGTGGATTACAAGGTCTCGGAATATTGCACGGTTTAACTGCTTTTTGACTCATGCTGGCTCCTCCGTCTTCCTCTGAACCCTGCTGAGTTGTTACCCCTGGGGGGGGGCAGGATGCTACGTTTAGCCAAGATGTAAACGCTCATGCACTTTTGGAAGATCGGGGCAGGAAAGGGCTAGTCTTCCTGTTGCGGAGCCCCCTAGACACCGTCTGGTCTCAACGGTCCCTTGCCTCCTTTACCCACATCAATGCCAGCATCTGTGTCAGTGATGCTTGTCGGGTCAAGCGGGTCCAGAATGAGGTCATGATCAAACCATCCACTTCAGACCACATTACTTTACCATGCCCAAATCTTTTGTTTCCGCCATTAACTTATCATCCCTCACTTTTCTTTGTCTCCTTCATCCGAAGGCACCTCGCCAGTTCTTCCTATGTCCGTTGAAGTGGTCGGCTGCCTTCCTTTCAGCTGTACAGTGCAGCTCCAAGGACATGGAAGCTTAGTGCCACAGCTGAAGAAACAAGAGCGTGACTCCACTTAGCCTGTCTGTTTTTCTTGTTTTCCTATTGAATCTGCACCCACGGGGGGGGGGGGGGGATTGTGTGACCATGCAAGTGTTTCTCCCGATCTACCAAGTGGAGTAAATGTGTCTGTGAGCATCACATACGCACATGTCACAAGCAGCAAGTCCCCCCTGCTATATCCCATATGGGGATTATGTAAAAGAGCGCTGCAACCTGTTAAAATGTTTTGCTTGTGAGTCAGAATGCAAGTCGCTAAGCGGTAAAATGTGCGTACATGCATCAAGTTTAAGGGTGGGAGGTCTGGAATGCAACTTTTAATTGAGGCCAGGCTAAGAGCTGCAGACCGAAGCGATGGTTTGGTAAAGAAATGCAGGTTTGGTTAAACCCGTAACACTATATGTAACAGCAAAGTTGTCTCTCTGTCTGTTTTCTTGCAGTGTGAGCGTGGTGATAGGAGCTCCGAAGGCCAACACCAGTCAGGTGGACGTTATAGAGGGAGGGTCTGTCTTCTACTGTCCATGGAGCCTCAGCCAATCTGATTGTCACGCCATCGAGTTTGACCCCGAAGGTAAGCGTTATGACGGAGCTCGTCAGACCAATTGCTGGTCTAGCTTATGATTTGTAATTGATTGCATGTGACTGAGTGTTTTCTGGATGTGGTGTTCAAACTTGCCGAGGTGTGCTGCCTCTCGGAGCGTTTCCTCTCAGGTCAGGATCGGGCGTCAGCGTTCCACTCCACTGAGCCGTCGTTAGGCTGTGTTGGTTCCTGGACGCAGGATGATCCCCCGCCTTTTTTTTTGTTTCCTGTCCGTGTCCTCTCTTTGGGCATGAAAGGGATAATGGGGTGTTGAAGAGGTTTTTGAAGGATACTCTTTCCTTCCTCTAGGCTGTGTTTGTGTTGGCTCGCCCCCGGGAGCTGTAGGGGAGATAAGCGACCAATAAACAAATAGGTCACACAAAAGAAATGTCCTGTTTCTACGACAGGTGAAGCAGACAAAAAAAAGGCTCCGGTTGAGTCCGAATTAGGTAAAGTGGTTTTGTGGAGAACACGAGGTCGTTGTTTAATGAATGGCTTCGTGTTTCAGTAGGTTCCCATCGGTCAGTGTTGCACAATGGAGCCGCGGCGAGGTGAGGAAAGGAACAAGCAAAGTAAAACGACTAGCTTTCAGATTGACTTTGCCCCGGGAACACACAATTCACGTACACAAGCTGATATGAATCACACATATAGTGGGATGGTAACCATGGTGCTTTTGGCTTCTTCCCTGAGAAATCAAACCTTAGTAATACGGGCCAACTTAAATTCACAGCCCATAATGCACAAAAGGGAGAGATATTCCGCTGGGTGTTTCACAAGACTGGTTTAACAACATTCTTTTATTGGACACATCACTGCTGGGTACCCTTTGCTCCATCGTTTTTGCATGTTTTTTTTGCTTGCAACATAAAAATGTGTTGCACATCCACGGCCGCTGGCTGGAGGCCACGGCGAGTGATGTCATGTGCGAGCAGCGAGGGCCTCACACTGAAGGTTAGTCCCTTGGGCTGTCAGAGTGTGTCCTTCATATTTTCTGAGGGCCTTTTTGAAAGAACTGATTAGAGTGCCAGAGCCGGTTCTGACATCTGGATCACAGCAGAACAACAGTGGAGCAATGCTTAGTGCAGGACATCGACATGCAAATGTGGCGATGCCAAACAGCTGTTCCACGGATGACATTTACTGCCGCAATTCAATTACTTAAGCTAAGACTGTTTTCATTGCCAATTCTGATGAATATATGCTAAAGCAATGAACAAAAAGGCAGTCAGGCAGTCTTTATTTAATTATGTTTTTTTAAGTCCCAGTGAAATATAAGAGAGGACATCTATAGCTAAAAAGTGGTCCGGTTTTAGAATGTAGCGTGATATGGAGCTAAAGAGGACTGTGGCTCCACATACTTCCCTTGTCGTTAACAGTTACAGATTAATGAGAGGATGTCATGATGGTAATGGTTGAAAACCTTTCATGAGGAGTCTTCCACGAGAGTAGGCGGGGTCATACGTCTTACTGTCCTTTTGGTGTGTTTGAGCTGTGACCCAGAGGCCATAGACCCTCTTAATTAGTCTAACTAATTGGGTCAAAGTGGCCCTCCCATCCACTTCCCCTTCCATTGAGATAAGAGCCTGTCAATGGATCCGGGAGGAGGAAAAGGGAGCGAGGGCAGCAGCGAGGCTGTGAGAAGGGCACATACAGGATGGGAGGAAGGGAGGGAGGGAGGGAGGCTAAGAAGGCCAGAGGGGAAGGAGGAAAGAGGGAGAAACCAGAGCCCTGTTCCTCTGCTGGGTCCCCCTCTGTTCTCCTGCTGCTCGGTACTCCCACGGGGGCAGCTGATGTGATGAGTGAATTTGGCCATTTGTCTTCAACCCCTCTGACACACACAAAAATACTCACATTGAGAGGCTCTAACCCACTAATGGCTATTGCCTCGCACACGGTTCAAAGCCGAGAGTGACTCTGCGGACGCACTCCAGACCCCCACAATCCTCTGCTGCTCCCGGGAGAGAGACCGGGCCCGGCGCCGTGTCACAGCGGCGCTACCGCTCTAACGGGCCTCCCAGGGGGTCTTCGGATGTCGTTGGGGCCCGTCTCTGGGTTTCCCTCTATCTCGCCCACGAATCTCCTCTGACTCACAGACAACAAGCAGAACTTTTCATCACCCGTTGTAGTGACACAGAACTAATGCTGGAACTAATGCTGGCATGTGAGCTTCTCTCTCTTTTATACGGCTAGATAACTGATCAGTTTCTGCTGCTACTTGTGGTCGTCGTGGTAACATTACTCGGATCGCATACCATGCACTACATACTCAATGTCTACTATTTAGCATACTTTTCTGTGAATAAACAATAGTTTGTATCTTTTCGGACGCAGTGAACTTACCAAGTCACTTCGCCTCCTTGCCATCTGGAAACGTGTAACCGTGACAACCCGTGACCAAACGATGATTTGTGAGAATCATAAAGTCTGAACTCATTTAAAAATATATATTAACCTTGCGAAGTGGAATCTCATACTTACACTTGAAGTTTAATCGACGTTACTGAGCCTTCCGCCGTTGTTATGAACGTTGTCTTCACCACTGCAGTGCATTGTGGGATATTAACACCAGCATCATGTCTGGTGCCTACGTACTGTAATGTTTCACCGGAAATAGTACGCTATTCACATCCTATTTGTTTCTTATTACGGTTTGGGACATTAGCTTACTAAGTAGCATGGTAGGATGGAATTTGATGCGACTGCTGCGTCGCTCCTACCTTTCCCTGGTGGCTTTGCGTCAACCTTATCCAAACAAAGACCCCGAGTTGTGTAAATATCAAGAAAGTGTTAGCTTTAAGATTAAGTGCCATGCAGCTAAGGAAGATTACTTAAAGCAACAAGCTTATGAGGGAGCCATTTGAAGTGCTGTTCATGCTATTAACTGTATGGCTTCTATGCAGCGCTGCTGTTGGCCCGTGATGAAGAACGATAGCAGGAAAACCCCTGGTGTCAGAGATTAGGCTGAAATACAGCAGAGTTATTAAAAACTATAATCTATCTGCTTACTGTCCAGGGTGAAGGGCAGCAGCACTCCCCAAATGCAAAGGAGAGAAAAGGCTGTTGAGACGTGGACACCAGGGCGAGATAATATAAGGGTAAAAAAAGAATAGAAAGACGGAGATAATATTGAAAATGAAAACAGAGAAAGAGGGAGATAAGTGTGTGCCTAAACAGAGAACAGAGACAGAGAGGTTGCTATGAGGAAGCCGGGCCAGAGTGTGTATGTTATCCTTGGACCCCAGCCCCCCCTTTTCCACAACGACATGGAGCAGCTCCAGGCTGCCTAGTTGGCTGGGAAGAAAGACCAGGGGCGGACAGGCATGGGGAGAGGGACGCCTGACTCACAGCCTGCCTTCTTCACATCCACATAGGTCGTGATCTCTTGCAGAATCTAGCCTCAGGCTCTTTTGCAATATGGTGGTTTGACTAAGTCTTCAGGGGGAATGTGTCTGAGAACTGCAGGGGCTCAAGAATGACCTCAAATTTGAACTTTCCTTTTAGATGTCAGCTCTTACTTGGAATCCTTCCGCGTGTGAGCTATGTGGAAGTGATGTGACTTCCTTGCCTAATCGATTTGTTTGCGTTTCATTCTCCGTTGCAGCGCAGACGCAACATCTGTCTGCCAATAAAGCTGTGTTTTGAATCTGACTCCCCGGACCATCTGTCATGTCACCTGCTGCTGTCAAAGCATCGGAGTGGGAGATCAGTGTTATTGGCCAGGTGGTCAAACAGAACGAGGGGTCAGCGAGGTTAAGCTAGTCTAGTCCGAGCCCGGCCGAGCTAAGAGAACCACTATCTCCTGAGGAGTCGCTGAGCGGCAAATACCAACCAGAGTCTCATTGTCTTAGCTTCACAGCTGGGGTCTTTAAGCTTTCTGCCAATAGTCCAGCTGTTTCCAAAGGGCCGAATCAAGATATTCCACATCCGAATAAAGGAATGCATGTTTTGTCATAATGCTCATTTTTCATGTGTTTTCTTCCCAGGGGATCGCAGGGTCTTGCTCAACAACACGGAACACCAGGTTGATTTCAAGTCCCACCAATGGTTCGGCGCCACTGTGCGTTCTCACGGTGACACGATTCTGGTAAGGCGACCCTCTCTGGGATGACTATGGGGGGGTTGGGCAGAGGAAGACTGTGAGTTTCAGCTTTGCACAGCACCACTGGTGTTCTCCGCTGTTATGATTGGGGGCTTTTAGTGAGGCCTGGCCACATGGCGCGTCTCACTCTGACGTTGTGTTCTTTGTTGGAAATTCTCACAGATTACTGTCCATTAAGTTGTTGTCACTTGGGTCCACTTTTCACCTCCCGTCTCGACACACCGTAAAGAAATGTTTTGGGCCACCCCCCTCCCACCCCCCTATGACATCAAAGTTGAGCCGCCACTTGTTTGGTCTGATAGTGCAGGTTGTGACCTGGGTTGAGTTACTGTGGTTACCCTGCTCCAGATGTACCGCTGACCTCGGCCCGGGTCTCCTCCCGAGTTCACCAGTGTGATGTTGCAACTGGAAAAATCTCCCACCTAAAAGCTCCCCCCTTCCCCCCCAGGCTTGCGCCCCTCTCTACTCCTGGCGGACTGAGAAGGACGTCCCCCATTCTGATGCTACGGGAACCTGCTACCTCTCAGCCCATAATTTCACCAAATTCGTGGAGTACGCTCCCTGCCGCACAGGTAACTTGTCACCCCTCTATGTGGGATTTCGTTTAGGGGAATTGTTTTTTGGTTGACGCAGTAATGCATCACGATGGACCTCTCCCTGTATGTTTCAGAGATCAGTGATGCGGTGGGACAGGGCTACTGTCAGGGAGGATTCAGTGCTGACTTCACAACGGTAATAACTAAGCCACCAGCAGAGGTTTCTAGCATAATCTTTTGCTTTTTTTCCCTGATAGTCATCTGTAAGTTTTATCTTTCAGGATGGCAAAGTGGTATTGGGAGGGCCAGGCAGCTACTTCTGGCAAGGTATGTAAGGACATCAGTCAGCCTCATGGAAATCTGGAAAAACCCAGCCTCAACAGTCTAGTTTAATTTCTCCGTGGTCTCACTTTAGGTCAGGTGATCTCTGCAGCTAAGGAGGACATCATCAATGCGTACTACCCGGGCTACTTCATGCAGTCTGTGGAGGGCCAGATCCAGACCAGACAAGTCATGGCCTCACACGATGACAGCTTCCAAGGTACGGGAATCTTTTTATGATAACTGTGCATTCACACCTTTCTGCGTTAGTTTGAGGCTGACGTCCGTCCTCTCGTCTACAGGCTACTCTATTGCTGTTGGAGAATTCAGTGGTGATGAGGTGGAAGGTGAGTCAATAAAACAGAGTATGCATGCACGTGGCCAACGGTCTCTGAGGCGTGAAAGAAGCAAAACACGTAACAGCACTCACATAGCAATGTAAGCATTACAGCGGTAGTGAACATAAAGTTGAGTCAGCTAGTATTTTACACGGTTATTGAGCTGGAAAACGTTGTCAATACTGGAACTCTCTTACCCTCCCGCTGTGCTTGACGTGTATATTTTCCCTCCTAAATCTTCGTTTCTTCTCTCTGTGAACTTCAGACTTTGTGGCCGGCGTTCCGAAAGGACTCATGCTTTATGGTTCGGTAAGAAAACTTAATCATCTCTCTCATTTTTGGTACTTTAAGGACATGAAGTCTGGGCTTTAGATTTGGAGAATGATGCAGGAAACTCAAAAGAAAACAACCTTTAGTGATGTTGTCACAGTGGGAATTATTTTTTCAGCGCATTCCGTACCAGAGAGTGTGCTTATATTAGGCTGTAGAGGGAAAAAAAGAGGTTCACCATATGTGACTGCTGTGTTGCAGGTGTCCATCCTGAACGGTACAGATCTGAAGGCTTTGATCAACTACACCGGCGAGCAGGTGAGTCAAAGAGCGCCCTTATCGACAGAAAAGCTCCTTCACGCTCTGCTCTCACGAGAGCTCTTCATTTGTCAAATCAGTGTATGCAATAAAATAATTTCATTCACAACATTGTCTTCACTAGATCTTGGTCTCTTTCGTGGTTTTGCTGTAAAGTTATTGAGGGTGGCAAAAGTGCTGTGGCAATTTGTGCAAATGTTTCTGGGAATAGGAAAGCACTGAGCTCGTTTAAACAGCGATGATTGACTCAGCTGAACAAATACAATCACCAGTGAATTTGATTACACTCTGGAAAAACACACCAAACTGAGCTTCACCTGTAAAACCCATCAAGCCTTCGTGTTTCCTTCAAGTCTTTTCTCCTAATACAGAAAGCAAGTTTAAGTTTGTAACAACATGACTGTTTTGCATTCTCTAAGAACAAACCACATCTTGATCATGAACAAACACCTTTCTTAACAGATGGGATCATATTTCGGGTACGCAGTGGCAACGACTGACATCAACAGCGATGGGTGAGTAGTTTTCGTCCTTGCTAGATAATTAGCTGGCAGACTCTCGTTTGAATGCCACCAACAGCACATTACAGGCGTCAATGTGTCTGAGCTTAAAACGAGTTTGTGATTTTTTTCCCTTCCTTGCCTGCAGGATGGCTGACCTGCTGGTGGGAGCTCCCATGTTTATGGTCCGGGGCTCCGACGGCCGTCTGGAAGAGATGGGCCGGGTCTATGTTTACCTACAGCGTAGCCCCCTGAACCTGGAGCTCCGCCTACCTCACCTGACGGGCACCCAGGTGTTTGGGAGATTTGGCAGCACCATCGCCCCATTGGGAGATCTAAACCAGGATGGTTTCAATGGTAAGAATGAATTGCTAGGATATTTGAAGTAAAATAAGTTAGCGTGAGTTAGCGTTGTGTGTACTACCTTAAATGGTACACGGAGGGTTTTTAAGTAGTAGGTTTTTTAAAGTGCAAATTAGGGATGAGTAATGAAGAAGCAAACAAGGCAAGACACAGAACACTGAACTGACTTTTCCTTTAACTCAAAAAAGCTCTAGCTAAAACATCGGTTTATGACCAAATACCAGCAAAACTAACGACATGATTAGACTCAGCTGTACTTGGAGTTTACTGCTCATTAGCAAACACAGCATTCAGCTCTAAGCACAGTTATGCCAAAGTATAGTCTCACAGAGCCGCTGGCTGTAGATCTTCTTGTTAATTAAAGGAATGCTTGGTCGTTGCCTTCTTTGTTCACATCCGCACTGGACTACTGTGGCTAATATTTGCCCTCACCTTTTGGCAGATGTGGCTATCAGCTGTCCATTTGGAGGGGAGGATAGGCAGGGACTGGTTTACATCTATAATGGCTACTCGGAAGGCCTCAGGGAAAAGCCGTCTCAGGTGATATCTGGCCAGTGGGCTGCTGGGGCGATTCCTGCCAGCTTTGGGTTTTCCCTCAGAGGTGCTAAGGACCTGGACATGAATGGATACCCTGGTGAGTGAGGCTGCAACTATTCAATGGACATCATTAGCTTTTTTATCATTTTAGTATCGTCTAATTCTCTTCCTTCATTTTCTCAGATCTCATTGTTGGTGCCTTTGGTGTCAATAAGGCCGTTCTTTACAGGTATGTTGTTTTTATCATCTACTGTGCAGTATGTAATCATAAAGTCTGCTTGTTATACGTTAAATTACACATTTGCCTTGTTTGTTTAATCTGGAAAACCTGTGTAAAAGTGCAGGTTTTAGAGTTGCTGGTTGGCAGATTTTGTTTTACCTGGACAGGATTAACTTCCCCTTGGTTTCTAGTCTGTATGCTAAGTTAAGCTAATGCTATTGCTAAATTAAGCTTAGCTAAAGTCAAGCTGTTCCTCGAAAGGGCCAATGCATAGCATTTCAAGGGATCTATCAGCATAAATTGAATAGAATAAGTGGTCCTCATTTATATAGCGCTTTTATCCAAAGCGCTTTACAGTAATGACTGACATTCACCCATTCATACACACATTCACACACATTCACACACCGACGGCGGAGTCAACCACGCAGGGTGACAGCCAGCTCGTCAGGAGCAATTAGGGTGAGGTGTCTTGCTCAGGGACACCAGGCACTCAGCTAGGAGGAGCCGGGGATCGGACCGGCAATCTTCCGGTTGCCAGCCAACCCGCTCTACCTCCTGAGCTAAACCCCCCTATTAATATTTTCATTAGTTTATTAACTAAACAACTGAAACTAAGAACTGTTCTGTTTTTGTTAGCTTAGAATGAGCTCTTTATAGCTACACATGGAGCAGGTCCATGTTTCTACATACCAGAACAGACAAACCAAACACTGGCTCTAGAGAAGGCCTTTTGCATTAAACTAACTGCTGTTCCTTTCTGTCTGTTACCTACAGATCCCGGCCAATAGTGAACACCAGCGCCTTTCTGACAGTTTACCCCACCATGATCAACCCTGAAGAGAAGAACTGCATGGTCACCAATGGAAACACCAGCATTCCTGTTTCCTGGTAAGTGTTGAGCAGCTTGTCCAGCAACCCTTGGTATCACATGCACAAACACTTCTATCCTGGCAGGAAGTTCTGATAAGGAATATCCTTTCCATCAGCAGTCACAGTATTAATTTGTGCCCGTATCTGCTTATATCTGACCTAGTTTAAAAATATCCTCATATCACACGGTTTCTGTCGAGTGGAGGAGAAATAACATGCTGAATAGTAGCATTGTTAGCTTTTTTTTTGGCCTCTGCCAAATGTGAAAAATACTCTGTTGCAGAAAAAGAGGAAGAGGAAACAGACGAATGTGTTCGCTGCTCAACATGGTTGACACCGTGCTCATGTGTCTGCTCCCCCCCCCTTCCAGATCCATAAAGGAAACTCTTGTATACACATGTGTCTCGATTAGACTATGTTGCCTGGTGATGAGGAGTTTTTTTTTTGTTGGTGGGGGTGAAAAGAGAGCACAAGGGATAATGGTGTGTGTGTGTGTGTGGGGGGGGTTTCGCTGTTGCTTTTGAATGAGATATTGTTTGGTGGTGGAACACAGCTGGGAAACATCAGGACACGTAGACTCCCGTGAGCAAAAAAAAAAAAGAAAGTTGTGCAGAAACAGGCAGACACAGGAGCTTATACATAAAGTTATTACTCCTCAGAAGAAGTCCGAGTACACTCTGTGTCTTTATGTCTCACTTTTCACCTCTCTTCCCTTTCCTGCATGTCTTTTTTTTCAAGACTCTCCCTTTTTTCCTTTCTCACTTCTTCGAGCATTTACTCCACACAGCAGAGTGTTGTGTGGCTGATGTCATGGGAGAGAGCTACAGGCTTATATAGACAGCCATTGACTGGTCAGCACTGAAACCTGAGTCGCCCAATTTCACCCGTCTTAACTCTGCTGTTCCTGTGTGTGTGTGTGTGTGTGTGTGTGTGTGTGTGTTTGTGTGTGTGTGTGTGTGTGTGTGTGTGTGTGTGTGTGTGTGAGAAAACAGAGACGCACCAATTTATCATCCTGGCTGGTGAAAGCGGTCAGATGCCAGCATGTCTCCAAACATTTGGCATTTTTTTCATATTCTGCATTGTACTGCCGTTACGTCTTGTGACTAATGTGAACCATGTACGGAGCCGACGGGGGGAAAAGTTGGCCACAAGGCAACGAGAGAGAAAAGGCGAGGGCATGCGAGGTGTCTCGTGCGTACGGTGTATTTACACTGAATCTCTGCCACCAATGAATATGCTTCCCTCATCATGTCCTCGTCCCCCTCTGTCCAACACAGTGTCAACCTGAGTTTCTGCATATCCGCCGATGGGAAGCACCTACCAGACGTCTTAGGTGAGCCAAATTTCCACATCTGCACTTTATTACAAGTAAGGAAACTGTCAAATAGCCACTGATGGTAATGTTTTAAATCCATAACAGTCTTTGGGTTTAAGTGTTTTGGCAGAAGATGTGGCTTTTTGTGGATTTCTGTTATGACAAAAAAAAAGGGGAGTGCAGTGTGCAAAATATCTTTAATGATGACCCTTTCCCCATCGACCCCTGTTTATTATCTCTAATTACCCCTTCCTTTATATACAAGTGTTCCCCGTGCCATTAAGTAAATTACATTAACTACATTGTGTGCTGCGAAGTATTTATGGAGCTCTTTTCTTTTAAAACCTGTCATTATGCGGCTCGAGGACATTCGTCATGCCATGAATGCTCATGTGTGTGTTTTGCGTGTCCCAGACTTCCAGGTGGAGGTGCAGCTGGATAGTAATAAGCACAAGCAGAAAGGTGCCGTGAGGAGGGCTCTGTTCTTGGATTCCCAGCAGCCCTTGCTCCAGAGGAGTGTGAGAGTGCGCCACGGCGAGCGCGTTTGCAACAATACCAAGATCTACCTGAGGGTATGCTCTATTTCACACGCATAAAGGACCTCTATCACTTTCATTATTCCTCCTGTGACATTTGCTGGAACTGGCAAACCGGATATAAAATGTATCTGTTATCTATTTGTTCATGTTTTACAAAGGGTTTAACCTGATATACTGGCATTGGGTCGGTGCTGTTTCTTTCATTGCAGGATGAGAAAGACTTCAGGGACAAACTCTCATCCATTTACGTGGCCTTGAACTTCACCTTGGATCCTAACGCTGCGGCTGACTCCCGTGGCCTGCGGCCCATCCTCAACTATCAGACCGCCAACGTCATCGAGCAGAAGGTATTTTCATGTACACTTCACTTCCCCATTGTCTATCCAGCACAGTTAACCAATCCTGGAGTGATCTTCGGTCCTTCTAGCATCGATATAATGGTGGAGCAGCGTTCCTCAAATAATGCACACACGAGTCTTAGATCGCTCGGGGCTCATTCACTTTGAGCTGATGATAAGAACATCCGCCACATTTGAGTTATCATTCCTCAACATCAGCGGCAAGCTACTCGCCGACTTTCTCCTGTCTCAGATGAAAGAGTGAGTCTCTTTCTTTCTAATGCAAATTCGAAACTACTCCGCCGGGAAGAGGTCCAGAGTGTCTGGAAAGCTGTTTTCAAAATGAAAAAGTGAGGCATGTGTAGAGTGGAGTGTTTCTCCTGTCCTGGCAGAAATTGCTTTCAGCTTGCTTGGCTGCGTAGCGGTACGTAGGTGACTCGTTCCAGAGCTGCAGATACAAGACAGTTGGAAGATATTTTCGGGGCTGTTTGCCCATCTGGTTGAGATATCAGGGCATTTTGCCAGTCCGTCCTGCGGCAGTGAGTTGAGTCTTTCAGCCACGGCACACAGCGTGCGCAGCTCCGAATCAGCCGCTGTATTTGGGAGAACGGCAATCAGCGTAGTTTCATCTTCCCCTCTTCTCCTTTTCTCTCTATCGTGGTCTGTTTCTATCTTCTTGGATCAGGACTGAACCCTGTCATTGATGTCCTTTCCTAGATATCAAAGCAGTTGGGCCTCCAACAGATGTGGTCTCTTGCTGAACCGGGACCTTGAGACGAGCCTGAGCTAAATATCATCCCGAAACCTGAAAAAGCCCCCTTTTTTTTCCCTGCCATGCACCCAAAGAAATCTGATCCGTGTATGTGTGTAACAGGGGAGTGGGAGTAGTGTCGGACTGCCAACATATTTCATTAATCTTGCTTTCGGCTGTATTAATGCAACAGCGTTTAAGCAGTGAAGGGTGACTATTCCACCGCAGCCTTGGCCTCGATCAGACACTCGATGCCTTGTTGATTTCCACATATGCTTTGAGACCTGCGGCGGGGGCGCATGTAACTTTTCACGGACTCTTCCAAGTTCTTTGCTTTCTTCAAGCTGAGAGTGAGAATGAGCGATAGTTGATGTGCTCGGCACAGACTCAATCTCTGTCTTCTCAACGTATTCCACATGTTTCTACGAGGAGTTAAGACACGATGACGGATCTATTCATTGCGATCGTTCTCAGATCTCGTACGCAGGCGTACGCGCTTGAAGCAAAACCAAAAAGGTGTCGGCTGAAACTGTGCATCAATAGCTTCATTCACCAACTGTTCAAAGAGCCTGATCAGACATGAGCACGCTACCTAATAGTTAAAGTACAGTTTGAATGAAGTCAACTCACAACGACCTAAAGTTTTCCTCCAGGCCTGGTGTTGTGTGTGCAGATCATGGTATGTTGGTAAAACTTAAAGCTCCGTGTTTTTGAAAAATGTCACCACAATTGGGTCTCATGCAAGAACCAGTCGTAGGAGCAGATTTGGTCTGTGGCTTGCATGGATTTAGGAGAACTTCATTCAACAATTTTCTTGTATTTTGAATTTTCTCTTCAATTGAAAACACGAGTCCAGACTTTGTAGTCATGTGCAATTAGTCTGCTGTTATCCAAGCCAAAGGCTTTTAATAAATGGATTGCACATTTCATTACTTTGAAGCAATTCTTCTTCAAATTTCACTTCAAAATGATGTTCACATGACCTTGTTTGACGTCGCATTTACAATTTTAGGCTAATTTAATTCTATATATCATATAACTAATAGAACAATATATATCACCATTCATTTAAACTGTGGATTGTTGCTATTAAAAACACTGTAATACCAATATAAATATCGAACCATTTCAATGACATTATTTGTCATTTCCACAGCTTAATGAAGTTGGCAGCGTTTTTGGAATGTGACATGGCACACATATGAGTTTAGATAAGAACAGGGTTAGCATTTTGATTTCACTGCGGGATGTTTACCCTCACCAGGTCACGTGCTGAGGCCAGTGATTTGTTTATCCGTGGCGACGGGCCTACGAGCGCCGTTTTCCTGCCGTACGCAGACACACGGACCCGGGGATGCACATGTTAGCATGGTGGTTACCACGGTGTCCATAATTAGAGCCCCTGGATGGTGTAATGACAAGGGGGGCCCTTGGCGCTCTCTAATCTCTTCCTCCATTGCTATTTATTATCCTCATCGTCGTGAGCATCATCACACTGTCAGAGGCGCAGCGGGATGCAATTTGGCGTCCCGCAGGGCTTTCCCTGCCGCTGCCCTGCCACACGTTCAGCGGTCGTCCACTTATCCGGCAGTGTTTCTGTTCCTTTGTTGTCTCTCCCTCCCCCCACCTTCATGTCAATAGAGACTTCCCATGTCCCAGTAAGTTTACCCTCGGGTGTAGGCTCCTCCCTCTCCATATGATCATACTGTACGCCTGCGGTTCGCTGGGTGGCGTAGCGTGCGGTGAAAGCGGCGGTTGGCCACATTGCGCTTTGATGTGGGGACGCCGGTTGTGGAGCTTCGGGGGCTGGCAGCTTTGTGCTCCCAGCTCCACAGGAGTATCTTCTCTGGCACGGCCCTCTCTGGGCTGGACTCTTCCCTTCGCTCATCATTTCCTTCTCTTGCACCGCAAACAGAAAGCATGTGTGCGTGCGCCGGGACAGCTGGCTCAGGAGAGGCCTGTCATGACCTCATAGAGGCAGACGGCGTCCCTCCGAGCCACGGCACTTCTTTTTGTTGTTGTCTAATTGTCTGATAATGCAGCGATGATGTCTTGTAGATAACGGAGGGGACTGTGGCGCAGGTGTGTGTTGGGAGGAATGTGTTAGTCACACAGCGTGACGGATCTTGCTCCACACATCCTGTTGTCTCCCGTAAACAGACATTTGATTTATCTTGTGTGCCTAATCCTCTTCACATGTAGAAGAAGCATGAAGTCATAACACAGTGTATGATCATCACTGCAGCCCCTATTAAACCTCTTATCCCCCCCCCCCCCCCCCCATGTGCATCTTCCAGGCTCAGATCCTGCTGGACTGTGGAGAGGACAACATCTGTGTTCCTGACTTGAAGCTGGCAGTTCACGGGTGAGTCCGTTCATTTCCTTATATGTTTCTTCAAAAACCCCGCAGCGTATGGATTTGATGAAATAAATCAGACCGTGATGGATAATACACGTTAACTGTGAACGGGGGGTCACTGAACTCTTCACCTCCACCCAAGCGCTCGGATTGGAGCGCTAAAGTGTAAATACAGCTGTTTTTGTTGTTCCACTGCTTTGTTTAGTTTAGCATACCGGAGAGAGGGGACTGTTAACAGCCACGGTGTTGCAGTCGAGTAGGAGCACATCGCCCTCTGAAAACAGGAAGCCGCTCTGCTCTACAGGTGCTATGGCAAACAAGTTAGGGGGGAGATGAAAGGGAGAGCATGTGAGCTGTGTGGCAGAGTCCCAGCCTCGCCTCGTCATCAGAAGCACCCTGCCTTCCACACTTTGATTCGAGAAATCTGTTAGCAGTTTTCATCCTCCCCGATACTCCCTTCTCCGCTCTGTCATTTTGATTTCACATTCCTATATTTATCTACCATCTCGCCTCCCATCCCATCCAACGTACGGCTAATGGCATCACACGTGGAGCAACCTGCTGCGAGAGCGTGTGGAGCGCGAGGCCGCCGTCCAAAGTGCAGCTCGGCAAAAAACTGAGCCGCAGAAAGTGTGATTGGTGCAATTTCAAATAATGGCTTCGCTGTTTTCTGCTCCCTGTAAATCCGGAACGTCTAACAGTGGTAAGAGGGTTTGACAGGGACGGCTGTGATTTGGTGGAATTTCAGATAAAGTACCCGCCGTTCCTGCTAGCGTTGCTTCTTCAATTCCGCTGCCAAAGCACACAACGTGTTAGACCTCTCTGGGAAGCGTTTAGGTTTTGTGCTGTTTTCTGACGCCGAGCACTTTGTTTGGTTTAAAAAGTGCAATGCCAGTGAGAGTCAGACAGCGGCTTGACTTGCAGGCTGGCAGAGGACCAGCTTGAGAAATCTGCTCTCCTGCTCTGCTTTACGAGAGCGGGCTGTAATTAAAAGCGTCTGTGTGGCCCTCCAAATGGAATTTCTCATTGTTCTTAGCGGAGGCGAGAGAGGTGGAGGGAGTGAGAGGAAGCAAGGAAGGGGGGAGGTGTTCTCAGTCCTACGCACTGTTATTAAGCTTGTATGACTTTATTAGCACATCGGAAAAAAGTTTTCACTTAATGGTTGCAACCAGACTCCTAACTAAAAAAGCCTGGACATGAATTAGTTGCATTTAAAGCAACAGCAATTTATTGGCTACTTTAATGAGAGCGTCACACACACACACACACACACACACACGCGTTATTTATTAAAAATCTCATTGTGTAAATATGGCCAAATGATCAATAATAAAATATCATCAACAATATAATGATATTTGATTTGTCCTGCCACCATTTACCCTGAACATGGACCTTTTTACTGATGAACTTCTTCTCTGGCGGGGTCCTCAGGAGCAGGAAGGAGGTCTACCTGGGCGATGACAACTCGCTGACCTTGACGTTCAATGCCAGGAATGAGGGCGAGGGAGGGGCGTACGAGGCAGAGCTGTACGTGGTGCTGCCCCCTGAAGCCGACTACAGTGGGATTGCCCGCAACAATGAGGTGAGTAGCTACTTCTCTGGATGTGGTCACATCCTAGCTGTTTGGTCGTCCTTTGCTCTAATTTTACCACTTGTCTGGTTTCTCAGAGCCTGACCCAGCTGACCTGCAGCTATGAGACGGAGAATCAAACCAGATACCTCAGCTGTGATTTGGGCAACCCAATGAAGGCCGGTACCAGCGTAAGGACGCCACTGCTTTTTGGCAGTATTCTTTTTAAAAATACTTTTGACTGATAGTATTTAACATCAATTTCTCTTGATATAGCAGTAATATCGTTATCATGTAGTGAAAATGTCATATTGAGCCCCCGGTGACATATGATGATTTCCTGGTTGAGTATTTTTTTTAAGCTGTACCCTATGTTTTGTGTCCAAGTGTCTAATGCAGACAACATTTTCTGTAATTGGTCCAATATTGAGTGACAGTGCTGCAGACTGCTAAACAGCCTTTAAAGCAATCTCTACGGGCAATTGAGCTTTTGCTAAGCCCCGCCCCCTCCTGCTGCTCTATTAAGCTGTCAGATCTACCGTGGAGGCCACACTGTCACTGGACTCCCTGAAGAAAACATAAAATCATGTAATTTTTGGAAAAAACAGATTACAGCGTGAATGTGAACCATCAGATTACCTGCTGATACAGACAGAAGACAATTAAATTAAAGACTGATCCTGTAAAGCCAGGTTGGTCCTTGTCCACTGTTAGAATAAGCAGAAGCATGAAAGCATAAGCTACGTTATAATTTGCCACTCTGCGTTTGAAGGGCGGGACCTTGGGAAAGGTAAAGAAAAACATTTTATTTGGCTGTAGGATCGTATACTAACACGTATAGTAACAATCTGAGCCTGTTGGCGGTAAAACAAGCAGCTTTTATTGGACGTACATTGACCGTGAAGAGTTGCCCCGAGCTGCTTGTTTAGCTGTGGCAGCATTCTCACTCAATCCTGGACTCATTTCAAAAACTGTTGTTCCTGTTATTAACTCGGAGACAGAAACATGAGGAAATAGGATAGAAACTTCACCTCCTCCTCCTCTGTGACCTGTGAGGTAGAAATGGAAATGTTACGTGATTTTACTTTTTGTCATTAATACGCTGGCTCTCCCTTTTTACAGCTGTGGGCCGGTCTGCGCTTCACCGTGCCGTGGCTGAAAGACTCGCACAAGACCGTCCAGTTTGAGCTGCAGATTCGCAGGTATGATTCCCTGTCGACGTATTTCGAACAGTTTTACATGTGCTTCCCTAGTGCTGATCAGCTCTTGAATTGCGTCAGCTCTTGAATTACGTCAGCTAATCAGAATTTTTTTCCCCCTCTCTGTTTCCACAGTAAAAATGAGAACAATTCCCACAGCGAGGTTGTGCCTTACAAGCTGGAGGTGGTTGTTCAGGCTGATGTCATCCTGCAGGGGTGAGTTCGCTGTTCGGATTGCCCTCATCTGACCTTTTTGGGAATTTCTTTAAGTCTCCAGTGGCTTCCTACGCATTCTCACACGTCTCCCCGCTTCTCTCTTTTTTTAAAGTGTGTCCCGACCAGATAAGGTCTTCTTCCCGCCGGCCAACTGGAAGGTGACCAAGAACTATGGGGTGGAACAGGATGTCGGGCCTGTGGTGGAACACATCTATGAGGTAAGCAGCCATGGTGTTAGCTGTGCAGACTCATTGGGGCTGAGCAGATTGGGTTGGAAGGCAGATCCTACTGTTCACAAAGCAAGAAAAAGTAAAGAAAATGTACTCCAGAATACGCCTCATTGTCCTGATCCACTTTTCCTGAGCTTTTACAGCTATTTGAAGTGACCTATATGTTAAGAAAAAATGTCCCAAAAAAACCCTCCCAGCTACAACTAAAACATGAAAGTATCGAGCTGCTTTTGAAGTTTTCTAATACTTCACATTCTAAGGGTTTTTTTTTAATTTCCTTTTTTCCAGCTGGTGAACAACGGGCCCAGCCGGATCAGCCACACCCTCCTCGAGCTGCGCTGCCCTCTCAGTGTGCAGGGTCAGACTCTCCTCTATCCTCTGGAGTTCTCCATAGAAGGCCCCATCAACTGCACCTCCGACAGAAACATGAACCACCTACGCCTCAAAGTGAGTGTCTCGCAACGACGCGGATGCACATCCCTTGGGGTCAAATGGGGCCAAATCAGATAGCGATCATCTCCCACCTGTTGGGATGTATGATTAACACTTGTGCCGTTTCGCCGGTCGGCCCACACCCTCCTCCTCCTCCTCCTCCTCCTCCCAGCTTCCCGGCCCCACCCAGGACACTTACCCCACCGCCGCTTTGAAGTCCCGGCTCTCGCCCAACAACTCACTCGTCTTTGACATCCACGTTGTAGCTTCAGGATTTGTCGGGCGCAGTTGTTTGTGTTTACATTTGAAACTTGACACATGTTGAGCTGGTCATCTGTCTTAGCTGTGTGATCTTGTGTCCCCCCCCCCCCCTGATGAATTGCAGTGTGTTTCCATGGGAATGCATGTGGACGAGAGCTCGCATGCTTCTGATTAATGAGGAGAAGCCTCAGGGTCGTGCTAACTTTAGCTCTTATATTGACAGAAAGGGTGGTGTGCTCTTCTATCTATAGTGAGGAGCACTATGTAGTCTTAATGGATGGTGTTTGTGTTTGTGCTCTCGCCTCCTTCAGCTCCAGCACACGTCTACAGAAGCACCCGTCCTCGCACTGAAGGCCCACGAGCACCGCGTGGAGAGGAGGGACGTCCACAGGAATCAGCTGGCTCATCTGACTAACCTGGTAAGACCCTTAACGTGGGGATTGTCACGTTATGTGTATATGCGACGTGTTGGAGCATCACCGGGTCAAAAGGGGACGTCTAATGTGATGGGTGAGGAAATGAGGAGCTTGCCTCTACAGTTAAAGGTTGATGTGGTTAAGCAGTTATTGCAGAGCATCCAAGGTCTCTGCATTGGATTAAACAAAATAAATAAAAAGAAAGGTTTAAACAATATGATTTTGTTGCCTTAAAACCAGGGTTGGTACTCTTCAAAATATTATGTATTAAACATATATATTTGTTTAAATTCTCATGGTATTCACACAGCAATCAATAAATCAATGGTCTGTCGTAGGACTATAATAACCCTGTCATGTGGGCCTCCTGATATAATGCATTGCACTTCACTGGAGGCTTCCACAAGCTGTAGCTTGACAGCTGCGAGTGCTAACTATAGCCATGTCCGTTGTTTACGGTCATTGCGATCATTTTGGGGGAGTGGCTTCGGTTGGAGGCCTGAAGAGACGGGCCGTCACTGTCCCGCCAGATGACTATTGGAGCAAGCGTTGCTAGCTGCTTTCATCAGGAAACCGCTGGAAACACTGAGCTGTTTTTTTTCCCGGTCGGATCACATTTAAAATCTAGAACAATCTTGCTGGTTCCTCAAGATGCTGAGTGTCAAGTTAAATGTGCAGGCCTGGATCTATTTTGGCGACGTTGGCCCCGCTCTCACACGAGGCTCCTGGGATTGGGTAATTAGGTTATGATGTCGTTAAAAGGGAGGGGTCAGAGGGCACAGGCTTGTCCCGTTGTGGTGATTAACATTAAAGGGCCTTTAGTAGTGGTGGAGGGGTGGAGAGGCTGATGGGACGTGGGAGGTTTTTTTTTTGTTTTTGTCCGTAATGCACTGGTTACTTCACAGACTGCTTTCTAATTTTGGGAGGCCCCGAGCCCTCGCAACACTGGCCCTATTGATCCACCCAGCTGCAGGTAGCTTTTTCTCTCTGCCTCCATTTGTGGATACCTGTCCCCACCAAAGAGGTCTTTGTCTGTGCGCCTATCTGTTCAACCACGCTCATTTATCAAGCATGGCCAGTGACACCTCAGCATGAAGGACCCCATTCTCCTGTTTTCCAGCACGTCTGCATTTTTCTATTTTCCTTACGCTCCCGGGAGGAGAGACATCTCTGTTCAAAGTGTCTCTTGATCAAAGTGTCTGTGTCGAGCAATGCTTGGATGAAGCTGTCGGCCGAGGTCACGGTGTGAGAATTTAAAATGACCTGCTTGGTCTTTGAAAAGTGGAGCTATGCATAAAGAACAAAGGGCTGCCTTTAATTGACTAATTAGGATTTGGATTCTTTTTAACCATTTCTGTTGGAGTACTCATATGTTGAAATGCACTTCCTGAATAGGTGCCACTTTCTAATATGTATGCATTGTAACTAATGGCTTTATTAATGGTTAAAAACATAATTTACTCACTTATCATTCTCAAGCCATTAAAACTACTTTAGTTGCCAGATTGTGAAACATTTCTCTAAAAGAGGTTCAAGGAAAGTCCTCTGATGAACTGCTTTAGGAAAAAACCAAAGACCAATTCATTCACTTATTAACATGTGTGACTGTAAACTTGATGGTTTATTAGAAAGTCTCTTTATTTATAAATGATATACATGTATAATCATCAAATACAGTAACAACAGTGTAGAGCAGCTGTGTAGTGAGGTCATTTACATCATGGAGCTGTGGGAACAGCCTCCGTGCCCCCAAGCTCCAGATCTTGACCACATAATCCCACCAGGGAGGATATGTGGGACTTAGGTTTGAGGTATCTTTGGCACCGGTCCATGTTCATGTCATTTCCACAAACTTTTTGTGGCCCCTGGTGCCCTGCCGCATCAAGGAGGTCTACCAGGAGGAAGTGGACTGATCCGCTCCCTGTCTGTCTGAATACCCTCATTAAGTCTGTCTAAGACTGAGCCGAAGGGAACCAGGCGGGCACTCTCGTATCCTCCTCCTGTTTGCCCTACTTGGTATAATAAGTAAACTAACGCGCTCCCGCAGGAAACCCGCCGAAGCCTCTGGGTCTGGGGGTGGTCTAGCTGCAGCACCACCTCTAAAACACAGCGTGTGCATGTTCTGAGATGTTAAATGTGCCAAGCTACATTATGGGGATCTAATTAAGATTGAATATTTTACAGTCTTGAGAAAAATGGGTCGGTTTCAGCGGTTGGGCAATGATGTGGAGAGTGGTGCATGCTGGATTTTTACAGTCTCATGACATTCCTTCAATCTAATTTGAAGCAGGCGTGGAATAGTGATCATAACATTGGGCTCTTTGTTATATTTATTCGACCTTCAGCCTTAACACGGCAGTGTTTTGTCCTTCTGTTTTACCAGTTTTCACTTTTTTCCGTACGATTTTTAGCAGTTTTTAGCTCCTGTCGGTATAGTTCTGTGGGATGGGTATGCAGAAGAATGACTTAAACAAAACGTAGTTAACAGTCGATTCACATGGTCTTAACTCCTTTGTCTCTGTTCCTCTAGTCCTGCTCTAACACGGAGTGCTGGGCGCTGCAGTGCACCGTGGGCCTTCTGGAGAAGGGAACTACCGCCATCCTCAAAGTGCGCTCCCGCATCTGGGCCGAGACCTTCACCGAGGTTGGTTCAGAGACGACTCTCGCTCGTATGTAGTGTACACAAACACGTGTTCCCACCAGACGACAAGAGGCAAGGCAGAGGAAACGGCTGTGCACTATAGATGAAGTCTTTTCCCACCAATGCCTGCGTAGTTTCTCATGTCTGGCTTTGGCAGGAAGTTGGAAGCCATTTTTTCATTAAAGCATCTAAAAAAAAAGAGAGAGAGAGAGAGAGAGAGAGAGAATTAAAACCTCAACTGTGCAGCTGTTAAAGGTAAATAGCTGCAGTAGTCAGTCAGATATTTGTGTTGATTCTGGATCAGCTGTTAAGGCTCAAATATGTGCCTCAACAAATGTTGAGGACAACAGTCGCTAACTGTAAAATCTAGATTCTGGTTCCTACAAATGAAAAATGTATTTCTGTATGCATGCCGTGACGAGCTCCACACAGATGTCTCACCTCCTGCATGCTGTCACATAAAGGCACGGCGAATGTATTGAAAATGCATTATCCGCTATCACAGCTTCTCAGCGGAAAGGAATGCTGAAGGGATTTTCTTTGGAGGGGGAAAAGCATGCGGTCTCTGTCGCCACCTACTGTATAAGTGGTGGATTGCGTTCATTTCGAATCTGTGTTACTTCCTTCAGAGAGCTTACAAGCAATATGTGCTGGAGTGCCTGGCCAGATACAGCGTGGAGAAGATGCCGTACGCCATCTTGCCCAAGCATGCTCCCAGTGGACACAAAAAGGTATTTAAACATCACCGATTCCTTATTTTCCAGTGGTATCGTCTTTGGTGAATGAAACTGACGTGCTGTTGTCCTCAGGTGGTGACCCCGGTGGTGTGGAATAAGCCAGATATCGAGAACTCAGTTCCTCTGTGGATAATCATCTTGGCCATTCTGGCTGGTTTACTGCTTCTGGCTTTACTCATCTACGTCCTATACAAGGTCAGTGCTGCTGTGAAACAAATATTTAAAATAATAATAATTAAAAAGGTTTCATTGCTAATTTTTGCTTTTCTAAAAAAAAAAAAAATGTTTTCTTGCAGTTCGGGTTCTTCAAGCGATCTCTACCGTATGGCACCGCCATGGAGAAAGCTCAACTCAAACCACAGGCTGCCTCTGAGGCCTAGACGACAAGCAGAGCTTCCAGAACCACAGCAGCCCGGCCATATGATTGCAAAAAGGAGAAACGCCATGGAGCATGTAGACTGGATCAGAGAGCAGTTGAAGAGATGAGAGAGACCACTGGAACTCCACTGTGCTGCACTAGAGGAAGACAAAAATCCAAAGATCTCCAAGCCAAATGAATGTTTTTCCTTTTTTTTTGTGCTTTTTTTTTTAACTTATGTCTTGTTTGTTGGCAGATTGGGATTGTTACTAGGTAGAACTTTATCCTCGATGCCTCAAGGCTAACGTTAGACTGAGCAATAAGAAAGTGACTGCAGAATATGTGCAGGCCTCGGATCCAGTGAGATGCCTGTTGAGTTTCCTTTTACGGATTCTTGTGGTGGAGAGTTCTCTAATACCCCCTTTAACTGCCTTATTTTGGTGCTAATGATCTCACAGGATATGGCCACATGTAGCTCACGGCAGCCAGGAGCTGTGAATGACGCTGCTCTCTGAGGCCTGAAAGTATTCTCCTGTTATCCTGAGCACATTATTGATCAGTAAACAGGTTTCAGGTGAACACATTAACCTGGCTATAGCAACGTCAGTATTACTGGCCTAGATGTCCACAACTGAATCTGTCCAATAGGTCTGCTTTTATCACATTTAAAGTTCATGCTAATTCATGCCCTGACCTGCCCAAGGTGTTCCCCGGTTCTTGCCCAATGCATGCTGGGATATGCTCCAGCAGCCTCCCGCAGCCTTGAAGAGGATAAGCGGGTGTTAGAAACTGCGTGGACGGATGTTTCTGAACTGTTCATGAAAACTGATCTCTCTCTGCCTCAGGTTGGTGGACAGCGCTGGGTTGAGTTGTTTTTGCACTCAAAGGAAATCTACTGATATAATTCCACCTAAGACTGACTGACTGACCCCTCCTTTGAGTTTTTGACTCCTACTGATCGCTTTGTGTAAATCCTGTTTGTCCGTGTTACCAATGCTAGCGTCGTCGTCATTGCCGTGTAGTCGACTGGGACGGGACTGGAACCACCGCAGACCTGCGGAGCCTCGCCTGTGGCGTTCTCCAAAAGGGAACTTTTCTTTCTCCTGCTCGGTTTGGATCGTTTGCAAAGCAAGTGACGCTGAGGGAGGAAACGGCAGAGTTGATGGCTGTTGTGCGGTGATGTTAGTGAACCAAAGACGTGACAATCAGCAATGATGTAGCTTCGGCCGAGAGTTTTAATCTGAGAGAAGGATCGTCGCTCTTTGAGTGTAGGGCTGGGCGATTAACTCAAATCACAGCGGTATTGGATATTGTGACAGAATTGTAGCGTTGACCTTTGGCGCTTTCACAAAATATTCACACAATGACTTGATAGATAATCCAAAGTAACGAGGATATCATAACTAAGTGTGTAAAGGCAAATAACAAATGTGATCAATTCACAAAATGACGTCACTTTAGCCTTTAAAAGGAGAAGACACTTTCCATCCTATGACATCTAGTCTAACGATATTGATAACGTATATTGCCCAGCCCTATTTGAGTGTGGAGGATCCATCTTCAGCTCACATGGTGTGTGTGAGTGTGAGTTACTGTATTTATGATTGTCTATTAGAAGTAAAAGCTGCCCGTGTTTAGAAAGAGAAGTCATCCCACTACCACTACAGGGACTGAAGACTAAAAATGCATAGTGTTGGTTTCTTTGATTTGTGGTGTACATAGATTTTACGTGCCTTAAATGTAAATACATCGTGTCCGTTGCTGAGAGTTAGGGTCATGCGTGCTCGCGTGTACATATGTGTGAATTCATGCATACGTGCATTCGTGTGAATGGTATATTTATGAATGTTTGTTTCGTGTATGAATTGGTCATTACTTTTCCCCACCGCCTTGTCCTGTTCATCCCGATCTGTAGCTGAAGGTCAGCGAGGTTCAGCCTTCGTGCGTCGCCGTCAGTGGTGACAGCAGGGACGCAGTTAGGATGACTGGTTAAACTGCGTGGCAGCAGTTAAACACTTACAACCTCATTTGAAATCCAAAAACGACTGTAAGGCAACCGTCCAGATCCCACAACAAACTTATATACAGAAAAACATAAGGAGACATGGGCCCAACAGTTAAAATCAGGGTTTATAGACTAGAATCCATGTCATAGAAAATTCATTTTCTATCATAAATCTGTAACTAAGTAAAATTTCAATTGGCAAATATGAATATTAGATTCTGTTGGTAGTCTAAAGGCCCACTTCAAATCACGGCTTTCAGAGCGTTCTGTGTGAAAGGCCCCTAAGTCCGAGATAACTTCTCTAAATTTAGTAGATATCTAATGTCTAAGCAGTTTTTTTAAAATATGCTCTATTGCCACAGTTTGGCTGCCCCTGTCCTACAGAGTTTCTCGTACCTCGACTAAAGGGATGACAGCTCGGCACTGGGAACTAAATGTTGTTTGGAAGTGCAATATTTATATTCAGTCTTTTTTTTTTATATTACAGTGCTTTCTTTCATTTTATTTGTGTCTGCGTTGTGATAAACCAGGAGCTTTTTCGTTCTCAATGTATGTGAGGAGCACATATGCCAAATCCCCTGTGAGGTTCTGGCTTTTCACTTTCACTCGCTTTCCCACTAAACATACTTCAAAGTGTGAAACTTATTTTATTTCCCACTTCCGATGTACTCGCCACTTCGTTGCTGGACCACTTTTCTGATCGTACTGATTTTTTTTTTTTTTTTTTACCACAGACTGACACAGAAACAAATCTGAGCTGAACTTCGGTGTGTTGACATAGTTTGGTAATTTATGAGCTCTGCCGTAGCACCTGTCCAAACACAGACGTTATACTAACCGTGTGTTTTACATTCGTTGGCGTCATCGACACTCTCTTCATGTGCCCCGTCTTATTGGCTGGTGATTTACAATTTGTCAAATTGTCTAGGAAATTCCCATATGGTAGTTGATTTAAAACACGCACCGTTGTCTGTTCTCCACGGAACACCATTATTTATAATGACAGGGGATCATTTTACTACTTCCTCCATGGTTACATCAGGGGAAGGCACTGGGTTTTTCTTTCTTCTTTTTTTTTTTTTAAACATGTCTTATACATGTTCACTCTCCAGGACTTCCAAAAAGAAGTTGTACATATTTATGACGAGGACAGTTTTTTTTAATTCAAAGGATAACTGATTTGTTTAACTGATTGATTTGACTTGTGAATTTTTCTCACCCCATATTGGGGAGAACATTTTTGTCAGGGGGGGGAGGATGGGGGAGGGGTGGGGTCTTTGGAGGTCAATTTTTACCTGTTGTGGTTTGTACTTTAAATAAAATATTTCCCTTTTTCAAAACTCGTGCTTTCATTGACACACATGCTTGAGAAAATAATTTATTTAGAAAACATTGTATGAAATGATATGCAAGTCATTGCCAAAGGAAAACAATCTGATACAATATATTAGTTTTAATGTGAAAATACTAGTACGTGAAAAACTGACCTAAAGTGAATAAACTACGGCAAAGATCTGCAGTGTTTGTATGGCTCTTTAGTGGAGCCGCCAGCGTGATCTTCCACAGACAGCAGTGCAGACCGTTTTCATTGTCATTCTGTTGCTACGGCAACAGCTTTGGTCCAAGTTTACTTCGTCTGAGTTGCATAAACGCAGACTGCAATAGGAAATACAAAGAGGCCCATTTAGACTGTGCATGTTGGTGATGAAAAAAGGGTATAAAACAAATTTCAAAGAACCAAAGACAGGCATACTTTGCAGCCATTGCTTTCCACACACACACACACACACACACACACACACACACACACACACACACACACACACACACACACACACACACACACACACACTGCTGTGGCTACTTGGATAAAAAAAAAAGGGTCTCACAAGTCCCTTTGGACCCAGACTTGGATTCTCTGGCTCATCGTTGGAGGTGGTTACTGTGCGCGGAGCACATTTTCCCTCTCGATGTTGTGCAGAGAGCTCATCCTTCCACGTCCAAGCTCCTTGACATCCATCTTATTCAGGCGAGAGCGGATGTTTTCGTTCATTCCGCTTCTGTCTGTTTTTTCGGTTCACATTTGCTCTACAGTTTTTTGAGTCTCTGTGTATTTGGTGTAGTTGGTGTCCTAGCATTCTATTGTTCTTGATAGCTGTGTTAGCTTT
Organism: Chelidonichthys spinosus; assembly: GCA_029853015.1. Lineage (NCBI taxonomy): Eukaryota > Metazoa > Chordata > Actinopteri > Perciformes > Triglidae > Chelidonichthys > Chelidonichthys spinosus. The sequence goes on along the minus strand of CM056829.1, from coordinate 9,408,245 downwards.
CGCTGGTTGTCAATCACCTTCAGGTTCTGAATGTAGTGCCGGATGTTGCTGGGACTCCGTAGAGGGAAGGCGTGGTCCGAGTCTGGAGGAGACAGAGAAATAATTTTTTACTGTGATTATTCTAAAATAAACTAGCTTACAGAAAGTACAAGTGGATATACCACAGTTAATAACATGATGGATGTAGCTTACATGTAGATATGCGAGTAGCAGGCCCTTCCAGGAACATCCGGTCTGCCAGGCCTCTCTGGGGCGACGATGGCACTGCACAAGAGAAATAGAGAAGTTTACCTACCTGATGTATTCTTCACGCATCATTCTAGCTAAATAATCTGTTTGACCTTTAACCTTCACCCTTTGTCTAGGCTGTGGTCCTGCTGAGCTCCACTGGATCACTTACCGTAAGGCTGGCTTCTGCATCCTCGGACAATTTTCACTGTCTTGGCGATCATGCGCTGTGACGAGGGAAAGGACACGGTCGAAGTTAAATGCCAAGATTTGTGAGGAGAATGTAATCCAGCTGAACATTACAGAAACGATTTCCCTGTCTTACCACTTTCTCAAAATTGACCAATTTGTCTACATAGTTTGGATTTCCGTCGTTGATGAATGTCATGTCTGGGCAGGAAAAGAAAACATGACGGTGATTAGTGAATGAATTTACATGACGTGCTAATGCTGCGTATTGTCACAGCTGCTGTGTGTCACCTTTGAGCAGCAGAGGCATGAAGGGGATGTAAGGAGGACCCAGTTTGGCCACAGCCAGCCTGTAGGCCCTGTGGTTGCGTGAGGGATCCTAACAGGAGAATGAACAGAGCACCATTATATAATGTCAGTCCGTGAAATGAATGTTCTAAACAGTACATGGAGTGCAACTTACCATCAGCCTCTCATAAGCACAGTAAATCCTTTTCGTCTTGCTGGGGATTCTCTGGAAAAGACAATAACACACTTTTTGTCATTGAGGAAATGGTGACGTGATATAGTCTTCTTAGTACTGTTGCATTCAGGGCTCTCTCACCTCCCAGGTCTTGTAAAGCCTATGAACTGCACTGTTGCTCAAACCAAACATGACAGCGAAGAATGAGTTGAGGTTCTTATGCTCCTTTAATCTGTGACAGAGAAGACACAAAGAGTGTTATGTAATATATAAATGACAAACCATCTAACTCTTTACGTTTCTTCTCATAAGTTAAATAAAACAAAAGCCTTTCACATTAGATTCAATATTAAGGAAACAACAAATATCAGAACATTCAGGCGCCCTCATGTGGCTCAAAGGTGTACTGCAGTCATTCCCAAAGAATGGGTCGGGTTTGTGATAGTTTGATACAGGGTTTGTGAAACACCGCTGTGAGGGAACACCAACGTCAATAGGCCTAATCCTCTGGGGACCATGAATGTTTGTACACAATTATACATAGAAAGTCGAACTTACACTGCAGCGATCTTGATGAACTTCTTGAGCAGAACGGCTCGTTTCACCAGGTCTTCACAGAGGCACAGCTCCGTCACCACCCAGTATTGGACCTCATTGAAGCGACGCACAAAGCGCTCCAGGTTCGCCGTGATGGCGTCTGGGAATTTATGGCGGCCGAATACGTAGTAGACGAGCTCCACCTGCGGACATCACAACGATGAGTCAGATTACACGGAGCTTCTATCGGTGACTTCATTCATTTTGCTTCAGAAACATGTGAAACATGCAGGAAGTTTGTATACCGGGAGTACCAGATGATCTGATGGCAAAGTGCCAATGAGTGTGTGACTCAGAAACATTCATCAAAGCCCATTGTTGTTTGTTTGGCTCTACTTTCATCACAGACTACTGGAGCTTAGCCATGAATAGGCAATTTCCTCTTTGTCGGAGAGTGTCTATGCTGCGGTGAGATATCTGCTGGAGTAACCTCGTGCATGGCAGTGAAGAGTTCCCAGTCGTAGTTGGTGAGTTCGTTGGCGATGTCTTTGGAGCCCATCTGCTCCAGGATGTCGGTTGTCCCTCGCTCTGGACCCTGCTGCTCCTTCAGAGGAATCTGGAGCGGAGAGACAAAGGGAACGAACCAAATCACCACATCAAACGTAACCGTACGCACCTTGATAAATAATGAGAGTGATAATAATTTCCTCTTTCCTCACCAGTTGTTCCGCTTGGCCACTGCTGCAGATGAACAGTCTCTCGTTGAGTCCCAGAGCCGTGTACACCGCAGTCGCGTCCAGTTTTAACTGAGCTCTTTCTGTGTGCATTCAATGTATCAAAAAACTCATTTTCAGCATAATGAACTGAACGAGGAGAAACATGAAACCTCATTAACACGAAGCTCTCAACGCCTTGTTCTCTCAGTTTCACAAAAAAACTGTCAATTCAAATGAAACATTTAAAAAAAGTGTCATTAATACATCTGGGTCCCACCTCCTGTGGAGTTCATTTTGACCAGGATGTGATCTCCACCTGGTTTGACTATTGCTGACATCACATCCTGTACAGACGTGTTCACTGGCAGCATCAGAGTGAGAGGCTTGTTGTCGGGCCTGTAGATCTCATAGAGCACTGCAGAGAGGGGGCGGCGGCCAAAATGTCAAGATATGCTGATTTGAAACACGATGGTGCGAGTAACGGTGTGTTCGTCATGAACGACGCCCACAGATACTTCAGCTCATGTGAGGTAACCATCATGACAAACAGATAAAAACATTTGTCAGTGATTTGACTGAGTCTTACTCACCTTTATCATGTGCTCTGATTGGTTGCAACCTCCCCACTGCCTCCTCACAGTTAGAGAACCAATCAAATGGCTGGTTCTGTCAAGAGCAACAGAGTGATGTGAAACTGACAATTTGAGCTGTTTTTCTCATTAAAATCTCCTTCCGATGTTAATATTCTGTTGTCACGTCAAAGACAAGAGGCTTACCCTGCACAGTGACTGATATCCATTCTCCGATCTGTAAAATGAAAGATGGAAAAACAGTTTTTAGACCGCACACTTGAGAAATGTCATAGGAATAGCAGATGTTATGAGAGAATATAGATAATTTACACTCTTGTCCTCCTCCTTTCCCTAAACTGTTCTTTCAGCACGCTGGACAGGCGGTAATCACTTGCAACCTCCTTTTTCAACCTCTGTTTTTCACCCCAAATGTAAGAACAAAACAAAACAGGAACATTATTAGTTATTCTCTCGTGAAAATAAAATCTATATTCATAAGGGAAGGAAATATTCCAAAAAAACGTAGAGTGATAGAACGTGAGTGTGCAAGCTTCACCTCCAGGGACGCCAAGGCAATCGGGTCTTCTTTCAACAGAAGGCCGTACAGCGCCACCCACTGGCCAATCAGCTTCACCACCTTCTGCTTGGTGGTGAGAACGTAGGAAGCCTTCTCCTGATCGGAGCCCTCAGAGAGCTCCGCCTGATAGGTGCAACGGTGGTTAAGGGGCGCAACATGAATGTTTTTTTCATGGCTGTATTAAGTCATATATGTGTGCTTAATCTGCAGACATCATTAGCAGCTATGACAGTGCACATTATCCTTTTCACCATCACTGCGTTTTGTTATTGAGCAGCAGGATATTGGTGCTGGAGAGCGGGACACAGCTGGCTGGAGGGCATGAAGACTTTGTGGGTGAGCAGGAAGTCACTGACACAGGGAGCTGCAGGGAGACACATCACAACAACACGGGGAAGAGGAGACAACATAAGAATTCATCAATACATGTCACATCTGATTACTTTTGGCGGACTACATATCTAAAATAAATATGCAATCAAATATGTGCTAATTGGCATACGATAGAAATCTAAACATCATAACATAAAGCCAGAAAATACTTGTATTATTTGGTTAACATAGTGGAGTTAAAGGTGTTTACAGAGGGATGTTTGCATGTCTCTTTTATATCACTGTCAACAGCCGTAGAAATATAATTTTGCCATGTTTTTAGGAATAAAATGTTCAATAAAACAGGCTATGAATGATATATGAACATACCCCTCGGCAAAAACCTTCAGAATATAGATCGCAACTGGGAATTATGTGATACTGAAGTAGAGATTTCTGGCTCAGAGTTTGTGAGAAAACAGCCTTTAGAGATATGTATATTAAAAAACTCAACATTGATTACTTACATAAAGAAAATACTATTGCAGGTTTTTTTTAATGTTATATTGAGATCTGTAAACGAGGCATTATCCAATGTTGTTTAATTTAGGAGAAACCTACAGACACAAATAGACAAAGTGGAGTAAATCATGTTTTTCTGCCTTAAATAACTAGTTGACCACGTCTGATCACCTTAATTCACTTGAGACAACAGGGAAAAGGCAAGAAGTTGCCGGGAGACTCCCACCTATTGCGTCATTTCCGTTCGAGTCCAACTTTACTGTTTCCAATAGGTGTTCCAGGATTTTCTCAGGTGTTCCTGACATAACTGTGTACCTGAACAGAGCGGCGACAGAGGAGAGAAAGAACACATTACTTTCCCTCACGTTCATAATCCCTTTGTATTGCTCTGCATGCAGGCATTCTGCTTCTTTGTAGTCTAATGTTACCTGCTCAGCATGCACTAACGCATCTTATTATTACATAAACCGTATGACCTGTCGACTGATAACCGCCCCCCAAAAAGAAGAACCAGGCAAAAGCACCTGACGTATCATTGCCATTGTTTGCCTACTGTATATTTACAACACTTGGCGAGCTGGCAGTCACATATCATGAGAGAAACAGCTGCGTTGGGAGAATTACGCATCACTTGTTTTGTTGTTGAACTATAAAAATGCATCGCCTTGCAGCGCACACATCATAACTCTTTTATCACCACGTTTGAGGACTCCTTGCCTGATTGTAAAATAAAATCGACAAAAGCATATAGTAGGTGGCATTTTTTTTCGAATCGGGGAGATCTAGTTTATTAGGGGATGACAGATGAGGAAGTGGGAGCAGGTGTGTCAGTGGGAGGAGCTTCGGTGTGAAAAGGCCACGCTTGAAGTGTGGCAGGCCTCTTTGTCTCGCACCACCTGAGATGGAGGGATTCTCATGTGTCATATAAGTTGGATATAAAATCTTCATTAATATCCTACGTCCCCTCAAATATACAGTGAGTGGTTATTCAAAAGTACCTGAGGTGAGTCTTCATAGCTCTAAATACAGTTGATCTTGGGTTTGTGTTGTGAGTCTGAGCTGAACCCCCCTATGGCTATCTCTGCCACAGAGAAGACCACGTTTTCTGTTTTCTCCGTTAATATAGGGAACCTATTTAAATGTGAATGAGTTAATTTGTGTTTGTCTTTTTGAATTCCAGTCCCTGTTATCCATGAGGAGTTTATTTAGTTAATGATGCCCGTTATTAATCTATCAAGATGGTCCCCCTGTCCATGTGTTGGGTTTACTGAGCTGGGGATGGTGTCTATGTGCTGTGGCACCTGGATGTGTACTGGTACTTCAGGTGTGGTCACCTTAGGGTGTGTGTATTTTGGTTGTAGCGTTTATTCTTTAACCAGCTGGTGCCACCCGGTGCTGCCCTCTGACTCCCATCGGGCTCTCCTTTAGTATACTTTTCATTTTTAATTGCAAAACTTATCGTTTTAATTACAAAACTGCTTGTGCTTGAACGGGTTTATCGACTCGCTGTTTATTCAGAAGTAGATGTCGCTGTAATAATAGTTGGGTTTTGTCACCACACCACAGTCGGAGAGGTCACCATCGCGTTAATTCATTTTTTTGAATGTTTGCTCAAACACTTCGAGACTGATAACGAGTCATTCACCATTGTAGGGTTGAAGTCCATTTTCTTTTCTGGCCTTTTAGATAACGGCCGATTAATGAGACCTTAACCACATTTGACAAAGACCTGCATACTTTGTCACGATGACCGATGGCAGCACTTGTGTTATTGGTGTGATACAGTATCAGCACACGCCCAGCTAAAGTGTCTTAATGATTGTAAACCTGCTTGTTTGTGTGAGTCAGAGTTTCTCACTTGCTGTTGCTTCCTGCCCCTCCCTGCTCGGCCCAGTCGGTGCTCTTCTCCAACACCAGCACGGTTTTCCCATGCTCTTCTAGTCGCACCGTGTTGGCCTCGACATCCTGAAGGACAAGAAATACACACGTGGATGACAGCCATGAATGCAACTTTGTGGATCTGAATTTACGGCCTGCATAGAATAACTTGTCAAACGCATTTTTCACATTGTCGGCACACGTGTGATTAGTGACTCAGACACACCTTGAGGATTCGTATAAAGTCCTGTTTATCGACGCGGAGGAAATGGCAGTTGTCTTCCCTCAAGATGATGGTGGCGGCACGGGGGGCGTCATTCAACAGAGCCAGCTGCCCAAAGTCCTCGCCCTCATGCAGCGTTGTCACCAGACCCTGCATGCACACCGCACTTTCAGCATTACATTATACCAGCAGCCATTTCCAAGGATTAGAGGCATTGACGTGATTATAAATAGACTCACCTTCCCGTGTGTGATCACATTTACAGAGCCTTTCCAGATGATGTACCAAGAGGTGCCTTTGTCCCCCTGACTGAACACTACATCACAGAAAGACAGCACAACATACAGGTTATTTACAATGGGCTTTATTATGTATGCATGACTAGATAGGCAGTTGGAAGAGAAAGAAACACACCCACATTGACCTGATTTCTCTACTGAAGTAATGAATCAATTGTGACACGAGGATGTTTGAATATTCCTGATGTGGCACATGTTTTGTTAGAGAAAATACACTGAGGAGGAACAGGAGGAGCACTGACAGAGTCCTACAAAATGACCGCCAACAGGCTCCTGGTGTGCATGTTTCTGGCCAAACTGTCAGAAACCGAAACGGAGAGGGTGGAATGAGACCTCCATGTCATAGCCAACGGTACCCTGACTGCTCTTTGGTACTGGGAGGAATTCCTCAGAGTTATTGGCAGACTGGTGTAGTGGGTCCTGGTTCCTCCTGGTGCAGTCGGGCATGGGTTCCTCCTGGTGCAGTCGGGCATGGGTTCCTCCTGGTGCGGTGGGACCTGGGTTCCTCCTGGTGCAGTCGGGCATGGGTTCCTCCTGGTGCAGTGGGACCTGGGTTCCTCCTGGTGCAGTCGGCCATGGGTTCCTCCTGGTGCGGTGGGACCTGGGTTCCTCCTGGTGCAGTCGGGCATGGGTTCCTCCTGGTGCAGTGGGCCCCGGGTTCCTCCTGGTGCAGTGGGACCTGGGTTCCTCCTGGTGCAGTCGGCCATGGGTTCCTCCTGGCGCAGTGGGCCCTGGGTTCCTCCTGGCGCAGTGGCCGTTGGGTTCCTCCTGGTGCAGTGGACCCTCGGTCCCTCCTGGTGCAGTCGGCCCTGGGTTCCTCCTGGTGCAGTGGGCCCCGGGTTCCTCCTGGTGCAGTGGGCCCTGGGTTCCTCCTGGTGCAGTGGGCCCCGGGTTCCTCCTGGTGCAGTGGGCCCTGGGTTCCTCCTGGTGCAGTGGGCCCCGGGTTCCTCCTGGTGCAGTGGGCCCTGGGTTCCTCCTGGTGCAGTGGGCCCCGGGTTCCTCCTGGTGCAGGACAATGCCTGGCCGCATGTGGCCTGAGTGTGAAGGCAGGTCCTGGATGACACCATCCTCCGACTCATCAGGAGAATGCCCAGACGTTGATCGGCTCGCATACAAGGCCGTTGACACTACTGAGTCACATTATGAGTTGCTGTGATGAAATTCACCAGTTGGACCAGCCAGTGAATTTCATTTCATTTTTGGTGTGATTTTTTTAATTCGGCTGTCAATGGGTTGATGATTTTGAGCAGTGTCTGAGAGCCGTTCTGTGCAGAAGATTGTAATAAGAGGGTGTTCGTCCTAACAAAAGTATAATATAGTGTGCTTCAAGAACACAATGGAACTGTGGCTGGATTTTCATGTAGCAAGGCTGTAGGCTGAACACTCACAGACTGTTCCGGCCTTGGCATGTGATTCAAAGACCAGCACCGCTGCCAGCTCCTTACGCACCTGCAAGCACAACAGGGTAAGAAAAGGCTTTGGTCAAAGTAGTTTAACAATCAGACTGGATGCAAAGTTTAGTTGCTATTCTGGACCCTTGATCGCAGACTGGCCAATCCATAGACTCACATCTTTCAGATGCTCTAGTCGGGGTTAAACGTTGTGCCTGGGCATGTGTGATAGTGTTACTCGTTACCCAGAGAGATTGGAAGGAATTACGTTTCTACATAAACGTACAGGTACAGTACAGTACAGGGGATTCTGGACGTATATATAAAGTATATATACTGCTTTTACCTTTTTAGTGGTTGTAACAGTGAATATGCCTAATTTCCTTGTCTTATCTCTTGATGGCCAGGTGATACGGTGGTTTTACTTTACGGTTTTACTTTACTTTACACTGATCTCCAGGCTTTCACTTCTATCTCTATCTTTTTTGCTGCTCAGTTTGACATCCTGGCATATGTGCTTCAAACGCATACTGGAGACCTTCTCTCTGAAATCCCTTTTTAGTTGTGCCAAATATATTATATATTATTCAGTGAGTGCAGTTGGTGACAGCGCGGGCTCCACAGGAGCTCTGACAGCGGGGCTTAGCAAAGGGTCAATTGCTGGACTGTCTCACTTTTTGTTTTCTGCACACACACATACTGTCTACATGTAGTGATTGAAATCATAAAGACACTTATGGTGAGAGTAGGCAGTGACTGACATAGGTGGAGAGGTGAGCAGCAGCCTTGACATGGAGCAGCTCCTCATAGATGACCTCCAGGTCCTCAGCACTCCTTTGACTGGGGCTTAACACAGATAACAGGTGTATTCAAGCACATGCATTATATTATACTTACTATACTACACACACAATACTAACGTTATTTGTTTTCTAAAGGCTGAACATAACGGACCTTTTGCGTAGAATCATAGTGAGCAGAGCATCGGGACCCAGCTGAGACAGCAGCGACAGACCCTCCTGCAGCTCCTCCTCCGAGTCCTTCTCATTGATCACGTGGTTCAGGCCAAACTCTGCATCCTGGAAGCGATAGAACTGGGTGTCCTTGTCATGGAAGTTCAACTCGTGTTTCACTTGATTGAAGCACAAAACAGAGTGTAGACTTTTAGATGGTGATCATCATACAAAAAAAAGGAAAGAAATGAATACATTTTGACCTTGATTTTGTTGTACATGATGTATGGAAATAAGATGAATTTATTCGGAGTGATCCCCTTCATTTGATGATCAGGCATTTATATTCTGATTGGAGTGGTCAGGGAGACAGGGTCCCGTCCAAATAGCATAAGCGGTTAGTGAACACTTGACTGAGGGAGAACACATTGTGAAACGTATGCCTTAGCACACGCTCAGGCTGCAGATTTCAAGCCGCTCAAGCACCTCTGGGAAATTCTCAAGTTCAGTCTGAGACATCACAGCAGCATATATTTACAATAATACATAACCATAAGCTTTCTCAACACATAGAGGCTATTATGTTAATTGTCGCTGCTTGTCAATGGTTGGTTCTACTTTTTTCTCATGACACAATTCTTTAAAATCCAGCTCTTCTCACCATGAACAAGGATTCCTTCGTCCACCAAGACCTGCCACATTCCAACCGCCTGGCTTCTTGATTGCAGGCAATCATTTTGTTTCATCAGGCAATCAACAAGCTCCTTACCAGGACAACATTGTCTGTGAGAGAAATTTCACATGTGAATCTGCATGTCATTTTCAGGGATTTCTTTTTTCAACATGGCAGAAGTCCATCCACCGGTGTGGGTACCTGTATGTTTTGAGATGATGCTTTCTATCTCGGATCAGACCAGGGTTCCCCTCGATTATAACGGCATACACCGATCTCGCTGCCTTTACAACACGATCTGAAAGAAACTTTATAAAGATGGAAAAAAAGATTAAAGAGTAACTAAACCCCAGAGTTATGGAATCTTTTTTTTTCTCTTTTCTGTGGACTTTAAATGAAGCCATCACGGTGAATCAAAGTTAATGACCCAATGTGCTTTCTTACGCTGTGAGTGTGTGGAAACTTGAAGATGTCTGTGGGAGTGTAATGTGTTGTGCGGGTGGGTTTCAGGGAGGTGAGAATGTGGTAAAAAAAAATGTTAAGCTCCCCCACACCTCGCCGAGTTCCACCGCCTCCACAACTCACTCTCCGTGTGTCACGCAGCGACAACTCTCACTTTCTGAACATCCTTTCAACATTTCTCGATTCCTCCCCCTCCTCTTTCCCCCACCCCCTGACACGCGTACTCATTCCGGTCAGGTCTAAACCCCCCCGCCCTCCCGCCCAAAAAAAGGACTGCAGACGTGAGTGCCAAACCTGTCAGCCACTGATGCAGAAACAAGGCTTATGTAACAAGAATGTGCTTTGTTTTTGGCTGTAATGTGGCCGTCCAATTTCAGGCCTTTTCACAATTATACAGTCTATTTTTTAAAAAAAGAAACAAATCTCTCCACAATATTTTGCATCTTTATGAGTGACAAAAGCTATATTATGTTTATTGTGCTCCTCCCCATTAAGACTCCCTCTCTCACATCTCCTACACAAAGTCTTGTGACTGCACGAGTGACTCAGATGATTGCCTGTTTGTTCTGTGGATTTTCCTCAAAGCACTGCTATTTGCCCAAGGTCTGGAGATGCACAAACAAAACCGACGATGACCATTTCCTATATCAGTGTCCTCTCTTTGGAGCGGAGCAGCGATGTAAGGAAGCGCTTATTAGTAACTACCTCCATCCTTCTGCCTTTTCCTGTGTTCTGCCACTCACTCAGGATATAAAAACTCCTGCTGAACTTTGACTGATCTACGGAACCCCCAATGACGCCAACAAAACCTTTGCTCTTCGGAGGCTGTGTCACATGCTCGTTAAAATCCACGTTCACACAAAGCTACTGGTTTTAATGTACTACTAAAGGCTACTGAATGGTACGCAATTCAACCTATCACCCCCACATCGGCCCGTTCCCAGACCCGACATCTACAGAGTGGCCTAGACATGCCCCATGGCGTCTGCTGGGTGCCTCTGGAGTTATGTTGTCTTGAGGGCAACAGAGTTCCCAGGGGCCTATTTTCCTCTGAGAATGAGTTTCAGGGGAAAATAGGGCCCTGGGAATAATTTCAACTCCAAAACGTGTTTTTTCTTGATGAGGCCTTTTTCCATGACCTAACTCAGTCATTTAGAAAAACAACATCAAAAGCCATATTTCTCTGAGTAGAGCATTGCGGCTAATCTGGACCATCATGGTTCTGCGAATCATTCCTGGCTGTCTGCAGTGAACTGTGTAGGTATCTAGGCCACCGAATCATGTCAAATTACAGAGCAAACACCTTTCCCACCTTTCACAACACGCACTGTGTGACCAACACTTATGTAGGGGCCATCTGTAAGCTTTGGACGGGAAGTTATTACCCATTTTATGACTGCTTGTTGAGGTAATTTTACAGCCAAGAGCCTATAAGTAACTGTTTAAAGAGTTTAAAGTCCTAGTGAAACGGAAGTGCGAGCATCTTTAGCTACTGTGAGTGTAGAGTAGTGCAGGACTCCTAAAACCTGGAAATGACTCAGCATCTTTCCCCCTTCCTGTTCCCCCTTCTTCAACAAAATGGGTCAATGATATGAAATATGCAGTACATACACCTTTCAGGAATTCTGAAGTGTTTACATTTGTTTTAAAAGCCGACCGGTAACAAGTGGCCAAATGAGACTACAAACCAAATAGTTCACCTAACCAATTAACCAACCATTCAAAATCCAACTGAAAGATCCCTTTGGCTTTTGGTCGAGGGAACCTTCCAGTATTGGCCTAGAAAATGATGTCATCCCTGCACCACTGCATTCCCTAGTGAGGTGGAATTTGTACATTTCTGAGAGGGATTTAAATCAAATCCTTCATAGTTGATTGGACCGGTGGAAAATGGGCGGGCTTAGATATAGAGAGCTTAGCCATACAAAGCTATGGACGAACACATGTCCCTTGTCGCTAAAAATTGCAGATTGATTGATGGATGGATGTGAATAAACTATTGGTTGACATTGGTTGGTATTTGCTTATGTAAGCACACTTTTTTTTTACAGGGAAAAAGATGATTTTAATGTAAAAAAACTAAGAAATTCTTAAATTCCTAAATGACTACACCTGCTCTCTTTGCAGGTCTACCCACAGAACAGCTTCTCTAGAGCCTTTACAACACATGGGCATGTGCTTGCTATCAAACAAGAGTGAATGCAGTTATTTGGTTGTAGGAAAGTAGTCATAGTATCTGTAAAAAACATAATCGTCAATCGTTTGGCTTCATGCATTCGTCTTGATGATGAGCACACTTGTCCGCTGCGTGTCTCCTCTGTAGGCGAGACGTTTCTGTGTTCCCTACTCTCTCCCTGACCTCGGTGGGCTGTACTGTGTGAAAAACACTGCATGAGCTGATGAAGAGCTCTGTGGACTGCATGTGAAAAAAAAGACCAAACTTCAGGCAACATTCCCATCCTGTAATACGTGATGAATATGGGATCTTCCAGGCCTTGGATGAGGTGATTTGCCATCAGATATGTCAAGTTGTAGCTGTAGCTGTACGTGAACTCACACCTCTGACCCACACAAGATGTGTATGGGAAAGTTGTCCAACACATTATTGTATCCAATCTACAAAGTCCTGTCCCAAAGGAAAGTGAAAAATGACAAACCGCATTATATACCTGTATTATACATCACATATGGTGAATTGTACCTCAGTGTGTTGAGAGAGGAAAACTTCATGTTGCATGTAAGAGCAAACGCAGGTTATTACAAACACTCTGTCTTGTATGGTGCCATCAGAATGTATGATTCTCATTTGTGTGAATCTGGAGCCAACACTTGCTAAGCAACCAGACAAAGCACCAAGAGGTAAGCAACCCCTGTCTCCCGCAGACATCATGACTATATCCTCTCTATCTTCTCTCTACAGCACAAAAAGACTCTCTCTCTCTCTCTTGCTCTCCTGTCTGGAGGGAACCCAAACAGGATTCACTTTGCATGTCAAACCCTGTTATGTCATGCGTGCCATAAAAGTTCTCTCCTTGGCATGCTGTTGAAGAAAGCGAGATAAGGCGGCGTGAGGGGTCTGGAGTGCCCTTTAGACTCCTTGTGACTGCACGCCCCGCTAGGAATGTGTATGTGTTTTTTTTAAAGACTCGCTTGAGTAGTAAGGCAGGATATTATAACAGCAAAAGAACAAGTTCAGCAGTTTAAGAGGATGCAAGCACTGCAACTCTGACAGCGGAGGTCAGCATGAGCCATGGTGAGGGTCTGGTGAGAGTTTAAAGACTCACATGCCAACCAGGGTCAATGATGGTTGGCTAATTTGCAGAAGAGGTTGGGAAACCTAATATGTGTTTACATATCTGATTGTGAAATTGCAATGGATATCAAAGGATATCACATATGGCTATAAGATGCCAGATAATCAAACCTGATGACCAAAGCTAATATTTATTAAAAATGATGAAGCGATCCATACTTGCCTAAGTGTTTAAACTGAAATCATGCTTTGTGCGTCTCTTCTCATGTTCAGCGGGAGTTTAAAAACACCAGCGAGCACAGTGGCTCACTCTCTGCTGTGGGCGAGACGGCGCACCAAAGCTCGCCGTCTCCCGCATACACACCTGCTTCATAGTGTCCTTTGAATTCAGGGCCTCTGGCAGCGGAGTCTAAGAGAAAGAGGAAGAGAAACGTTATCACCGCTGAGCCATTTCTTCATGCCCAAAGTCTCTGAAATAAAGCAGATAACTTGCTTCAGACATTCCACAGGAACTAGCTGGACTGGTCGTTGATGATAATCTCGCTGCAGTTGCGCCACATAAACAGATATGAACAAGCTGGACCGTCCAGATAGAAAGAATAATTATTTTCTTTTCATTGGGATGAAGGTCAACACAAATACATTATCTCAACCTGCACTGTGTTACCATTGTCTCCAATGTGCCGTGGGCGCGGGTGTCAAGTGTGTGATGAAGTGGGAGGAAAGGGTACATAGACCTCAGCGCAGGAAAGTACATAGCCTGTTGCTACGCCTTTGGTTAAGTGAAAAAGGTTGCTTTTAACGGTGGACTTTTGAAAACCCCGACCATTTAAAGAGCAAATGCACTACAGCGGTTGTAACATATATAAACGATGTTTGGGTAATATGTATGTAGATGCTTTCTAATGTGAAATCTCTGTTTGATCGTGTGACAAGACAATGCTGGAGTGTGTGGTTCATAATTAGTAACAGAGACAATTAGTTACCAGCATGCACTGGGGCCATTAACTACCTTAAACCACTGTTACCATGCACAAATATAGCAGGTAGCAGGGAAAAAAAGTGTGTTAGTGGTAGGCTGCTGTCCAAGTAGGCCTCATTTTGAAATAAATATTATTTATTAATGAATGACATAAACAATGTCGTTGTTATATATCTTAATGAATGAAACGTTTTAATTAAAAATAGTCTTTTAATTGTGCTTGGCTCAGGATGCATAGTCAAAGATGTCAAGTGGCCCCCAGTGTGGGTAAACAGTGCGCATGCCCAGAGCCGTCGGCAATGAAAGCGGACGGCACGCGCTTAACGCTAGGTGTGGCTGATTGGCTGTTTACTTCGTACCGCTGTCGTCATCCGCTGCTAGCTGTCAGAAGTTGTAGGCTACTTATTTCAATGGCGATAGTCACTGCGTACGCCATGAATGATATGGATTATCTAGTAAAGCACAGTTAAACACATTAAACACCTTGGTGCCCACCAGCCAAAGGGGTAATTGTTGTGAAGCAAACCGCTGGTGAAAGTTAATTTATTCACACGAAACGCAGAGTGGCTCGCTGCTAACTGCTAACTGCTAGCATGTCGGAGAAGACGCCGGCCGTTGATTTGCTTTCCGCGTGTTGTTCGGAGGAAATGTTACCTGGTAAATCTTCTGAAAAGATTGCCAATTAAACACGGACAACAACGCGCTCAAATGGCACTGACGTCAGCTACCCAATCTTGACAGCGCACGCAAACGGGAGAACAGGTATGTTCCCAAATATTTGGTAAATGGGATGTGAGGTTTTTTTTTTTAGTGAGGTTGTTATGTGTGAATGTCAGCAATGCAACGCCAGCTGACATTCACACATACGGTAGCAGCCTTTTACTGTAGCTGCTCAGCTTCCCATCACGTCACTGATATGCGTCTGTCTTCTGCAGATGTGTGGCATGCTTTATCTGGTGTCCTGTGCAACCAGCTATGTCACATGATGATGGCCTGAAATGCACATTGCCAATTATTTTTAATTAATTTATTTAATATATATCACACTGAATAAAACTATATATTTGTAACAGGTTCGACCCAATGAAAAGGGCATATGCCCCTTGAGTAGACAAAAAAAATGTGGTTGGGGTTGACAACCTTCTGCTTAGTGTCCATGTTTGAGCACTGGTATGAAAGAGCAATAAGGACAGGGAGACGGTGCCCTGGCATCTCATAATGATGTCAGCAAATGGATTTAGCTGTCAGTTTGGCCCCTGGAGGTATTCGTCTGCATCAGCTCAGAGAAATAACTGGTGAATGGCAAAATGCCATTTAAATTGTACCCATTGTTGATATCATGCCCAAATAAACAGGGATACGGCAAAGCATTTTGGGAAATAATATTACCATCTGCAACTTTGATAACATCAAGCTTTGGATGTAATAATAATAATCTTGTTATTGAGGCAGATCCTGCTGCTGCTGTGACAGTATAGTGCATGTATAGTATGGTGTCAGAAATAAAGTTAAATTGAATAGCAAGTAAATGCATGTCTTCAATCTATAATTAGGATTTTTTTCCCCGTTTTTTTTATTTCATACTGAGGTTTCAATATGCTTTCAACTTGAACTTTCCACTTTTGCATAAATCTTGTTATTGTGTGTGTGTGTGCACTCTTGTGTAATGTATCATAAGATAACCTGAATAACACAAACTCCAAGTTGAACCACTCCTGTGACATTTGAGAACATGTGAAGCATGTTACATTGAGGGATTATTAAGCTCAACTTGTCATGTGTCAAACTGGAACGCCTGATCCAAAACAAACAAACCAAATTTGTAATGTCAGGAAGTTCAAAATGCCGTATTCTGAGATTTGACCTATTGATGCTTAAAAGTCAAGTAAATTTAGAGCCTCGCCACTGTTCTGTCTTCCTGTGACCTGGAGAAAAAACGTCCCCTTTCTGCATTCTTCTACGTCTTGTGTATACTCATGTACTCTTGCAGCAATGTCACGCCGAGCAATAAACAATACTCTATTTATAACCTGAGTTAAAAAAACTTTGTGATGCTTTGTGAACTTGTTGCCTCCCCACACCCAATCTGCTAAAACAATAGGTTCATGCTTCAGTCCATTGAAAGCACTCTTGAAATATGCAAGCTGCTATTTAGGGGACACTGACAAAAGACATTTTTACCTGCTCTCTAACAAACATGTCTCCACCTCTCCTTGCATCTCAGACCTTTTTTGACTTTTAGATGCATTGTCCTATATGCTGGAGGGCACTTTCACTTTTGCAAAAAAAACAAAGAAACAGAACTTGGGGCCAGAAAGTGTCAGAAATTCACTTTACACCAGTGTTAATAATAGATTATGAATAGCTTTTAAGAAGCATGTGGCATGTTGGAGTGCTCATTTCATGGTCAAATCTAGTATCGGCAATATGTATATTATTATGTACATAATGAAGAACCACATAATAATAATAATAATAATAATAATAATAATAATAATAGCCTAGTATTATAACCACGCGTCTGCTCATGTCTTTCTGTGCCACAATGCAGTTAACGAGTCTCTGCTCCACGAACTGAGCCGCAGTCATTCCCCGAAAGTATGAAAGCCGCATTACCCAGCTGATGCCTCGTATGGTCGGCGTTTCCACTGAGGAGCGGTCCGGGAACACTTGGTAATTGTGACTCCGAAACAGATGCATCTTGCCGTCAGATCCGAACGACCGTCGAACAACTTCCCCGGCCAGACGATGTGCACGCGGACTCTGAGCCTCCAGACATCATTCACACCAAAGGAGCTGACGGCTCGTTACTGGCGCACGCCGACGACGCAGCGCAGCGACGGCGTCTGCATGTTTAGTCCTAGAAAATCCCAGAAACCCAGACCGGCGACAGACGGGTCTGCCTCAGCAGGGACGGAGCGTCAGGTCCTCTCCAGACATCATCCCTCGCAGCACAGGCGCACTGTTGAGTTGCGCGTGTGCGCTCTTTTTTGGCTTTGGCTCAAACACGAGTCAGCAGAGAGAGAGGGAGAGGCGGCCTCCACTGGCATTTTACCGCCTAATTAATGACGTTTCATTTAGTTCCTTTACATCGAGTCACTCCATGTGAGCACTGTACATCCTGACCTGTTTTTATTTTAAAATATATGCCAGAGCGTGTACTGAATCTATTTCACCATCCTGCAGCATGCAATGGGTAAATGGGGTATAAAAATACAAATATAAAAATGACTAATAGGCAGTGAGAAACAGAAAAGTCTTAAGCCTGGGTTTAAAATAAATGAGTTACAGCAGACCTGTGGTTTTCTGGGAGTTTGTTCCAGATATAAAAACTGAACACTTCTCTGTGGTTAGTTTTGACTGTGGGGACAGAGAACAGACCTGTCCTAGATGGCCTGAGAGGTCTGGATGGTGCATAATGATAGCAGACCTACCAGAAATAAAAAAATCTCTTCTGTGACGGACTGGAAGCCAGTGTATAAAGAACTGGAGTGAAACGAAATCCCTACGTATCCCACTGCACCACACTGACATCAGTGGGCTGAAGCTGAAGCACATCCCTGTGATGTAAACCTCAATGAAACCACCTGTTCAGCAGCTCACCTGGCACTGTAAACTCACAAGACTGGGTCAAGGTTATTAAAGAAGTCATAATGTTCCATGCGGGAACGTAACGCTCTAGTTTGTTCAGTGCTGCAGTTCAGAGTAGCCCACTTGAGCTGCAGACCTCGGCACACACACTTATCTGCCTCAACCAGGTCTGTGGGCACATCGCAGATAAACCGCTTCAAGGGCAGTAAACCGTTTACTTGATGCGTCTCATTAGCAGTTTGGTCCGGTTCTTGTTCTGTTGTGGTTCACTGTGAGTTTAGTTGTGTTGTAGTGAAGAAGCTGATGACTTACTTCCACGTTCTCTGGTGTGCAACGTCTCGGTGGGGACCAGATGGATTTGGCCAAGTTCTCCATAGAGGAGATGGCTTGAACAGTATCTGTTTTGAAATCAACAAGAAGCAGGGTGATAATTAGAAGCGAGGAAGAAACATGGGAATGCATCTGTCGTGACTGTTTGTCGATAATCGCTCAGAGCGAAGCAGACGAGGGACAAGGGAGACTCTATTTCCAACGATTACCCGTGCACCTCCACTTATAACTGTGTCCCGCAGCCTGGATATGTTATGCAAGACTTGTTTAAATCCCTGCTATTGTTCCAGCGCAGGGCTGCCCTTCCTGTACTGACCTTAATGAGTCATTTTGCCATGGCTTTCCACAAAACACACACACACACACACGGACTAAAACACTAATTCTGTCCTGCTTCCTGTGCTTTGGTTTGGTTGTTCCTCCAGAACGAAGATGCAGGAGGTCAGTTAACATCGCTCTCTGAGCGATGTTGTTATATATAAGTTCAGCAGCTGTTGCTCCTGTATGTCTTCTCTGTTTTAAGCATTATTGCTCCTTTCTTGAGTCCTACTCCATTAGCGTTTGTGTTGAGTGAGTGAAAACCTACGGAGCTCAATTTACTTTGAATCCCACCCGTTCTCAGTGTAACAGAGGCTACATTGATTGGCCCTGTATTTTGAAGAATTGCCACGCACATCTAATGCATCTCTCAGGGGAAGAAACTGAAACAACTTACCAAGTTTAGACCTTGATTGATCATGAGGATGCACCAGTCACTGCTGTCCCAAAAGCCAGTATTAAAAGTAAGCAGGGAATTGAATAAAACGGAAAAAAGCGGTTCAAGTGCAGGCGTATGTTTCCTGTGCTCCGGCTAGACTTGTGTGACTATCTGTCTCTTCAGAATGCCTCGTAGGGACTCTGCGATGCCAAATAAAGACGGTTCACAATGAAGGAATCCAGTCTTCCTTCTTATGACCTCCTGAGGGAATGTAAACACGATGGTTTACTTGATAAGGAAGAGCACATTGCTACAGTCTGTTTGATATGTATCTGACAAAGTGACTGTCTTGATTGTCTCTTGTACACAGGGGGACATCGGGGACAAAAATGTGACCTTTTCAATAAGGATTTGTGGTAATTTTGGGCCAAATATAAAAGGCTTCAGCCACAATCAAACTGCTTCTTTTTCCAGAAGACTAATCTACGATGGATGGGGATAATCCCAGGGTTGATTTATGGAAAGAAAAGCCAGACATTTCAAGAATGGAAACTGGTTTGTGAACGTGGAATTGACATGAGAGCGCATTAACGCTGCCGCATTGTTGACCTCGTTCGACCTTGTTAGGTTCGAAGCATATCATTCATCAATAAGCTCCATCTCGCCCAAGAGATTACGTGCTACTCACACCTCACTCCGCCACGAGTCCGATCCCAGGTCACTTTGCATCGTGTAAAGCCTCACTTCACATGCATGTCTGGTGTTTTGAAAATAAATACTACCCTCTACTGAGAACATGGATGCTCTGCAACCTGCATTGCAGCAACTGTCGAGGGAATTCATGTAAGCCTAAGAACTTCTAAAAATGTACAAAATGATCAGATAAGAATCTCGACTATTCTTTACACATAAGAGCCACTAAATAAAACCTACATTTCAAGAAACTCCATCCACATGCCGCTTAGTGAGGGAGGTTTATACACTTATATTTTTTAAAACTAGTAAATTAAAATAGTTGTTGTTGTTAAATGTGTGTGTGTGTGTGTTTGTTTCTATGTTTAGATCCTCTGGGAATGGGAGTGGGATTTCCTGCAACACATCTACGCCCCATGGAATGTGTACTTTGCCAACCGTCTTTGTTATGCCTTCTCTATCACACACACACACACACACACACACACTCACACACTCTCTTCCCCCTCTTGAGTGGGGGGGACACATTTTATTTGTTTGACCACAAGGTCACATGAGGACTGATGCAGAAAGTGAATGCTTGAGCAAGAAAAAATCACTAAAACAGACAGTGACAATAAATAAATACACCAACAAAAAGAATATTGCTTTGTCTTGAAATTTGAAGCAATTAGGAGTAAGATTGTCTGTGTATCAAACTGCCCATAAACTCATGTCAGACCATCTAAAGGAATTAAATATCATAAACCAAACGAGCTGTCAGGCCGCTACATCATTTAGATTAGAGATCAATAACTCACCACGCTCTTCTGAGGTTCTTAAGTCCGACGCTTTTCAGTTTTTTCTGCTTCTCTTTCAGCCTTTGTGCTTTTCAAATGTATGAGGATGATTTCCCAGTCATTGCTGTTTATGTGAGTTGCAGGGAGTGTGGCTGGACATAACTTCCTGTATCTTTCTGATTGGCCGCGAAGAGAGTGCCCCAGGACATGGGCTGAGTATATTTGTGTGTGTGTGAAGACAGAATCAGAATATAAGCAACTGCACAATCTAATGCATTCATTTGTGCAGCTATAAGTGCTGCGGTTTTCATCTGTGACATCCTTTTACTGCAGCAACATTTCAGAGCACAGATTTCAACTCGCCACCGTATTATAATACAAAAAAAAAATTTCTTTGAAATGATATCGAGCCTCGTTCACAAACTATTATGAAAAAATGTCTTCTTCAAACCCTCTTACATTTTTTACAAAGAATCTGACAGTTAGTTAAGAATCTGATTTTTTCTTAACTAAGAACAGAACAGACTTTTAAGGCTATAGTGTAACTGTTTATATGTTTTACTGTTATACTTAGTATGTTTGCACAAGAAATAAAGACATAAATAGTTATAATCATCCGGTTAGAGTACCTATTATATAGTACTTTACCATATTTCCACTGTATTCTACAAAGCATTATGGTCTAAAATAAATAAACATGAACAATTAAACATTGAACGAGTAATGGCATCCTATGCACCTCTTTTTTGTGTTCTTTTTGTATCTACTGACGCTACTTCAGATCTATTGATTGTTTTTTATTCCTTTGGAGTCCACTGCTCTGTGCTTTCTTTAGATGTGTGTGCACATGGCCGTGTAGTCGCCTCCCCTTTTTATGGGGATTGGCAGGGCGTTTACCTAATTACCTAATAAGGATCAACTGGCACAGAGCTTCAATTAAAGAGGACAATGGGATTCATCATTATAAGAACGTGGGTATGAACAATAAAATGGTGGTGAATGAGGCCCATTATCTTGTAATGTTATTGCAGAGAAAGTCACTTCCTGCCTGCCCCATGAAGCCACAGTTGAGCTGTGGTGTTAATATATACTTAGTAGATGTATTTGCTTTATGTTGTTCAAATCATGCATCTTATTTCTTATTTAACATTGGTTTAACTCAACTGTACCTTTTATTCAAGTACTGTATGATGTAGTATACTTCTAACTGCACTTCAGAGGCGAATATTGTATTGATTGCATTGATTGTTTTTCCTCCACTACATTTATCTTATAGCTTTAGTTGCTAGTTACTTTGCAGACCATGATGAATTCTATAACTACAAAATAAAAATACGTAACAAGTTCATCAAATGTTTTTTACATAAAATTATATTAAATTACCCAACAGTATATACAATAGTTAAAAATGGCTCCACCTCAACCAACTACCACAAAAAATGTTAATTATATATGAATGCACCAGTAATAACAATAGTAATACAATAGCCAAACATCAACTTGTAGTTAAGTATAATTTCTAGACTTCAGCACAACTCACTGCTATTGCTACTTTTAAAGGATCTAAATACTTCTTCCACCCATTTGTGAACTTCTTCTTTGCCTGACTGCATTAAATTATTTACTGTCTTTGATTATAGACTCCTAATGTATCAAACAACGAATGCCAATTGCCTCCACGTAAACAAAAATCTGTACCACTTTCCCAATGAAGTCACCGAATTGGCATCAGATATCTAAAGTGGTTGTTTCTCTTTCCTCCACGAGGGGCGCTGTTTCCGCCAGTTGAGGGTTTTCCTCACTGCAAAGATATTTGAATGCTCAAGTGATACATGACTGTTGAAAACAGTTTTGTTGATTTTCAATACAAAAACAAACGCGTATGTGCTTCGAATGTTGTACAAAAGATAAGTATAAGTACAGACCATTACAATTAATGTGTTTTAGTCCTAAATTACACATTAAGTGCACCGGCTGAAGACGGGGATCAACGGTGGGGCTGTTTTCCGGATCATGGCGTGTCATCTTTGCGGCGTACATCGGATAAACACTCGGCTGGTATTTTGTTTTGCTGCTGCTGGTTAGCTTCAGCTCAAAATTGTGTCATGCGAGTTTGTGTGTCGTGCTAGGCACACAAACATCGGCTACTACTTTCCTTCTGTTTCCTCTAAAGCTATTTTGCTAACATCGATAGGCGTCGTTCTCGCTGCTCGTTCATTAGTACCGATGCTATTACATAATGTGGCGGTAAGCTGTTGATGTAGCTTAACACCAGCCTGCTTTTGAAACATATTACGGCTAGAATTTAGACCTCCGTTACAGACATTTGTGTGGCAGCAGTTGTAATTTAACAATGGGAGTCAGCAGAATTTACATTAGCATAGGATATGCTACCTTCGGCACCCTGGTTGGACTCTCTGCTTTCCTGGTCTGGAATATAGCATACAAGCAGCCATGGACGGCGGCCATGGGAGGCCTGTCAGGTAACTCGTGTTAACACACCAGCAACTGTAACGTTAAATATAACTTTTGAGTGTCCCTTTCCACATGATATTGGAGCATTTAACTTGGGTTTGCTAATCCTCCTGCGAGGCCCGGACGGTCACGTGTCCACGGCGTTTGTTGTTTATCTTCGTGTCCCTGACATGTCAACACATTATGTCGACCATATCACTTTGAATTCATTCATGTTTGTTCTCTGGTGGCTAGCTAGCTAGTTCTAATGTATTTCTCACGTGCATATGCGCATGGTGTAGCTTTACCTCTTCCTTAGCATCACTTCTAAGCTTTCATAACAAACATAAACGATAGCAGTGTTCGTGAATGTGACGACTTATGACTTTAAAAACATCCATAACGTTTGAAAAGAATGACAATGACTTGATAAACAACTTGATAAACAACAATCTCCCAAAGCTCCTTAAGATAAACTTCAATCCATATACAGTCTATGGGGAATTTTATTATGCATGTATTATTGTAATGAAAGTGTGTGTTTCTATCTTTTGAACAGGAGTTTTGGCGCTCTGGTGTCTTGTCACACACATCATGTACCTGCAGGACTTCTGGCGCACTTGGCTCAAAGGCCTCAAGTTCTTCATCGCCGTCGGTGTGCTCTTCTCAGTTTTGGCCGTGGCCGCTTTCATCACCTTCCTAACTGTCGCAATCACACAGAAGCAATGTAATCCCCTCCCTTCTGTTCCTATTTCCAATGAGTCCTGTTCAGTATAATAGAGAAACCGATACTAATACAAGTACTCATCACTCTTTTTTTCCATCCCACAGCTCCTACTGACCCGAGGAGCCTGTATCTCTCCTGTGTGTGGAGCTTCCTGACTCTAAAATGGTCCTTCCTCTTGGCCTTATACTCCTACAGATATCGCCAGGAGTTTGCCGACATCAGCATCCTCAGCGATTTCTAGTCGGCACCGATTTTATAGACTGCAATGGACTTTGAGGGGCTTTAGGCAGTCAGCAGGAGCAGCTGGGGAAAGAGCTTTTGTAACAAAGAGGAAGGAGAGCAAACATGTCTAGATTTAAAGTAATCTGACTTTCACCACATGGAGTTTGCACTCTTACTTGCTTAACAAGCTCTGCATTTGTATCGTTACCTGTCCTCCTACTACTCTGACCCAGATATTGTGTTCCTGTGCGTAGTCGTACGTCTAAACCTCTGAAGACTGGAACTGTTTTTGACTTGCTTGAGTCTTTGTACGGAGAGACGTGCTGTGTTCTTTTTCTTTATTTTTCCAGACAGATTTTTATCTTGGGATTGTTTAATCGGCTAATGCACATAAGGAAATCCTCACCGTAACAGACTTTTAATCCAATGATAAGCTGTTTAAAATGAAAGTGAAAATAAATTAAAAACTAAAATCTTCCGAACCAAAACTAAAACATCCTACCTGAAGCCACTCTGCTAATTGCTAGGTCGACAGTGTTTGTTGGAGTGCCTGGATGTTTGTACCCGAATGAGCTTTTTCATCACTGCAGTTTTCAACAACAGAATACTCAAGACTAGTATTAGGTCTAGCTCTCTTTGCTCCCTTCATGGTCAATGATGCAATGTCGAAACCTGTTTTTTTTTAATTCTGTTACAGAGTTGCTACTAATTTTAAGCTTTTTAAAGAAGGTTCATATATTTTATTCCTCCCTTCATACGCCACATTTTCGGAGAACAGAAGCAAATGGCATTTCTGTGGAATTTGTGCTTTTCGTCTTTTTGTTCCACCAGGGGGAGACTATCAAGAGTCCACTGGGAAATTATGACATTCCTTTTTAGAGAAAACACAAATCCATTTGAGAAATACTTGCACTTTAGCCTTTGATATTGATGCCATTGTTTTGCACATGAATTCTGATACAATGGAAATAATCATGTTTTACACATGGTCATCTCTGTCTCACCCTTTTTAAATGTTGAAGTACACTATTTGTATGCGTCATTTATTTTAGTTTGCGTGATTTGTATAAGTCAAGTGAAACTAGGCTTTGTATGTGGTTTAGTTCCAGCTATTGCTCATGTCTACCATAAAAACATGTTAAAAATGTATTTTGCTGAGAGTGAATGTGAGGATGTCACATGTAAATATAAACCGAACCCATTAAAGTTGCATTTATTGTTAATTACATGATTTTGTCTCCGTGCTCGATGCTTCACAGATCCAAATCAACAGTGTGAGTGATTCAACTTTGCCTGTGAGGCTGCTCGTGCCTCAGATTTTCAGTTTCTAAGCTCCACCCAGGAGGTGTAGAGGGTCTTTAGCGTAGCTTGATAAGTGATCAAACAAGTGGGCAATACTCACATCTGAGCCAGAAACCTACAGACATTGTGCTTCAACATTAAGGTACAGTGCTTTTTAAGTTCTGGAGGTCAGCTCGTTACTTGCTGCTGTCATATATGGCAAGCACATCTTTAAGAAGCAATGGCAGGGATTAAACGGAACAAAATCTTTTACCAAATAAAGCTAATGTGCACTGGAGTCAAGTATTATTTTGTTAAATGGCGAGGAATCTTTTTGTAACTCTTGTCTTCAATTTTGTTTATAATGTAACGAGAACTTTTTGCCTTAAACGAATTAGGCTTTTTTTTTAGTTGGAAGTTAGGTGCTAGTCTTTGTAATTTGTTTTCATTCTATATAGTAAAATCATTGAATGTTTTTAATGGCTAATATATTTTTTTAAATGTAGATTTTTTTTTTATATAGAAGATGGAATATGGTCGACTTGTCTTTTTTTTACTTGTTTCTTTCAGACTGCACTTGTGCGTGCACTTTTATTTACTGGGTGTTGAGCAAATATTGTAGCAGTTCACCTGAAGATCCTTCACCCTTCAAGGTTAGATTAAGGCCTTGCTCTTGAAATGTGCCACGGAAACAGCAGAAGTGTATGCATAAAGATCCCCTTGTGGCCTCAACTTTAAAAGTAATTGTTCTAAGGGTTAAAATAATCCGCTATGTAAACTTGTTTTCATTGATGAAAATGTTATTCCTGATGAAATTCCTTAAACTGCACCATGAGGACACCGTATGAGTGTTTCCTATGGTCTTAATATATTTCAATATGCTCTAGCCATGCACCGGGACCGCCCACGTTATGTGATCGACAGGCCGGCTTATAACCTCCCCGACTTTGACACAGAGTTTGACAAGAAGACCAGACATTTCCCTGTTGGAGAGAAGGTGAAGAAACTGTTCAGGTACAGAACTGCAACCTCGCCACACAGTCGACATGAACTACACGTCTTCCCGTCTCACTACCAAGCTCTGTGATCAAACAGCAGCGAGGCCCGTTGCTGTGACTCAATGTGAAGCTTAGACAGGTTTTCTGGACTTTTTCAAAATAACCAGAAAAGACTGTCGCGTGTTTGTGATATCCGTCAGGTGCTCTGTGCCGAGGCTGAAGGACTTCTTGTTCAGACATCTGCCCGTACTGTGCTGGCTTCCCAAGTACAAAGTGAAAGAAAACCTGCTTTGTGATGTCGTCAGTGGGGTCAGCGCCGGCACCATTCAGGTTCCCCAAGGTCGGTCAACGCCCTCATCTTTCATATGTCTCTATACGGTTTAACACCCACTGTTCCCGTGATTTATGTAACAGCTGTAAAAAAATAAATCTTTGTTGTTTCCAGGCATGGCGTTTGCCCTCCTGGCAAACCTCCCTCCTGTCAATGGTCTCTACTCCTCTTTCTTTCCCCTCATCCCGTATTTCTTCATGGGCACCGCTCACCAGATGGTCCCGGGTAAATCAGAGGGATCTATCCAGTGACTTCATGTCATGACAGTGATAAGTTGCCTGGCGTAGACCAGCTGAAATCAAAGAAAATGGATGTTTTTCTATGTGCAGGTACGTTTGCCGTCCTCAGCATCATGGTGGGAATGGTGTGTCTCAGGCTGGCCCCAGAGTCGGATTTCAGTCATTTCAACGCCACTCTTAATGCTACGATCGTGGACACGGACCTGATGAATGAGGTTCGACTGGGAATATCTGGAACCCTGGCCTGTCTAACGGCTGTCATACAGGTACTCAACGCTAGAAGTCTTCTGAAAGACATTATGTACCGTTTCTGTAAAAGCCCCACTAATGTCTGTGCAGATTGGCCTTGGCTTCATGCAGTTTGGGTTCGTGGCGATCTATCTGTCAGAATCCTTCGTCAGAGGCTTCATGACTGCCGCAGGACTGCAGATCCTCATCTCGGTGCTCAAGTACATCTTTGGCATCCGAGTGCCACCTTATAGCGGCCCGCTGGCTGTTGTTTATGTAAGTGATCCCACGTATAAGGGTCAAAGAACATTCAAAAGACTTTGTTAGTATGATTTGTCATTAAAGGATGTCATTTTAAATCTTTGTCACAGACTCTCTGGGATATCATACTTGGTCTCCCTGAGACCAACATAGCGTCGCTAGTCTTTGCCCTGGTCAGCAGCATAGCTCTGATCATAGTGAAGGAGCTGAGCGCACGCTACCGCCACAAGCTGCCCTTCCCGTCCCTATGGAGATCATAATTGTAAGTAGCATATACTGAAGACACACAGTATACCCTTCTTTAATTTGTATTGAATGTCACGAAGCTGTTATTTAAGTTACAATATAAGACCGATAGTGGTGATGGATCCCTTTTCCTGTTCCACCCAGGTGGTGGTGGCCACGGCCATCTCAGGCCCCCTGCATCTTCCTGAGATCTATCACATGGACATAGTGGGGGAAATCCCTTTGGGGTAAATGATATACATCCACATACTTGGAATCAATAGTTGCTTCATTAATAATTAGAATCATGCAAGTCTTTATTTATTGTTTTGTACCAGATTCATGTGTAGTCTCTGTTTTCCAGATTCCCAGCACCGATCCTGCCAACAGTGAGTCAGTGGGACGACATGCTGAGCACGGCTTTCTCCCTGGCAATCGTGGGCTACGTCATCAACCTGGCAATGGGCCGAACGCTGGCGGCCAAGCACGGCTACGACGTGGATCCCAACCAGGTACAAACACTACACACTGTCCAGATGGGTATTTTAGAGCGTCTTGTAAATACAACACGCATGCTATGTGCAGGAAATGTTGGCTCTAGGCTGCAGCAATTTCCTCGGCTCCTTCTTCAAGATCCACGTGATCTGCTGTGCCCTGTCTGTGACCCTCGCTGTGGACAACGCTGGTGGGACATCACAGGCGAGTACTGCGTTCCACAGTGTAGAAATACTCTATAAAGTAGAATCCTACATTCACAATTTGACTTAACTGAAAGTACAAACACTACTACCATCAAAATATACTACTGATCAGGCAGAATAGACTTTTTCAGAATATTTATTTTAATATTGGATTGTAATTATTGATGCATGTGTATTACTTAAATATAATATAATATTACATAGGTGGGTCTTATTTGTTTGAATGTATGCCCTGCTGGGTTGTCATCTTTATCCATAATACTAAGTCATTATGTATTATTATTGTGAAGTACCATAAAATGGAAATACTCAAGTAAATTACCAGTACCTCAACATTGTAGTTTAGGACAGTATTGTGTGTAATTCACACCATATAACACAACCACTGCACCTCTGTTGCTGCTCTCTTATAGTTCGCCAGTCTGTGTGTGATGCTGGTCGTCATGGTTACCATGCTCGCATTGGGAGCCTTCCTGAAACCGCTCCCGAAGGTAGGTGCACAAAGGAGTGTAATACTTGAGGAATGAGAGGAAACATTAAGTAGAAGTAAGAGAAGGATGTGATCTTGGCCATCTCCCCAGTCGGTGCTCGGAGCCTTGATCGCCGTGAACCTGAAGAACACACTCCTGCAGCTCGCTGATCCCTATTACTTATGGAAGAAGAGCAAATTGGACTGCGTAAGTCAAAGCCTCCGATGCAGCATGTGTTTCCATATTTGATCTTATTCCATGCTTTCTCTTCTAGTGTGTATGGGTTGTGTCCTTCTTGGCCACATTCTTTCTCAGCTTGCCTTATGGAGTTGCTATTGGAGTGGGATTTTCCATCCTGGTTGTGATATTTAAGACCCAGTTGTGAGTAAACGCTCATTTTTTTTTTTAACCAAAATAAAAAAACAATGCAGTGGAGTGCTTATAAACACGTTACTAAGTGTTTATTAATGTATTACTCATTTTAATTACAGTCGTAATGGTTCAGCAATGGATCAGATTATGGATACGGATATCTACAAAAACCCGAAGGTGTACAGTAAGGTATGAAAATGATTTTTTTTTAATCAATTTTTTTATTTTACCCTAATATGTAACTGCCTCTAATCTTTTTTATAATAACTCCACAGGTTGTGTCAATCAAGGGTGTGAAAATAGTGAACTATTGCTCACCTCTCTATTTTGCAAATGCTGAAATATTTCGCCAGAGGGTCATCAAAAAGGTACAGTGAGGAAAAAATGACGTTATTTGCCGTCACTCAAGGTTACCCGAATGAATGCATCAGTGTGGTGTATTAGGTGTTTACATGGGCACATTTGTGTCTAGACTGGACTGGACCCTGACAAACTGATCCTGGCCAGGAGGAAGTTCTTGGAGAAAGAACAGAAGGAAAAGGCGAAGGAGGAGCAGAAGGAGAAGAAGGAGAATAAGCCGAGGAGGAGGAAACCCAGCTCTTTAGTCAGCATGAAGTCTCAGGTGGGATCAAGTATATATGATATATGACATATTTTTGGACATACAACCATTGACCTTTTCTGTACACGTTTCTCCATGTACTCCCTCTAAATCCAGACCATATCTCAGCTCGAACTGCAAAATGACTTCGATGTGGGCGACGGCACTGCCAGCAAACCCGAACCTCCCACCAGCTATGTCAACTTCCACTGTAGCGACACCGAACCGGGCGAGAAGGCGGCTGACCTGGAGCCCCCCAGTCCCACGCTGGAGAGCCAGCCCATGCCCTTCCACACCCTCATCCTCGACTTGGCAGGGGTCTGCTTCATCGACCTGATGGGCATTAAAGTGTTGATAAAGGTTAGACGCTCATTTGGCAATACTTGATTCTCATTTACAACACATTTTTTAGTTTAGTTTTTGTGCTTCCAGTATGCAGTATGTCTCCCCTAACAGGTTTAATACAAAGTATTAAAGTATTAAAATAGCCTTGAGGTTCTTTTTAACCATGAAAATGTTAGTTTAGATCACAGAATAAGTTTTCTGCAAGAACCCCTGAAACATAGAGGGATATATTTCTCTACAAATCGAATATTTCACCCTTTTTTTGTGTGACAAAAACATCTTTGATTTGTGAGGATGAACCTTGGCAATTCTTACTGAACCTTCTTTATGAATTAATGTTTAATTCTGGGTGTATAAAATGATGACTTATTCCATTATGTCCATAAACCGTCTCCTTTCCTTTATTTCCCGCACAGATGAACTCCAGCTACGCGATGCTGGGCATTAAACTCCACCTGGCTAATGTGCAAGGTAAAATCTTCAATGACTTGAGTGCATTTCACATCCGTTGGCATGGAAACAGAGGGCTAGTTATTCATTCAACATTAAGTCCATACGGTCTGTGAAGGACACTGGTAGAGTGTAGGATTTTAAATCAGAGGTTCATTTGTTAAAAACTTGTCATCACCTTCATCAGGTCAGTGTTCTGCTCTTGAAAAGGGGAGCACTTTAAACACAGCATGAATGTGAAAGCAAGTCTTTGTGTGATGCTTGTCTTGCAGCCCAGGTGTATGAAGAACTCCAGGTCGGAGGAGCGTTTGATGAAGGGAACATCAGCCGCGATAATCTCTTCCTTTCTGTCCATGATGCCGTTGCGTTTGCTCAGCAGACCTCTGGTGAGCGGCGGGTCTCCCCAAAGGTAGGGCTCCGCGTACCAAATGACCTTATCATGCAATTCCTTTTCACGACATCACATACAAACACCCGCTGTTCAAAGTTTCAAAGGTTAGGGATGTAGGGAGAGATTAAGAAGAGCAGAAAAGCAAGATTTATTTTTTTAAGTACCAAATTCCTCTTTTTAGCGCAGCTTTTGTTGCCTTATCTGGTTTAACAAGGGTAAACGGAAGTATCACACAGAGTTTTGTCAAGTGCCAAAGCAAAGCTACGCCAAGGTCACGCTGCATATTATATGTTGTGTGCCTGTTTTTGTCTCCTCTTAATGCCTGATAAGCACAGCCAACGTATTAGCATCTGGCCGGACATACAATGGGACTCATGCAAGAACATTTTCATAGTCTTATCATAACTTTCTCTCTCTCTTACGATTGCGCCATGCCTGATCGCTCCTGACTTCAGATAACTGTGTAAATGACCGGTGTGAACATGATGAATGCCACCTGTATGTGAATGAGCGAGAATTGTTAATTTGCATAATAGTTCCAAATAAGGCTGCACGACCTCCCCCATATGTCCGGGAATGTTCATTCATGAAAATGTAAGTTGTTCTGCAGTTTATGATGTTCGTATTCATATTGTACTGTGTTTAAATGAATGGGGATATAATTAGGCTACATTAATTCATTTACAATGATATAAACCTAGAAATTCAAACAGGATAATCCCCATAATTATGTGTAATTTAAAGGGTTTTTTATTTCTAACTTGCTTCAGAGAAATGAAAAACACTCTCCCTCAGGCTTGGATTACAGCAGACTAATTGTACATTACTCCCACAACAGGTCAGGTTTTATTTAATGTGTACCTAAGAAACGGTTTAATTTTTAGGCCACTTTGTTTTTACAAGTGGTTCTTGCTTGAGGCCGATTTTAAAGATGCCAGTCTTAACTATCAAATAGTCCTTGAATAAAGTGTCTCTATAAAACCTTGACATGGCTTGAATGCGGATGTAGGCTACACAGTTCACTCTCACTTTTAAACAGTAGTGCACTGCTGAGCCGGCGGTTTGCAGCTAATGGTGCCTACACAGGGACTCTGGCTGGATTAAGGCCTGATTATGCTTCCGCGTCGACACAACGCAAGGGAGCTTGCGGACCCCTTACGTCCTTGCGGACCCCCCTTGCGTCAACGCAAGGGCCTGACGTGTGCCTCCCAAAAATCCTTGACGCGCGTCGAGGCGACGCAACGCCAACGCAACACCAACGCAGCGGCATCGGCTGTGATTGGTCCGCTAACTACATCCGCTGGAGACCGCTATCCGGTTTCCATTCATAAACACCGCCATTTAAACTTTTAAAAGGCGACTTTTATTGTTTTCACCTCGTTTTATTGTTTGCACCTTGTCGCTTTTGCACAAAGAAATAAAACACCAAGTTCTGAAAAATTGTGGACGTTTAAAGCCGGAAAGTAAACAAATACGCTATAACGAGGCTAACGACGATATACGCCAAGGGTCTCGGTCGGTCGGTCAGTCTTTACAAAAAACATAGCGCCCTTTACCGGTGTGGCATTGAATTGCATTTCGACACGTAAACCCAACGCAGAACCATCACGGTCTCCAAGCAACTGCGTCGCCGTTGCGTTGCCGTTGCGTGATCACTACGCGGAAGCATAATCAGGCCTTTATGCTTCCGCGTCGACACAACGCAAGGGAGCTTGCGGACCCCTTACGTCCTTGCGGACCCCCCTTGCGTCGACGCAAGGGCCTGACGTGTGCCTCCCAAAAATCCTCGACGCGCGTCGAGGCGACGCAACGCCAACGCAACACCAATGCAGCGGCATCGGCTGTGATTGGTCCGCTAACTACATCCGCTGGAGACCGCTATCCGGTTTCCACTCATAAACACCGCCATTTAAACTTTTAAAAGGCGACTTTTATTGTTTTCACCTCGTTTTATTGTTTGCACCTTGTCACTTTTTCACAAAGAAATAAAACACCAAGTTCTGAAAAATTGTGGACGTTTAAAGCCGGAAAGTAAACAAATAGGCTATAACGAGGCTAACGACGATATACGTCAAGAGTCTCGGTCGGTCGGTCAGTCTTTACAAAAAACATTGCGCCCTTTACTGGTGTGGCATTGAATTGCATTTCGACACGTAAACCCAAAGCAGAACCATCACGGTCTCCAAGCAACTGCGTCGCCGTTGCGTTGCCGTTGCATGATCACTACGCGGAAGCATAATCAGGCCTTAACATGACCACACTAGCATATATCTTAACATCCTCTTACATCCGTACATATTCTACTCCCACCGGCATTATTGCAGAGGGAGCAATTTCCTCCCCGTTTGACTTTAATATATGTTTGTACATTTTTCTCTTGGCTGCAGGCAGAAAGAGCCAGACAGGAGCTTGCCTTTAACATCAGTGAGGAGAAGGATCTGGAGCAGGTATGGACTAGTTTGCTCAAACAAGATGCCATTTTTGTATTTTTATATCCCATGGTCATTACTCGATATCTAAGACTTTCTTCTTTTACAGGAAATGTTTTGAGCGCTGATTGCTGCCGAGGAGAAGCAGAAGGTACTAGGAGTTCTCTGTGGTTTCACAGTAATTTATGTATTGTTGCAAAAAAAAAAAAAAAAGTAAATACTTCCTGTGCCTGATCTTGTATCTCATTGCAGAATATCAATTCATGGAAATAAAATGTTTGACTTTGTGGTTGGACTCAGTACTTGAGTCCACTGGCAGGGGGCGGTATATACCAGCACAAGAAAAACCCTATATAACAAACAGATAGTGAGGGGAGCGCTGAGGCTCAGTTCGCCGACCCCTCACAATAAGCGAGGAGTGAACCTGCTGCAGGGGCGGGTCCAGAGAATTTTTTGTGGGGTGGCACAGGGGGTAACGACCATTAATCTGGGGGGGCCGCCCAAAAGTAACAGAAACGAGGGGGGGGGGGGGCGGGGGAGAAAGCTTTGTACAGTGAACATAGCAGTTCTGTTTAGTAATCAGTTTTAAACACCACTGAAACAATGTAAAGAAAAAAAAAGAGCCCATGATATTAAAAATAAATAAAATTAAAATGTGAAATAGAATTTTCAAAAAATAGAATAAAAAGCTCAGTGTTCTGTGTTTTATTAAGATTAAGCAACAACATCAAAATTAAATTAGGACAGCACTGCCACTCAAATTCTCACAGTGAAATTGACAATAACAACTGCTCAGCTCTTTACATTGTGTCAACAATTTTATGTCCTGTATCACAATCAGATCAAGTAAAACTCAATGTACTGCTCAGTGCTGACACTTCAAAATAACTTCTCAGCTCTTTACATTTTATAAACAATTTTATGTCCTGTATCACAATCAGATCAAGTGCTGGTCTGGCTCTGGCCCTGGGAATTTTGACCCTGTTCTGCCTGGCTGCATTCAGCTTGACTCTCATCCTGGTCACCTGCACTTTCCCTGCTAATTTTCTTCTTGGAGAAGAAATCGAAGATATCTCCCTGCCTCCGTTTCATACTGTAGTAGGCTATACATTGAAAACGTGTTCACAAACACAATGAAAAGCATGTTATTTGCACTGTACCAACAGTAGCAACAATGATGATAGGCTACTCTGTTGTTGACTATTAATTCATGTCGCAAAACACACGACAGATGCTAACGTTACTGAAACAGTGGAGAGATGTGTTGACGTTTTTTCAGGTGGAGAGCTAACTAAAGTAAAACACACCTGTCGTCGTGTTGTTTAAGATCAGTTTTTCATGCAAATTTAACAGAAGTTGGCAAAACATTTTTGTGACCGACAGTTTTAAAGAACCTGTAGTGTTCTGTTCTTACCTTAACTCGTTGCACCCGGTAAGTTACCGAAGCATCATGTTGCAAGAAAGTCCGACTGTTGAAGTTAAACGAGTTCATTACCGCAGAGCCACAGAGCTACTTCCTTTGTATTTTTTCGAAAATAAAAGCCTTCATGAGTCCTTAACACGGTCGTCACTTTAGGTTTCACATCTACTTCCGTTTTAACGTGCGCCGTGTGTGTAGCAAACTTTACACGATGATTGACATTACCAACGAGCCAATGACCATTGGGGGGGCACGCGGGGTGGCCAATCAGAATGCAGGGGTGGCACGTGCCCCCCCGTGCCACCATGGAAGACCCGCCTCTGCCCTGCTGACTGCGTATTCATGCAGAAGTGGTCCTGTAATGAACTGAAAGTCTGCACGGCCACAGCTGTGTGCTGTAGCCGGCCGAGCAGTCGGGCCGAGACCCCGTGGAGGCAAGACACTCAGACAGGCTAAACACAAATGAAAAGAAAAGCACATCAGCAGTTTCATGACTTAGAAACACAGACCTCATCATTTCCCATCAGGCAGAAAAAAGCTACAACAGCCAAAAAATACTTCTAATTGTATCCAGAGAGACAACCAGCAACAAAGAGGGAATCTGTGGGCCAACTGACTTGTGCTTGTGCAGCAGGTGCTTAAAGGCATGTGGTGTCTAGCCTCGCGGCAGGCCAACGCTGGCTTGTTGGTATGCATGTGATGCATGAATGCATTTATGAAGCTATTAAGAAATCATCCTCAGGTATTCTGACACACATCTGCTCCCCTGCTCCCCTTCCTCTCTGCAGCAAATTGGCACCGCGAATGATTACATCGTTTCTATGGCCATCAGCTTTAATTTGGAGCTCGGGGAGAGTCACCTACTGTGTGTGTGTGTGTGTGTGTGTGTGTGTGTGTGTGTGTTTTCATCAGCCACAGCTCATCCTTTTTTTTCTTTTCTCCCTCATTGTTTTATGACTGTCTATCGAAGCCATTTGCTGCTTTGCGGTCTGTAGGAAAATATCTGGGAATATATTTAGAAAGATATTCAGATTGTAACAATAAGTTTGCCATTGTCATGTTACTCTGCCCATGCCTTTTAATATTTTTAAATGTTTGCCCATATAAGAAAACTTGACTCTCACATATAACGTCCTAGTTATACATAAACACTATTTCCTACTTGCGCACTGCATAATTATTCTAAGCCTTCTCGGACATGACGTGTGTTCACACTGGAAAAAAATGACAAAATTAATTATTCAAAACATTCTCTATGCATACTAAGCACGCTTAATTTTTAAGTGTATTGTTGATGTACTACACTATGGACCCACAATGCACTGCACGGAAGAAATAGAGGAGTTACCCACGGCTGCAAAATGTATCTTGAAACCACAAACATGTTTTTTCCACCATTGATTGCCAGGAGTAAAAAGCTATTGTTAGCATATAAATGAGCTACACAGTGGTCATGTGACTTTACGCTTCAACATTCACAAGAGCTTTTTTTTCCTAATGTGTTTTATTTTGCAGAGCAAAACGTTAAAAGCCTGTTTGCTTTTGTTAACCACCCTATTTCTGGCATCCAACCAAAATCCTGTTAAAACAAAGCCATTGACAACAAAACTGCTGACTAATTTTTAGATTTTAGCTGTCATTCTTGCACACTCACATCTGATACATCCTCCAGGACAACCCTTTGTTACTGCTCGCCCTTTTCTTTTATCTCTCCCCGCCCTCATTACATTAAAAGTTAAGGTTTATTGCTTTTAGTCTTTTTCTTTTTCCATTTATCTAAATTAAGTGTAGGCTTTTTTAATTTGACTTTCGTGTTATTGTGCTATATAATTGCCCCTTATCAATAAAGCTATAGGTAAAAAAGAAACTATTTCTGGAGGTCATGATTACATTGAGGTATAAAAAGCTTGGAGCTAAATCCTATTTCAAACGAGATACTGGTATAATGGACTAGCTTTTCAATTCCTGTAATTGCAAGTTCACATAAAAATTAATTTTACACCCCTTGCACATTCATTGACCATGATGGTTTAATTAACAAGGTCCCTTTTTCAAAATGTGAGTCGGTGGAGATTTATGTATTAAATTTGTTTACACGCCCAGTGGTTTGACACTATGAGTCTAATTGCATGGTGTCAGAGGGTATCTCCTCGTTGAGTCATGGGACCTTGTCATTTAGCGCTTGCCTGCTTTTATGAAGAGCTGTCCCAGAAAAGAATATTCAGCTATGACCTTTCACAATCAAGATTTGAATTGGGAGTGCTTTAATAAAGAGCCAGGAAGCTAATTCTTTTTTTATTATTATTATTAAAAGATTGTTCCTTAAATGGGCTTGAAAGTCAGAGGGAATGAGGATGACAAAGCAACCAAAACCAATTCTGGAAATTGACGTCCTGGCTGTTTGACATTGATCAAGCGACAGCAGTTGGTGCTTTGCATACACATTTTGTAGACTTATGTTTGGGGGGGATCTATTTTTGCTTAATTAACAAACCGGTTCGCAGCCAGGGGAATCATAAATCTTGATCGCGCAATGTCAGCGAAATTTTCTTTGGACAGGGTTTGTTTACAAAGTTGCTGAGGGCAAATCTGACCACTGACAGCTGGTATTAATTAATGTTGCACATTGTCTCATTCCAGTAGTTCAACAGCAATTAAATGCACTGGAACATTCTCTGGTGATTAATTAAGGCATACAATGATTGCGTCTGCGTCTCTGACTGGAGGATGTTTAATTATTTAGAGTTAAATTAAGCCACAACCATATGAATGATGGAAAACACCGCTCAAACCTGCTCTGCCATTTATTTAAAAAATGTTTTCTCTTTTGCAACTCGTGATATTAAAAGGAATCCCTTTGATTATTTTCAAAAAGACATTGACCTTTTATAAAAAAAAAAAACTACAAACGGCATTTGAAATTGAAAATCTCAAAGATGCATTCTATATTTTTAATATGTTTTTTTGCGGGAGGAATTCCTTTGAATTTCATAAACAGTATCTTAAAGACCAAAGCTGGCAGGAGAAGATAACGCTTTAGAAAGATAAAAAAAACCAAACAAATTCGACCTTCCTTCTGAACATGGTGGGAGACAAAGCTGGATTTGCAGCCGTCGTGTCGGTAGATAGTGGCATCACTGAGGTGTTTCATCCGCCCGTCAAGCTGTTAGCCGTTAGCGGCGGGTACTGTTTGCTGTCCTGTATTCTCATTAGATAAAAACCTGCAGTGTGATGGCTGCAGATACGAGCTCCTCGCCGCGCCGTTTAGCATCGGCGGGGAAATTGGAGAAGACAATGCAAAAACAACGCAGTGTGGTGCAACACTTAGGGAACTCATTAGAGCACTGCAGCATGGGAGGAAGCCACATGATGCTCTGCTACGTGTCATCGTGGGGTGTTGTGACTGTTATTACACAATCATCATATTATGGCTTGTGCACAGTTACTCCATTAATTTGGAGAATCTTCCATAAACTCACAGGCCGAGAAGCACATGTATAGGAAACTGGAAGATCATTATGGACGTTGATAGGATGCTCAATATAACGGTGACTATATGGTCATAACCACAGCAACCCTGTATGTAAACATGTTTTCGTGGACAGGGTTGTTTGTAGAGATGAAAGGACTCATGCTCAGTAAGAATAAAGGGCTGCTTTGAAAGTCGTACAAGAATCAGTGTACTTCTTGACGTACTATAATAAAAGCCAGGTCAGTGTGACTCAGCTGACACTTGAACCAGACTGTGGAGACAAAGACCAGCTGTGTCTGAGTGTCTATGAATGTCTGACAGGCTGAGACCATTAGCCACATAAGCATTAGTGAAATCGCCTTAAATATATCCGAATCATTAACGCAAACATTTGCAAATTAGCTTTCCAGCGAGCGCTCCGTGTATTACCCCATATGATACTCAGTCATTTTCAAAAAAATGTCTGCCCGGATCGAGTTGATCACTATGAGCCGATGAATATTATGACGGAATATTATTTCTTTGTGCTCACGCATCTAATTCAGGGGTTCCCAAAGTGGTCGGGAGGTGTTTTTCATTACTTTGACTGAGACTTTCTTCTGGTAACATGGAAATGAAATAATTGTGTTGAAATGAAGTTTGCAGCGATGTTCACTCATAAGTTACACGGAAGTTACTTTGATTTATATATTCCTGCTTTTATCTTATAGTAAACTTCTGTTCTGTTGTGTTGTCGTTATGGCCGTGTATTAGTGCGAAGGCATCCTGTATGCACGCTTTCTTATGTTTCAGTCACCTCCGGGGATAGTCAGGGTCACAGGCTGAAAGGTGTGGGAACCCCTGATTGACTTTTGTATATTTACATGAATATAAAGTAAAGGATAACTTCCCTGTTGCCTGTTCCAAATGTGGCTTCAGAGGATTCTATTGTATTATTCAAATACACTATAATACACTACCTACTGTATACAAACTATAGCTTACTGTAGTTCATTTTATAATGACTGTAGGATATTGGGATATCTACAGTCACATCAGTAGTGCAGATGATTGGCACATTTCTACAATTTTAACAGTCTTGGAAATGAACTGTAGGCTATCAATGGCTAATATATATATTATTTTTTTTTCCACGTGTTCTCATGTACGAGAAGACCCAAACTGAACACAGGAAGTACGCAGGCTAGATCACTATAAACAAACAGCCTTTAGGAATGATTCTGACCCAAGCTGTTTGTACACTGTAAGTGGTGCGTCACTGGAGCCATGATGACGATGAGCGCTTTCCTCTCTGAGGGGGAAGAGGGGGAGAAATTGCAGTGTTTTTCACTTAAACTGTGGTTCAGACCAGTTTGATTTGCTCTCTCATTGTCTGGTTGTCCCATGGGTGCCTCCGTCTGCAACACCTGTCTCCGAGGGGGAATCTCTGCTTTTATCTAATAAACAGACGAGCCAGGCAGCCTTTATCCGAAGCCCTTTACTGCTTTTGTTTACCTCTCTGGCATGACTCACCTTCCAGTGGGGGAATTAAACCATGGCGGTGATTTATTAATGCTTAAATTGGAATTAAATTCCTCCGTTTGATGCATGAAGATTGACACAAACCCTATCGCCTGGGCTTTCTGTGTCATGATATTATAAAAACATGAACGTATTGCAGTCTTTATATGCATTTAAACTTCAACACAACGTGCTTTGGGCCGTGCAGTGGAAGCATTTTATCCCACTTGAGAAGAGCAGCATTTGCAACTTCAAATGTCTTGATGTTGCACATCTACATGCACGCAAGTACCCGAGACATTACACTCACAGCTTTGGCCTTTTAACATGTTTAGGCTGATGAAGTATTTTCCCGTTATTGTTACAACAGCGCTGAGTGCTCAGTGAAAGCAGCTGTCTAACTGCACCGCGTTATGGCCATCCACTCACCTCTCTCTTTGCATTTAACAGCCACAAATCTTCACGTTGCAACGGTCCACAGCTGTTCTCAGAGGTAAGGCCGTAAACTAAAAACAATATTCAGTATATGTCAGTTTGGATAACAAGTTTGGAACAATATATAACTGCCGTGTTTCACTTTGACAGCATGCAGATTCATGACAGCCTTCTTACCTCTTTCACTCCTTGTGGACGCCGACGGCTCGGTTTGAGAGTTGCGGTAAAGTTAGTGCTATCTGAAAAAAGAAAACTTTAAGTGATCCTTTGGCTTTATGTCAAAACTTGTCTGGCTAAATAATGCACCAAAGTAAAGACACATTTTGGAAAAGGGGAAATCTGGCATGGCCATATTCACAGGTGAGGTCACACTTATCCGAAGGAAAATGGTTTCTATGGTTACTCACAAGTCTTCCCTTTACAACCTTTTATCCCAGTTTAAATGTGGATCCAATGAGCCTGATTGTATTAACGTGCGATGATGTTGGTCCGCATTGTAGCCATATGGCAGTGAGACCTTACATACAGGCACCCAAAAAAAAAAAACAATTATGTCACAGATTTGGGATTAAACGACTTTCTGAGTTGATTCTCAAATGAATCAGCAGGTTTCAGATGATCTACACCACTTCTGTGTGGCATGTACTGCTGAGATGCTTTCTGCCCCTATGTTAATGGTAAAGAGGGGGGGAGGGGTAGAAGAGCATACAATTCTCGACTCAAATTTCAGTCATTCTCTTAACTGCTGTAAAGACCCCTAGCGACCACAGGATGGCACTGTGGCTTTATCTGCAAACCCATAGAGCTGCTCTCCTCTGATCAGCAGTAAAAAAAACTTTGAAGAAGTCTCAGATTCCCCCAAGGAAACCATGAAAGACAAAGTTGTGAGAGCCGGAGTCGAGGCGATTAAAAAACGAAAGAAAAAACGTGACTGTAAAAGAGCCGGTGTTGTGATCTTGTTCCTTGTGATCCATATATATTGAGCAAAGGGAGAGTGATGAGTGGAGCACCTCAGTGGCCCCGTAGATGAACGAATGCAAATGCAAAACGGAGGGCGGGGGAAGTTAAAGCCTTCTGTGACACTAAGCACACCCCAGAGGCCCCCCGGTTGCAGAACGCTCAGCCTCGGCCCCCCATCAAGGACACGGCCGCTCTGTCTGAGCCTCCCCTTGGCACGCATCACATCCGTCCATCTACGTTTTCATCCCGACAAACACTTGACTCCTCATGCTGAGCCGCGCCTGTGACAAGAGACAGATGTGCCCTCCTCAGACAGCCCGGCTTGATAAGCTGCAGCACTGCTCCACAAACTATCAAATAACCCCAAAGAAACCAGCGGAATAGAAAAGGAGTCCTATTTTACATGAGAATGGATATGCCTGGAAACCGTTAGCCTCACACGTCGGCTTCGCCTTGGTGTAAATGTCAATTTCATGTCAGATTCTTTCTCTGTTCATCCATGACGCCTGTGATTGCTTCATCCCTTTGCATGAGAATGGCCTGAAAATGAACGTCGGCCCATTCCGCCGCTCATTTCCAGAGTCCTGTGAAAGAAATGCATGTTAAAGGGCCCCGGCAGCAGACAATCACATGATCTGGCGCCGCTCTATAGAATATGAAATTGCGCGGCGCACCATATATTTCTCAAGTTATGAAGTGTGGCTCGAGGCGTTTTATAGTTTTCTTTATCCAGTAAGAGCTGGGCTCTCCCGGCGGGGACCTTGGCGATGCTAAGGAGTGTCACAAGCATGATGCGGGCCCCGTGTGGCATGTTGTTTCTGGGAGTCATTCAGGCATACAGTACTCTGGCTTTCCTCTCCACTGGTTACAGAAATACAGGTGAGCCCACAGCAGGTGAACCTGTCATAGTCAGCACCTGCGGGATCCTAACAGCCGGCAGGGGGAAAACTGAAGGGCGGATGAAATTTGGTTGTGCAGAGTTCTGCGGGGCCACCTGGGAAGCCCAGTGATGAAGGTGAAACACAATGTTAGTCCTAAAGCGAAGGGTGGTCGAGCTCATTCGGTTGTTGGATTATACAGAAACCATTGAACGCTAAAAACTTTAATGTTTGACCTCACAACAGTTTAATGGTATGCACACACACTCCAAAAAGTGTTTCTGTGTCTGCTGCTATTACATTTGATTCAAATGAGTTACATACTTTTAAACTCTGACACCATGCACAGCTGAGTGTTCACTTAAAATACAGAAATCTTTGAATAAGTCAAATTAAACATGCAGAAATAACAGGATTGGTTTCTGTTTGTGGCCTCGGGGACGTCTAAAAAGATGACGATGTAAATCTGTAAGTCTAATACTAAGATGTAAAATCACAGATATAATATCGATTTCTGTGTTTGGAGATTAAAACGAGATAATCTCACTAAATGTAGTCGACATCTAGTGATTACATTTATTCTGAGCAGTTTGGACGCCCAGGTAAACATGATGCCAACGCTGTGTTACTGGTGTTGCTTTACATGCTAAATATATAAAAATGTAATGAATTTACGCATTCAATTATGAATTAAAAAGAGCAATATGAGTAGAGAAGCGAACATGTAGCATGTGTCAGATTATTTTTTATCATTTAGATAAAAAGCTCACACATTAAATCCACGTGATTTTTGGCCTTTTAGAAGCCGTGCTCATACAGTTCAGCTTGGCACTATAATTTGTTTGAATGTTGATTTATGAACTAATTGTCTGTAATTGCTGCTTAGTGCCACTGTTAATCCAAGCTGTCTGCCTCCTGAAGCACATTAGGCCAGATTTGTATAATGAAGTAATTAGTTCAATTACGAAGAAGAAAGTCGGGATAGCGTAAGAAACTGGGAACGAGAAGCGAGGAAGTACCCCAGTGCCACAAGCCTGTTTCCCCCGTCTAGCTGTAATGAAACATCAGCAGAGTGTACGTGAAAACCGCCGTGTTGCAAACGATGTTCCTTAATTAAAATCTGCACATGTAAAGAAGTTAATTGGAATTTTCTAATATGGCCATTTTTATACTGTTCGCTACAGAATCTCACAAGTTATTTCAGCTTCCTAACGAATCTCACTTCTTCACACGTTTGGAAAAGAAAAAAAAAAAAGAATATATAGCTCTGCGTTTTCTATTTGGCTTGTGTCACCCGCCAGAAGCTGCCATCGCAAACCGAGCGCGCTCCATTGTCTGCTAGCATTGTTGTTGTTATTAGTCTTTTTGGATTGCCTGTGGAGGTATCGGCAGGCTCCGGGGGAAGCAGGCGCCAGGCT
Organism: Chelidonichthys spinosus; assembly: GCA_029853015.1. Classification (NCBI taxonomy): domain Eukaryota; kingdom Metazoa; phylum Chordata; class Actinopteri; order Perciformes; family Triglidae; genus Chelidonichthys; species Chelidonichthys spinosus. The sequence goes on along the minus strand of CM056829.1, from coordinate 9,365,117 downwards.
GGATAATTAGTTGCTCTCCGATGCCAGACGGGCACGCTGCCGTCACTTGGAGGGGAAATAGAAAGTGGCATCACTATCACAGTAACACCGGAACAACCTTTGGTGTGAGGGCCGGACTCCAGCGCATCTGTCGCACCACCAGACCCCCGCCCACTGGCAAGACATTCATGCTTACCAGGCTCCGATACGCAGCGTTGATAATCACTTTATCTGAAACAGCATTATTTTTTGCCATGTTTTGTCATCATTCGTCGTGGTGAGCTGGAATCGATAGTTTTCTGTGTTAGCTCTGCAGATTATTGTGGACAAAGAGACCTAAGATCTGTGGATTTTAAACCACCCTTAAAAGAGTGTATTTTGTTTTTAGTAAGGCATGCAGACCAGCTGTGAATATATTAGCAACTTTATTTTGAAGACTTCAGAGAGCATTTAACCCCCTAAGCTGCTTATTTTTGCAGCATTTGACCTCGCAGAAGCCGCATCTTCCAACCTCACATCTCCAACAGCGAGCTTGCTGCCGGTGACCCCGGGGTGACGTCTCCGCTGGTTGCTACGGGAGATGTGTACGATGATGAAAAGTACAGAGACGCCTGCGAGCAAGGTGCCGCCGAAGCCCAGCAGGATGCCGTACAACAGGGGCAGAACTACATCCAGAGGCCCGTTCTGGTACAGAGGGGTCGGAGCCCACTCCACAATCAGATCCAGGTCACGCCATGTCAGAGCCCTTCCTAACACACACACACACACACACACACACACCGGTTTCCACATGTCCTGGAAAGACTAGAAACCTTTAAGAAAACATGTGAAATGAGAGAAAAAGTTAAATGTACTGGAAAATCTTGAGGCAACCTAGAAAATGACCTTTTCCTTTATGGCTGAGGATGAACTGCAAGGCTATCTCGCCGAAATGGAGGGGAAGTTATGTTCAGAATAAAATATGTGTTGGGTTCTATAATAATGACGGGGAGAACCATGAATGGGAATCTAAAACACTGGCTAAATATTGGCTAACTTTTTACTTTGCTCAATTTGTCTCTTCCATGGCAGCTAATATCATAGACAGTTTATCATCATTTCTAATTAGTTAGAGATTATTTCATCGGTAAGTCAGAGGCTCATACTGCATGCATTTTAGATGCAACCACCAACACATTTGTGAATGATCAGCTAGATCATCTCTGAAGATGTTCCTGAATCGTGATCGCTAGAAAAGCGTGGGAACCCTGATGAAACATCTCAAAGGACTGTAGGAGCATTTTTTTCCCCTCAAGTTTTAACTTGTGGGAGAATTAAAAAAAAAAAAAAAATGAGGAGGTGATAATTACATTTTTGTATTTTTTGGTATCCTGGGAAATCCTCATCATATAGTGAGAGTCTTGATGTTGAGAAGTAATGAGTTGGAAGCATGCCCACGGCCACCAGATCTAATCCAGCATCTCATCTAAACACTTAATAGATTCAGGGTTCAGCGGAACATTATATCATTTGTCATTCAGACAGCCTCCAGAGGGATAACCCCTCCGAAATCTCCTCTTGACATCAGCAGCAGGAGATATTTGGGCCGAGACGTGTTAAGACTCGGCTCACCGTCACTAATTCCATTTTATAGTGTGCAGAGAGGAACGCGACTCTCCCAAGCTTTTGGGATAAATTACCTCTTCTTCTCCTGACCCTCTGGGCTTCACGCTGTCGGTCTTTTGCCTGTAATTGTTCTGGTTGGAAGTTGAAAGAATTGACATATTTGTGATAGTCTTCAACGTAGCGCTTCAGGTTCAAGGCCTTCTCCTGGTTGATGTTCTTCCCCATTTCTGTGAAAACACAAACACGGAGGCCGTTCGGAACAAATGCCTCTCGCTGTCACTTCAGACGCCAAACGTGTACGCGCTTCATTCCTAACAGATTGTACATTGGAATTTAATTGTTGTGAACATAATTAGTTCTGGCAGGAGAGCAAAACCGCCGTCCTTGGGTTCAGAATGAAACAGAATGAGTCACTCCGGTTGCTATGTATGGGTAGATCTCCTCAGAACTGCAATCAAGTGTATGATAATTGCTGCATTCTGCATCTACACTGTCTTTCTCATCAAAGCCACCACTGCCCCCCCCCCTCCCCCCATGTCTCATAAGTCATCTCTTCCCACCCTCTTTTTTTCCCTTTTTACTCCAAAGCTGTTGATGAAAGCAGCAGATGGTTTGTTCTGTGGCTGGTGTCAGCTCCGCTGAGTCCTCTGTCAGATCATTTACACCTCCTTCTATCCAACGCCACTCGGCTGTGGCGTTGTGTGCACACTGGACTGCAACACATGCCAGGGACTGGCGGCGTGCAAAAATATGCCACTTTTTGAAGTTCCAATTAAAACAAATCTCAAAGTAATGAAGCAATTACGCGGCGTTGTTAAAAAGTCTCGACGAAGGCCTTCTTGACCGAAATAAGCCAATTTTGAAAACACGCCAACGCGTGCCCGAATGAGGCTTTGTTCCAGTTTCTTTTTTGTCAAGGGACGCGCCGAGGCAACGCCGTACCGCACACAGGAAGTGAACTGTTTTAATTTGAAACTCATTACCTTGGTGGCACCACACATAATCATCCCATTTCAAAAGAGGGAATCCAGCGCTACATGAGCCACATGTGTTTGTTCAGTCTCCGTTTGTGTCTCACCGATGGCGACGTCCGTTCTGCCGATGTGCTGCAAGGCGCGGGAGAGCCTGTCGTAGTAGGTCTGCTCGCCATGCCTCAGCATCCAGTCCATCAGGGCCGTCCGGCAATGAGCCCCGCTATCTGGTAAATACAGAACATATGGCCCTCAAGACAGGCAGGTCTCTGACAGTCCGCCTGCTGCCAGGAACCCCCGAGTGGACAGACAGGTGTCAGCCACTTCTACCTTATTACAGCCAACAGTGTGTAGATCTTCTTCAATGATAGGTTGACATGTTGCCGATCTTAAAACGACTATATGTGTGTATGCTGAAAGATGTAGTGGTCTCTGTAACACTCCCCCGGCCATCATACTGGTCCTAAAGGACTGAATTTCAATATAAGTGATGGGGACAAAATGAACAGTCCACATTCCAGAGTTCAACTGAAGCCAGTATATGATAATAATCTGTCGTCTCTGTGTGCGGAGGCCCTTTAAACTTTGATACTTGTCTTTCTTATTTTAAAGACTACACGTCTTTTTGGTTGCATGCGTTACAGGGCATACCCACCAAACGCGATGAAACTTCATCGCGTTTGGTGGGTACGCCCTGTAAGCCTTCATTGTTCCATCGTTTCATTCATCCATGTTGAGTGATTCCTGTTTTATTTTGAAGGTTCATTCCTCATGTCTTGTTTTACTTCCTGCTTTTTGTAAACGTCTGCCCCGCCCTCATTGGTTCCACCTGTGTCCAATCAGGCCTCCTCTGCTTGTGTGTTGAGTTCAGTGGCAGGTTGCTGTCGCTACCTGAACAACAGGTGCATGCTGGGAGCTGTAATACTAAATGCTTGTATGTTGATGGTCAATTTGGCAGCTGTGATTTTTATACGTTTGCTTTAGACCTCAGTGAGGTGTGAGGGGCCTTTCAGTTATTTGTGACAGTCACAGCTGCGACTGCAGAGCCTCGTTCAGCTCATCATTTAGATCATTGGAGGAGCACAGAGGGCCCGACTGGGAGGCTGAAGTGGACTGGATGTATTTTGCATTTGGAATGAACGAGTTAAGAGGTTGATGGGCTGGAGGACTTCGTGGTGCACAAAACACGGGTGAGTACGACAGCAACCGCACTGATTATTTTAACTCACACACCTAGGAGAAAATGTGTGTGTGTTGAGTTTATATTGTCTTAACATCAGTGGAAGGAATCCTCAGTCTAAAAAAAATATCCTTCCGAAGGATATTTATTTTTTGTAGCCAACTGTATTGTGGAAAGTTTATTTGGAATTAATAATCAGTTGTAGCCTATACATAGGCTGCAAACAAGGATATATATATATATATATATATATATATATATATATATATATATATATATATATATATATAAAATTATAAAAAAAATGCATTTAGTTTTAATTCAACTGTTCTAATATAATATCAATATATTCAGCATATTCCTGTTCAACTTTGGACCACTTTATTGCTGCATTAAAAAGGTTTATATGAATTGTAATTCCTGTTCATTTTATTTTTTAACCATGTTGCTGGTGCAGGATATGTATTATTCTTTTAACAAAGCTTAACGTTGGCTTCCACATGAACGAGTGATCCCAACTCTGAACACTGAGGCTTATTCAGTCAACTCTGGCATCTACTCAGTATTGGTCGATTACCAAAGCCTGGGTTTCGGTATCGGGACTGTTGAAGCTGGATCGGTTCATCCAATGGAAGACTGAAGGAGTACTTTTACTAAACATTCATAGAAAACATCTCTGCTCTCTCTGGTGTTAAGTGCCCAAGGTGTTTGAGATGATGACGAGTTCATACCCCTAGCAGATGAGGCATCTCTCTTGGCTCGAGGTTTGAGATCTAGTTGGTTTTTCTCTGGTGAGAGGCGCTCAAGGTGCTGGAAGATGTTTTCCTCTGGGTGGGAGAGGGCGGACAGAAGGTCCTTGCACTCCATAGATGTCAGCAGCTTCACTAAACGCTCCAGCTGATGCACTCCGAGGTCTCCTGCAACTAAACAGCCATAACACACGCAAATTACAACAAGTGCTGTAATATCTGGCGGTTGTTGTTTAGCCAATAGGATGAAGGATCATACACAGCCCTTCTATGCAGGGATGACCGTGTGCATCCCAGCGTAACGCTCACACGTCACAACACGTCTGCAGCAGCTTGTGCTTACAGAACACGATCTTTTTTCTCCGTTTTCCTTGGTGTCGTTCCAAGAAAATATCCACTGTAAAGTGGTGTAGTACATATTCCAGACCATTATGTGGCGCTGTTTCTGCTAAAAACACAGCTGAAGAGACGGCGCATTGGGAAGTGAACACGTTGCTTGACCGGATTTTGGCCGTTGCTATGGCAACAAGTGAAAGCTACTACTACCCGCTCAATAAACACGCTTGTGTGCGTGAAAACTGTCACATCGCCCTTCTCAGTCGCTTCGAATAGAAACTGAATAATCAACATTTCACGAGCAATCAGCAACTTCAGCCTCACTGTGAGTGTCTCCAGCTGAATTCCTCTAACGCTGATGTAACTGCTGATCCAAACATGTGCGCTCTCACCTGTGTCCTCCCCGAGAGATGAACTCGGAGGTAGAGCGAAGAGGAAGAAGAAGAGACAGAATATCCAGACTTTCATGTCAGCTGAAGGAGGATAGACTTAATACGTGCTGCTCTTCCCCCCCAAAAATATGAGAAGTTTACTTTCAAAATGTGATCTTGGATGTGTTGAATTAGCAAGTAGCATCCTTTGACTTCTGGAAAACAGCCAATCACCACGCAGGATGTACTGATGGCATTGTGACAATGATTATGGATGCATTAATCCACTCCACGATGTTTAGTTTATCAGAAAATGTACTTTGTAGAGTAATTTTCTTTCGCATGTAAAATTTCCAAAAGTAAAAAAATAAATAAAAAAGCAACGATTGACAATATTGTAAAAATATTATATATAATATTATTAATAAATATATATATATATATATATATATATATATATATATATATATATATATATATATATTATAATATTTTTACAATATTGTCAATCGTTGCTTTTGATATTATAATATATTATAATATGAGATAAAAATATTATAATATAATATATATTTATTAATAAATTAAATAAATATATTATAATATTTTACAACAATTGTCAATCGTTGCTTTTTACCATTTGATATCACATTACAATGTTTTAGTAACCTTATAATGCCAATATCGTGAGATATTTAAGAATTATAATGTAAATGGAAGAGATATGTGTTGGAAAGCTGAGTTCATGTTGTGACATGATTGAACTAAACCACACAACTTTAAGGGCCTATAATTGTCTTAGTCTCCAAAACTGTCTGAGAGACAACATTGTTTGTAGTCGTGCACTAAAACAAGGCATTCCTTTAGATTATAAATGGATAAAAACTGTAACACAACATTTCTTGCCATCAATCTCACCACAGACTGTTTATTATACTGCAAATATTACTTTCATACATTTGAGAGGCCGACTGATTGTCAGGAACCACAACAACACAGACGCCGGCAGTGAAGAGGCATTCCCACAAACTGCCCACATTTAGTTTAAAGTGTTATTGAACTTTAAGGCTTTAAAGCAGACCAGGTCTGGTTGTTAGTTTAACAACGACTACAAAGGCGACACGCGGAATATCTATCACTTGCATTGCAAAATGTCTAGTGCACATTATTCTGGAGTTTAAAATGAAACACTGAGGTATGGAAAAGTATATAATCGCAGGCTGTTATGTTCGTCTTTCCCTTTTGATGTGCATGGCTGGAGAGACGGGAGTCCTTGAGATGCGCCTCTAGCAGGGACAAACATGTTTAATGGCATTATTGTGTGGGCTGCAGTGAGGGCATGTTTTAAATAGTTAATAAGCTTCATTTGCCAAACTGTAAAGGTTGTTTGTGTGGGCTGAGTCTCAGATTCTACATGCTGGCTAATGAAGAAATAAAAACAATCCCGCTGTGGGGCTGACAACCACAGAAAGTTGGATGTGGGTGGTATAATGGCTCCGTAATGATTCGAGATGTTGGAGGGGGGGGACACTGGGCACAAGGTCGGGATATTTATTCATGTTAATGAGTTGTTGAGCACAGAATATTATTACTGATGAGAATGCATGCATATGTTGTATAATACATTCAAAAGTATATGTCGCAACAGGATGATCTTTGGAGAAAATGTCGTCAAAAAGGAACAAATTGAGACTTTGAGGGTGATGCCTTCCGGTGTTGCGAGCGTTATCTTGTGAAGCAGTATCCCCATGTCTCTTACACTTCACACCACTGAAATCTGGCTTAACACAGACACAGACTCCGGTGGAATGAAGGATAGAACACATGGGATATTCTTGCGGAAAGAGTCTGAAACAAAAGACACAGACATACATCACACAGCCTTCTTCATTTCAAATCTCATTTTCATTGCCATTCGGATCCATTACAGTTTTCCCAAGGTGCTGATTTTTTTTTTTATTTTATGTTAAGCTGGAGGCCCCGGGTGGAGGCCGACCCTGGCTCCAGGTGCAGAGAAGGCGATCGGGACTATATGATTTACGAGGACGCCTCCGAGGTTGAGGGGGTGGCAATGAGCGCAGCAGGAAGTGGATGTTGGCCTCTCCCTTTTTTTTTTTTTCCCTTTGAGTAAAAGTTTGAGCCCCAGCCTGCGAGACCAGGCCTGCCCTGTGTGGCTCCAGGGTTTCAGGCTGTTATTGAAATCCTGAGCTCAGGCGCGTTATCACAGGTCTGAGCTGGATGACTATTTAGTCATCAGTGGTGCAACCCCGCCACAGCTCTCCTCAAGCCCACCGACACCATGGCCAGACCCGCTATCTGTCCACCTCCAGCGACACCAACTCAACACATATCTCACCCTCCACACCTGAAGCTCTCTGATAGTCTTTTATGCACACCTCTTCCCACAACTGCTCCCTTCTAACACCCAAGAATCCTTCTCGGTCCTGCAGAATTAGTACAAAAGCTGTGATTTCTCCTGGTGATCTTATCATGTTAAATAAATTGGCTAGAAGGTGTTAGTTATAGTTGTAGCTTTAGACAAATGATGAAGTATTACTAGATAGCTTTTTCTCTGCATCGATGAATACCTTACCTCGCCTAAAAATGCATTGCTCACCTGTAGCTGCTCCTTTTAGTTCCCCAGCGACTCTGAATGCAAATCAAACAACAGAAGGGCTCTGCGGCGTCGGCACGAGGCGTCGAAGGTACAGCCGACAACGTGCTTTCTGTCTCCTTTCTGGCTTTTTTCCCTACCTGATTCAGGTATTGGTGTTTTTAAGAGGACTGCGCCGACCAATGAGATGCAAGCACCTGAGTAGGACCGCCCACTTTTTTTTTCCACAGAAAAGCCGCCACACCCTGCCATGTGGCGTGGCTTTATTGCTAAGATTAGAGAAAAAGAAGCAATAAACACAGAAACGGGAAATCTAAATGAAGAATTCAGAAAAACGCTTAATCGCTTTTAGTCAAATCATCGGACTTCAAGGGCTTAGGGAGAAAACATCTAAGAAGGCATTAACTTAGCAATGAAATAAACCCTTGAATTCATCATTTGATCAGACTTTGCTGTAATTTGCTCATTTATGTCTCACCACATTCTTCGTTAGTGTCTCTAAAACATTTCAGAAGCCTCTCCAACCCATTTTCATAGAAAAAAAAAAAAAATAAAATAAAGTTTTGCTACTGCGGCGAAAAAAGATAGTTAAATAGCTGTCCATTCTACCTCCGCAGCATCATTCAGCCCTAAATTCACTATAATCCACCTATTCTCAAAAGGGACAGTGCAGCTAACTGAGCTGCCATCTACAATAGGTAGTGTGCTTTGTTTCCAGGCACATACATAAATACACTATTAACTAGAAGCTCTGCAGCTCTGTTCCCCTCCTCTTAGACTTAAAGGAAAAATTGGGCGACACCCGACATCCCTCAATGTGAAAGGGTCGACTTTTTTGAAAAGCATTCCTTCTCCTCACAATGGCGGTGGGGGGGGAGGGTGGGGGGACGGCACCCCACACATTCCTGAGGTAAAGAGCTGCACTGAGCCTCACCTGACAAGATATTTCTTTCCATTTGAACCCCATCTTCTCTATGAAATTTTAACTGACAAGGACACCAATATCTCTGAGTTATGAGCTGTTGTTCTCCGGAGACAGTGCTTTACTTGTGCGTTCTGTGTGGCCCAGATAGCTCTGGACATTGTGACTTGCTCGGGCTAATCTTTTAGACCTCTGGAAGGTGACAGCTGAAAAACGAGCCTCTAAAAACACTCTGCTCGCAGGCAGCTCTGCGTCGGGCTTACCAACCACGCAGTGAAAAAGCTGCTTTTTTATACATTCTGGCCATGTCCCTCACACTGAGCTGTCTGAACCAATACCGTTGCTTTTGTTAAAAATGGATTTGAAAATAAATACATTAAATAATTCTCTTTACTATACCGGCAGCATCAGTGTGCATCACATGCTTCAATTGATGTCTCCTTGAAGTCTCCAACAAAGTTGTGTGCTGTTACTGAGCGGCCTCAGATGGGATCAAAAGCAGAAACCGCATAAAAGCTCTGTTTACAACATTTAATCCGTTTTTGATTGATTATTACTAAAACAATATTGCAAAATGCACTTAATGACAAGTGTTCCATAAAGTGTGTTTGGCTGTTTAACAAGCTCTGTTGAGGTTTTGATTGCTGCCGGTTTCTTCAGATCTGGTCTGACTTAATTGCATTTTGATCACAATATCGATCAGTTTGTGGAAAATAACTACTTCAGTCTCTTTGTTTGCTTTATGTCTTAAAAGTTGGTTAGCCCAGAGGCTCTTATTATTCAGATAAAACAGCGTTTTTGGTCCCGGTGGGAGACAGACCTCAAAGTTGACAGGTTGGCCAACAGTGTATCCAGTGCTTCTGTTTTTAAATACCTGCACCTTTTTGTATTCCGCTTGAACAAACAGGCCAGATGACTGGTTCACAAACAGTCATTCAGAGCTGTTTTGGGCAGTGAGCGTTGACCCTTGCAGAGATTTGTTAGATGAGGAGCTGCTGTATTTTTTTATTTTTTTCCCCCAGCGCTCCCTGAAGGCAGCACGCAGACAGAAGGCTCCGTTGAAACACATCACAAATGTCAGGAATGTGAGCCGCAACACCTCATTGACATTTTTAGTTAACATACATATTGATGGTGTGGATGAAGTGTCATTACTGATCCTCCACAGATGGCTGAAACTGAATGATATTATTATGTTTATTATTAGATCCGAGATCAGTAGATGGTTAAGAAACATTATTGAACATTTGGCTTAACGCATGACTTGAAGTTAAATTTCAAAATAAAAGACTTGCATCTTTTAGGGTTTGCTGCTAACTAGTCGTCTCTACTACTTTCATTTTAAATTTGCATCAATATGCATCTATATTAAAACGTAAATCACAGCATGTCGGGCTGTAACACGACTGCAGTTTACTAATGACACTCGTGTATATACACGTATCACACCCGTCATTGTTTATTCATTTACATCGGAGGAAACATGCTGCACATCAGCGTATGAGCTATCGTTGCTTAATATTGATGTTCTGCATCGTGTACTCGCGTGCTACAGAGTGCAGAGGCATCTCAGAACAAACGCCTGTACTAATTCCACCTTTTGAATAATGAAACAAAAGCACATTTCATTTTTTAATGATGATATTTCCTTGAGAGGCTTTTGACAGTTATTGCAATTTGAACGTTTTTCTTCTTTTGTGTGATTCCTGGGTGTCGTCTTATCTGCCGGCTCTTTAGCTCGAGGCCGCCCAGAGGTTGTCGTTCTACCTTGATACTCATCGCTCTCTCTCTCTCTATCCGACGCCTCATTGGACGATTCTGTTCTGACTTGCCTGGGCAGGAATGCACCTACCATCTAATGCACTTTTATGTTCGAGCAAATTGACAATGAGGAGTGCCATCATTTTTGCAGCATAAATATTTCATTCTCCATTTGGATGCAGATTCGAGATGTCACACCCAGAATACAAATGGGCTGCCTCTCCCCCGGACGTAACAGCGGCCCTGTGAATATGATTTGTGTGAGCTTGAGACAAATATGGTGGAATGAGATTAGGTCTTATTGAGAATAACTGTCACTGTAAATTTTGGAGAGGAAAAAAAAGAACAAAACAATAAATAACAGTCTGAATCCTAATCAAATTCCACAATTTTAACTGTAGGCAGCAGCCGGGAGATGCAATTACTCAAATATCCAGGATTTCTGCATATTGTGTAGCAGATCTTCTCGTCGCTTTGATCCTCATCAAATTTGAGCAGTCGGCTCCACACGGGGAGAGCTGGAAGGTGAAAGGCTTCAACCAGTGTCGGTGAACACTTTCAACTCGACCTCGGAGAATTCTTATCAAGTCTTACGTTGTCGTTTTGGACCGTCGCGTGCAATACTCGCTGATCTGATATTGTGAATGAATGTGTAGTTACAACATGCAGTCGATTTAAATCTTTCAGTGGTTCTTGAACTGCAGCAGATTTTGCATTTTGCATTCGATCTGGATCTAGAACTGGATCTGTGTTGCTGAAGGTGGAAAGCAAGAACATTCAAGTAGCATACTTAAATGCTCTTTACAAAAAAGGCTATTCAGAGAAGTTATATAGTTAAGACTATATTATATTATATATGTTAAGACTCTCCCTGAACAGAGAATGAGGTCACTCCCTCTGTGTGTGTTGTAATCCAAGCTTCTCGGTGCTTTGTTGACACAGCCTTTAAGTGCATGTTAGTGCAGGTGAGTGTAGCTCACCGTCTTGCTCATTACCACTGCTGAAAACGCTGAACTCACAGGAGCGAAGAGCCGCACTCCCGTTTCTGGTTAACAGTGTTAAATCGATCCGCACAGCTGGGATAGTTTATATTTAGCACTGTTAGCACTGTTACCTGCAAGCCGCTGGCTCAGCTGTCACCACGTTCAGAGCCGCGGAGTGGCAGAGTACATCCATTTGATGCTACTTTATACTTCTGCTTTATTCCATTGCTGGTACACAGGGAGAGCAAGTTAATTTTGTGCTCGGGTTTTTAGTCAAATACGTTTATTTCATAGCTATGATTGTAAGTTACGATCATTTCAAACATACAATCAGCTTCAGCTCAATCAGATCAGAATATTGAATTGCATCTGCAATAATAAATAAATGATATAATACTGATGGCTAATGAAGAGTTACTTACTTTTATGTATTTTATGGGGAAACATGAGTTTTCATTTGGAGTTATGTTTCACTTTGCTTTTATCTATGACCTTCACGACCTCCAGAGAGAAATATGTGTTCATTAGAGAAATTAGTTCATTACCAAGTTTTCATTGGTGTCTCATCACCTGAATTGTTAGTTTAGAACGTTGTGGTTTCTTTGTTTCCTTCTTTTGACAAATGTACTTATTGTAAGTCGCTTTGGACAAAAGCGTCTGCTATATGACCTAAATGTAAATGTAGAATAAGTCCTTATGGGAACTGGTCTTCTTCACAAACTCTAAATTGGCTGACCCTTCCTCTTCACGGAGTCCACCGTGTTGCACCGCCATGTTTTTAGTATCCCAGAACAGACAAACCAAACTGGCTCTAGAGAGGGCCTTTCATGTTCTTTCATGTTCTCACACGAAACCTTTTTGTTTCACATTTATTTAGGAAGGGACTATCCAGAACCAACTTCTTAGTGAATATGCATCATAAATGCTTTACATGTATTATTCAAAGCATACTTATTGTTCTTTCATGGAGCAACATGTGTGCATGTAAAAAAAAAAAATAATAATCTGCTTCCCAAATGTGTTGGGGCGGGAGGTGGCTGGATAATTCTCCCATTCATATGTGAGACAGGGGGTCTGTCAGTACCCTGTGTTTACGCACTCCTCTCGCTGACATGGTGTAATGGAACGTGCAGTAATAACAGTGGAGGGACGGCATCGCAGCAGGGATTATAGAAAACGTGTCGTTTTCCTACAACGCCGTGGCCTATCTGAATATCACTGGAGCGTGAACATCTAGCCATCGCCGTCACTGCAGAGACTCCAACACCGTAGACACGAGATTGGCTCCTTTTTTCTGTTGAAATCATCACGAAAACATCACTCCCTGCTGACGCCCATGGGGTTAAACACATTAAGGTGTAATAATTGTTTCACTATGTTTGGATGCACATTCAGCAGAGTTTGCAACATTTTCTCTGCCAAGACTGTGATCGTTTAGTCAGCAATACAAAAACTCTGAACACACTCCTGTGTTTTTGTTCAGGTTTTTTTTTGATAATGGTGCCTGCAGCCTCATCAGTGAATGAGTCTGGGCTTGTTTTCTGTTCAAAATACCTGTCTGGTTCTTCACTAAGCCTGTACGTCTATAGAAACTGGGGACATTCCAGCTGGTAAGAGGAGCTGATTAGACTTGGTGTGTTTTGAATGAGACTTCGGTGTCTGAGTTGTGGGAGGGGATGGGAGGGGATGGGGGGGGGGGGGGGGGGGCAGGCAAGTTGAGAGGTCAGCACTCATCTATTGACAAAGGTGAGACAGACACGACCAACACCCTTTGATTAGCTAGTCCATTACTTTACCTGCTCACACAACAGCACAGACGTGGAGCACTTAGGGTCAAATATCGCTTTGCCAGAATGTCGGGCGAGGATTCGGGCTTCTGAGCTGTTTTACTAATACGTAAATAAATTATATCTAACAATCATCCTAGCTGCAACCTTGAGGTTTGAATTCCCAGCTCATACGATAAAGCAAAGGAAATGTATTTCCTGAATCCTTGTTTTCAAAATACACAGATTGATTTATTTTCTCCTGCTGCCAACCTTTGAGCACAGGGTTTGGGAACCTTGATGAGAAAAAGCCAATACATCGTCTAAGGGAGCTGAAAGGGGTCACTGAGAGCCAATTAGATTCTTCAGCCTCTACAGTGACAAGTTAATCCGGAGACAAAACAAGCAGCAGAAAAAGTGAGCAAGGTGTGATCTGGTGCTCCCTGGACCAGTTTGTCCCTTTTTGTAAAGGTTATTTGGTCAAATTCTGCAGGTAAAAGAATAAGTCATCGATCCTTTCTTGTCAAAGACTACATCCAAGCTGAAGGCCTTTATCTCAAAAGGATAGGAAAACTGGTATTACAGCAATGCACCATCTCTGAATTAGATTGAAAATACCTGTCAGGTGGGAAAAGTCAAAAAATTATAAGTGAATTTTCGGGCGAATGCTTATTGGTGAGAGCTAAATAAATAGACTGATAGCCACTCTCAAAACTGTTGAATATATGGCTGCAGCCAGTGAACTTGCTTTGCCAAAAATACTGGTAAAAGAGAAAGAGGTGGCCTGGTTTGGATAAAGACAGACCAGCTGTATTCTGTTTCCAGTCTTTATGCTAAGTTATGAGAAAATAACTATTTGTCCCACAGATGATCAGTTACCTGGCGACCTGTCCAGGGTGTACCCCGCCTTCGCCCAATGACAGCTGGGAACAGATTGCCCCATGCTTGAGGTATATATAAATGAAGTGAAAAGTAGGCTTATTTTCTCATAGACCATTCAATTGGACTTCTTTTTGCAATCAGAGGAGACGCCCCCTGCTGGCTATTTAAAACAGTGCAGGTTTAATGCACTTTCGCTTGGCTTCCTTTTTCAGACCCAGAGGTTGCCGCCGCCTGGTTGTGGACACAAGCTGCCTCGTAAACCTGCACCAAAATGTCAAGATTGGACTTGACTCCTTCAACAACACTATTAATAATATACATTGATTTTCATCTGAACAAAAAAAAGTGGTTTGGAGGCTAACGAGTGGAAGCGGTGGTATTCATTTCTTAATTGAATCAACACCCACCATTTGTGTGAAATGTGTAGGAGGTGAGATTGTGGAGCCATACAAAACAACAAATCGGCAGCAAGATTTCGTTCTTTTTTTCTCATGACGGTAAACAGTGCCAGACTGTTCTCAAACAAAGTACAATATCACTTGGAGGCTTTTTAAATCTTCCTCATAAAGCAGCAGGAAAAATATCACGTAAGAATGTGTTATTATGGGTCGATTACATGCACGAGTGTGAAAACAACACAATTATAAGAACTCTTTAGTTGCTTGTGATGATCCTCAACAACAAACAGCTTCTGTACATTATGAATACTCTTAATTAGATTGAGGAAACATGCTGCCTTTAATGTAAGGTTGTTTGAAAGGCGTCTTGAATACACACACAATGGCAACGTAGACATGATGTAATGCTTACACACGAAGGCCAAAGCTATATTTATTTTAAACAGTAATTTAACCCCATCCATAATCCGCCATAATCCAAGTTTGGCTGGGGTTGACATGCAGGATTTTCCTCAAAAGAATCTATAGACTCGTACAAAAGTCATTCAGTGTCTGTATCTGCCTGTGTTTGCTTATTTTTCTATGTTCGGTACGTTTCTGGGAGTCGGCAAAGAGCCTTTAGGCCCAACATGGGGCAGCCCATTCTCACCCCCAGGTCAAATACCATGTCTTTGTCACACCCTCACCCTACAGGTGTTTATAGGACCTCATGTTTTTACCCTGCTGACATAGAGAGCAGGCAGGCCATGGCAGGATGAAGCCCATCCTTTGGCTGCATTCATTCAGAATCCGGCAACACACCATCTTCCCTCAGAGGTGTGGCCGTTTGTTTGAGGAGGAGTCAACTTTAATTGTGTTTACAAACACAATGCTACCTTTTGTAAAGGGGAGGGGGACTTGTAAACAACAAGGCCGTGACAACCTGAGAGGCGTTTTGACAAAATAGGATCTTGTAATGAAAACCCCCTCCTGCTGTGACTCTGAAGCTCGTCATCTCTTAGGCCTGGTCTTGGTGGACCTGGACAGTCTTAGGATGTCGAGGCTGAAACGAACCCATATGGAGCTGCGTTCCTCAACGTCTTCACATTTCAGTTCCATATAGAGTTACAGGATTATCCGAGCTAAGCCAGAAAGGGCACATTAGTGGCGACACTGGATTTCTTGTGAAGTGAAAAGAGCATGGCTCCTCTGTGGATGCCGACTGTGTACGCTCCATAACTCAGAGTAGTGGTAACATTTATTTCTCTATTTGCTGTTTGATCTGCCACCGTTATTGATTAGATCATGTGTTGTAACACTGCTGAATCACTACTTGAGGCACGCAATGCTGGTTTCACATTTTTGGGAGTGAAGAGCTGTCGTCTTCACATTTCTCTCTCTTTTTTTGTTTTTGAGGAGTGGAGCTGCTGCAGAGGCAAAGCCGAGGCTAGTTTGTGTGGGAAGGTGCTGCTGTCGTCTCTGAGGAAGATCCTTCGTTAAGCTCAGGTTTATTCACACGGATATATTCCCCTCGGGAGCTGATCCAAAATGTAGCTAAAACGATTAAATATGTACTTACATTGATCAGGTGGTCAAAAAACCACTCCGACTGAATGCTAATGATGCTGCGCGTCTGCTTGATGTGTAAATAAGCTGATGTTTGCTAACCTGACCACCATAGCGTTTTTATCCTATGGAATATGTTGATTTCATTATATTTATATTTAAACATTGAAAATAACCCAACAGGGAAGATCGGTTGGAAACTTGGGAAGTGAGTTTTCTGACTAATATTTAAAAATATAATGAGCCGTTCCCCAACTTAAAGAAAAAGGGTGTTTGCAACATCAACACCGACCTGAATGAGAAATACACAAGGTGGCTGATATTTAGCCCAGAGACTATTCCCACATCATTCTACTGCTGGAAGTCGTTGGCACTTAATTGAGAGTTTGTCATCTGGCGTCGGATATTTATTTATTTTTCTGCTTATCTGAATAGAACATAAGAAGCAGAATGAGTTTCTGAATTTTGAAAATAGCCATAGCCGCCGGCTTTACATATTTATTTGGTAGCAAAGGTTGGAAAACGCAGCCGGGAAACTAAATTATGTATCAACATCTAATGCTGATTCCTCTTCATAGGCCAAGCTCTCTGGATGAGGAGAGGGCAACAAGAATGGCAGATGTATAGCTCTGCCTATTTATCCCACTGAAGCACACCGAGACAGAATAAATATTTCCTACTTTACATGTGGATCAGAATATTGTTCTGGGTTTTGGGATTTGATTGAAAGCACTGGTATCTAATCTGTGATAAATATTCATCCCCTTTTTTTCATTCAGTTGTTGTGGTGCCCAGAATTAATGGGAATTCATCCCATCGGCTTCCGAGATGCGCTGTAGATTCATGACTTTCGGATGGCTCCTGTGTGGAGAATCCTTAAAGCCGGCCAGTCACAAGTACACGTTTTTTTTTTTTTTTTTCGGAATAAAGCTGGTTTTGGTTGTGAAGAATTATCCAACGATCATTTGATGGAAGGATCCTTCTCGCTGTTCTCCGCCCCTTCTCCTTTTCTCCCATCGTTCACGTAGGAATTTTCCACAAGTGCAGAAACTGTGGAATGCTGACAGGATGGAGCACGTCTCCGGGTCTTCACTGTACGTTTCCTCAAGAGTCGACTTCAAGTCGTGTAGAGGAAACATTGTTGCTGCAGGAGGTTAACTATGTTGTTTTTTAAGTGCATTATTCCAATATAGGTAATGGGTTATGATCTTAATAAAATGACATTTAAGGCAATAATTCAAATGTGCATAGAATAATGTGCATAGGTTTGTTTGTTTTTTTTACACAAGGAAACAGGTTTATGTTCTGATGCACAGAGCATTAAATAGGTACATAGAAAGATAAAAAATTAAAAACAATAAACGCTTAGAGTAAATTAAATTACAAATCAATTCATCACACAAGGCTTTAGATTTCACAGCTTTGTGTGTGTGCAATATTTCACTGCGTCCAGGTAGGATTTATGTAGAACATGAAGACAATATGGTTTTAGTTTTGCACATTTTCTGGCGTATATATGGAATATGGCTAATACAACAACACATTTTCATGACATGAATTCCATCAGCAAAAAGAAACGATAAAAAATCACATTTTCTGTTTGAGGGTAAAAAAAGATGGTCGTACCAAAAATACAGATGAGCTGCCGTTTCTCCTGCGTGGTGAAAGGAGGCACAAAGTGGGAAGAAGTGATCTTTCTTCTACTGAAACTTCAACAAAGGACATCATCGGCTGCGGCGCTGATTCCTCGAGCTTCTGCTGTATTTCAGGAGAGACGTGCTGTAGCACGAGGAAAGAGGTGGCAAAGCGTAGAAATCAGACAAAGCTTTGCATGCGCTTTAGGCTGACTCACGCCTCCTTCATTCCTCACATGCCGAGGTATCCTACTGAGGTTACTGCAGGAATTCAACAGAGAGGACGATGCTGACACAGGGCAACATGAGCCGCAGCTTTGTAAAGCTTCCCGTCCTCCTGTGATCAGCTCTGGTTAAGTCACTGGACCTGGCTGCTGTGTGAAACCCCATTCACCAGCGAGCATTTCCTTTGAAATGGAAAGGCAATACAGTCCTGCCTGCCTCGAGCCAAGATAACAGTTTGGCACTTCTTGACTTTCTCTCTCTCTCTGTCTCGCTATTATGTGGGAGTATCATCAAAATGCATCAGTGCAACACATCTCCGCGGAGGTAATGGGATCCAAGGCCCCGATAATGGTGTACAAATTTGAAACCTCATTTTGCAGGGTAGTTAAGCCTTTACACCAGCGACGCTTGACCATTATCTGCTCGGCGCTGATAAAGATTAGGAGAGATTCCACCGAATTAGACAAACATGACCGCCGTGTCCTTTTTAATAAGAAAAGATGCTTAGTGAAGAGTCGTCCCGGTGTTACCCAATTTATTCCGCGGCAAGATGAGACCAAGTGAGTTACAAAAGGACAATAACAATCAGTGGCAGGTCTCCGATGCTGGCCTGCAGGTGAATCATCCACTATTTGTTTTCCTCGGCCAGATGAGTGACTGGAAATGCACCAACGCCATCTACTGAAGCTGGGAGGGAAGTATGCTTAAATACCCCATATACCCCAACATCCTTTTTTTCAGGCAGTTGACAGAATCCCAGTACATGCAACAAGAATGCTTTAGTTTTAGTCTTTTTTTAATTTATTTTAGTTATCTTATTCTGTGTAACAAAATGTCTTACACATGTAGGTAGAGCTTTTTATGAGGTTAGACTGTTTGTTGGTGTGTGTGCAGACTGACAACCCCAACTGTTACACCATCGACACACACACACACACACACACAAGTGTAGTGGAATAAACCTCGGAGAAAAAGCTGATCCTGGTTGTTGATCTTTATTGGGCAGATTCATTTTTCCACAACAGTACATTATCTGATATCAGGGGGGATATCAGGGGGGAAGCTTGTGTTTTTTTTTATATAAATAAAATGACTTGACATGACTTGATATCATCTCAAATTCAGTTTCTTGCTTCCATTCATGTCGTATCAACTTCCAAGATGTGAAGTTTGTACATTGATTGTAGATGTCAACTCAAGTTGGATTTATGATGTTTGCCAAATGCGTTATTGTTTTGTTGTTTTTAAAAAATATGATTAATGTGAAGGAGGATTTTAACTACTAGTCTCTCAGATCTATACTACTCTACTTTCAAGCAGGTTTGGAGAATGTAGTGCATTCACAAAAGTTACAAATGTGTTATAAAAAAGTTCACTATTTTCATTCCAGATGTCATTTATTCAATAGATTTCATGACTTGTGACAATTTGAGTAAGATATCAGTCATATTTCACTCTGCTGTTGTGTTGTTATTGTCATTGTTATTAGTGTGAAGCAAAGAAGGCTGACGTCAGTTTCTAATACTCTACTTTATTCATCCTGACCCACAGAGCTCTCTTCAGACGCTGGTCCACTCCAGACAAAAAGGTCTACAACATACTACGACGGAGGATAACGTACAGGAGCTGCTTCCTGCATCCGATCAGTTCAATGTGATGGGCATTGTGCAAATTTGCTGCGACTTCCTGGAGAGCCAGCTCTGCCCAGAGAGCTGCATCGGCATCTTTCAGTTCACCGCCGTCTGCTTCTGGCCCGAACTGCACCGCAAGGCCTACAGCCTTATCATTGATCGATTGAGGAGCTTTCTCTGAAGAGTTCCTGCAGCTCTCTGTGCAGCAACTCACAGCCATCCTTAACAGAGACGACCTTAGCGTGAGAGACGAGAGCACCGTGTATGAGGCCGTCCTCCGCTGGATCGCCAACGCCACCGAAGAAAGGAAAGAAGACATTGCTGTAATCTTGTCGAAGGTACGATGACTTCCTGTCACATGTTTAGATTTCTTCTCCGTGGGTCTATCCTGAGTGCAACAGTAGTCTGAAGGGCCACCTCCAGAGTCAAATCATTTGTCCTGCCCTGAAATGTTGCTTTCATGCTCCATATTGGTGTCAACAAATACCATGAAGAGACCAAAACCGACACTAAATGAATCCTACTGTCAAGTCTGTGTAACCAAAGCCTAATGTAGCTTATTCCTCGGAGTCACAGACATCCATTGCTCTACGAAAACATTATTAAAAAGACATTAGTGAGCCACAGTGTTGCACTGGGTGTTGCACCAGTTGCCCTCAATCCCACATACTGGTGGTGCTGTATGCCGTTAATCCTCACCAACACACAGAAAGCAGCAACTGATAAAGGTCTGCGGCATGCACACATATAAACTTACACATATAAACTGTTGACTTTAATAAAAATGTAGAAAATCACAAACCATCGGGCTCATGTCCGCTGTGGGCTCGGCATCATTACATATGCAGACTGCCTCTATGCTGTAAATCCGCGAAACACTGCTGACCCTCACACATAAACTGAAGTTTAAAGAGATTTGATCAGCAGTTGTTTTGTGGCTTATTATGGATCTACAGTGATGAAGGCTGCTGTATATTTAGTTGACAATCAGCCGTACAGGTTTTAAAGTGCTGTAAATGGTATTTATTATTGGTTTGGACATCATTTTAGCTGAACTACTGAACGTGCAGAATCCGGTCAGCGTCCCTTTGGAACACCAATTCATCAACCAGGTAGATTCTCGACAAACTTTTTACCCATAAATGTCATAATATCTGGGGGGAAAAATAGCGTTTCATGTGTAATTGAAAATCAAATTTGTGTCATGTGTAATGTGATATTCCTAATATCGGTTGTCAAATCATTTCAATACTCTCTTACTCTCAACGTGTATACAACATTCACAGTTTATTGTCCTCCCTGCGTGGAGCAGTGACCGCCTAAATGGTACTAATGGGTCAAAGACATCCGCATAGGAAGGACTCTATGCATGCTGGACATGCCTTTTGTTGTGGAAAAATGAATCTGCCTAATAAAGATCAACAACTAGGATCAGCTTTTTCTCCAAGGTTTATTCCACTAAGTATTCTCATCTGCAGAAGAAAGTACTGTTCACCCCTGCCTTCTGATGCAAAGGTTTAGAATCAGCAGGAACGACCCTGAGTCCACCAACAATCTCCCTTTTAAGGAGGAGGAACCATGGACAAAGGACGGATCATGTCCTATCTTACAAAGACAAGATGTACAGGCAAGGTCAAGATTTACAGAACACAGGCGTCATAGTCCTGAAATTATCTTATGTCAATGTGGCACTCATGTTCATATCATCTACAAACAGGCATTCATTTTCGTCATAGCATAACGGTCAGAAAGGAGATGCGGATCGACGTCTGACCTGACAAATATTCTGATAATAAATTACAAACATCCAAAATTCCAATTACATTTACACTGTATTTGTTTTCATATCAGAGGAGGGAAATAAATGGTTTCCTCGTCTTTCACTCCAAGCATGACTGGACATTTGGGCTTTTTTGGGGGGGTTCTGGCCTCATAAATACATTTTATAGTTAAAGTTAGAGTTAAATTCAATGTCATACTGCACACCATAACTTGAGCAGACTGTTAAATCATTTAGTCTTGCATGATTTATGTACAGGTTTGAGTTTATTCATGAGTCGAGTATTTGTGGTCATTCCTGTATTTATCTCAAACACCATCTCAACATGCGAAGGCAAAGTAAAGGCAGAGCAGCACGGGTGTTTCTACTGTCATGTCTTCATGAATTGGCAGGATCCATCATGTCAAGCCTCACGGGCCAAAGCTTAGGGCTGGCACACACTTTGAAATGTTTATCAGGTTTACTGCTCTAATGACTTGCAAATGGAACAGAGAACACACACACACACTTCTCCTCCCTTATTTGCGATGTCTGATTTCTCTGTCTCCATCACTTTCTGCCTCTGTTTTTCTTGCGTCTGTCTGCCTGCGCTGTAGCCGGAGGCTAACGGTAAAATGCAGCTTCTCGCTCATAAAACCAGTGAGAAACGCACAACCAGTTATTTTTCTATGTGAACAACTGTCGGCGAACAACACAGAGTTTGTGCACATTTAGATGATGACATCAACTGTGTGCATATTTATGCTGGTGTATGTGAGTAGATGTATGTTTGAGTGAGTGTGTGTGTCTTGTGTGATCGGTTTATATTAAGCCAAACACACTCCACTGTGCTGCGTTTCATGTGTTTATATATGTGTGAGGTAGAAAGAGGGAGTATCTGTGTGCCTGAGGGCTTCGTTCTGTACTGGTGCAATAAAAGACACATTAGAGAAAGAGCGGGATTACAGGAAAAAAAATTATCACCCATAAAGGTTTTTCTGTGAGAAATAAAAAACGATAACTCTTTGTGGGCGTGAGAAGTAACAGAGCAGAGTTTCACATGATGCATCTGCCTGTCTGGAAATCCTGGACACGCAACGATTTACAGTAACATACATTTTTAAGGGGTTTTGTTACAACAGAAAGGCAGAAAAAAAAAACTTCATACAGCCTCGGTGTCCTGTGAGAGCTGTGACACGCTGTCGCATCACACGAAAATAATATATATCAGAGGAAGACTGTGAAGACAAATCTGGAGGATGAAGAAAGAGGGAAGAAAGGGAGGATGGTGGCTTTGGTTTGGTTTGGTTTGGTGTGTGTGTGTGTGTGTGTGTGTGTGTGTGTGCGCGCGTGTGTGTGTGCGCGCGTGTGTGTGCGCGCGTGTGTGTGCGCGTGTGTGTGTGCGCGTGTGTGCGTGTGTGCGTGTGCGTGTGTGTGTGTGCGTGTGTGTGTGTGTGTGCGCGTGTGTGTGCGCGTGTGCGTGTGTGCGTGTGTGTGTGTGTGTGTGTGCGCGTGTGTGTGTGTGTGTGTGTGTGTGTGTGTGTGTGTGTGCGAGAGGTGTGCACATTTTAGAGGGGATGAACAGACAATAGTTTCCCAATTGAAAGGATTCCATACCCAATCTATCCTCCACCTCTCTTTATCTCTCTCTCACACACACTCTGGCACACACACACACACACACGCAGTAAGACACTTACACTCCCTCTTGACCTCTGCATGACCTCCTTCAGTATCCTCTTACCTGTGTGTCAGTCATATGACATCTGACTGCTCTGCTCACAGTTACTGCCTTGTTCACTTCCTCTGGAGGAGAGGCAGCCTCCTCCCTTCTAAGTTCCCTTCCTAGGTTAGCGATCACCCTTAGAGATCGGGTGAGGAGCTCCAACATCTGGAGGGGGAGATGCTGCTACTTCCTGTTAAAAGGGGGCCAGGGGTTTGGGTTTATCTGGCCAAGATGCGTCCTGGACACCTGCTTTAAGTGGTTTTCCAAGCTCTTTCAACTGGTTAAGTGTGTGTGTGTGTGTGTGTGTGTGTGTGTGTGTTTGTAGAATTGTGTCCTGCACCAGTTTAATAGGTTCCAACTGTTTCTTTTTTTTTATTTGACAGCTAATTTAATTTAAACGCTTGACGCTGAGAGTGTGAACACAATGTAAACCAGACTTCACACCAAAGCTTGACAAAGGGCTCCTTGTTGTTATCATCCAGATACAATTGACTCAACAATAATGCATCAACTCCAAACAGAGTCAATATGTCATATGTCATAATATTGTTATACTTTCCAAGCCATAGATTAGACCATTTCATCATCTGCATCTCTCAGCCTTTTTCACTCCTGAAAATTTCAGATATGGATGTCGGAGAAATTCACAGAAACGAGATTCTTGTAACTTTTTCAAAGTAACAAATGGTTTGTTCGATCTCTTTTTCTCCATGTGAGAGCGGGCGAGTCACACTGAGGTATTTTCTCCTGCCAGAGGCGGGAGACGCATATAAAAAAAAAAAGAAGAAAAAAAAGCATGTCGGCGATATTATTTCTGAAACAGAGTTGACGTTATTGCAGTTTTATGTGTCATGGGAAATCACTGTGTCCTGGGCTGCGGCAAATGATTATTGAGAGCTAATAGTGTGTGATGTTTAATATAAGGGAAAGAACAGACAAAATCACTCATAGCACCCCTGGGAATAAATTAAGGGCGGAGGGGGAGTGGAGGGTGTGAGGCATCTCTGCAGAAAGAGAATCTTTATTACCACCTGCCTGGCTTGGTGTTTGTGTCATTACTGGGACACATTTCCTACTGTACAGCTGCTTGAGAACTCTATTCCTGGAACGACCCTGTGTGTGTGTGTGTGTGTGTGTATTGCAGTGTTTACTGAAGCCAATACATCCAGCAAATATTGACCTGTGAAATGTAGCGGGAAGCCATAGTGTCTGCAAACTCTTGAGGCGATCGGCAGCATAACTTCAATTTCTTTTGCCATATGTTTGACTTAACAAGTCCGCTCTCTTTCGTTATACACCTCCCGCTCTCGTGCTTTAGCCAAACAAGGGTACGTTTGCTCTCCGCAGACCAGATGATTTATCATTCACTTCTTTAACTCTTTGGGCTCGTGCAGCCCCATTGGCCTGTGGTGTCGTTGATTCTCCTCTACATCCTGCGGCGGAGAGCGATTCTCTCTCTCTCTCTCTCTCTCTCTCTCTCTCTTCTCTCTCTCTCTCTCTCTCTCTCGCTCATTGACCTTCTGCAGGGCAGAAGAACGCTGGTGTGTTGTGGGGAAGAGCAGGCGCGGTCTCAGGAGGCCCTCCGTGCCCAGGTGTGCTTATCAGCCAGCAGAGGAGAGAAGCTATTTTCTCTTATCCTTCAATGAAGGGCACCTGGAGAGGCTTGGACACAGGTAGGGCCGACTGTAAAGCACATGCGACTCTGGAAAGAGAGACGAAAATAGAACAGTTCGATATGCAAAATGATAGAGAAACAAAGCAGAATGAATCATGTTTTCTTATTATTTAAATTGCACAAACTCAACACTGATCCAAGTGATGTTGACCAACTACCGGCGTTTTATCTGCTTCGGATCTATGCTTTCAGCTTGTTAAATCTGCAGGCTGCGTGTCGCCCTGGTAACGCATCTTCACTACGTCATATCTTTTCCACCTGGGGTGTTCGGAGCGTTTAGATAGAACGCCGTATCGCCTCGACTCCCTCTGATGCAGCTCTGTGACGACCTCCATTGTCATCTCAAAGGCGTAATATTCTTTAATATTGTGTGTGTGTGTGTGTGTGTGTGTGGCTTTTGAAATGACGAGACCACCTCATGGCTTCCATTTAAGATGGAGCAACATAATTGTTGATTGACAAAATGTTTGCTTCTTTTATTGCCACTTTAATACCAAGATGTGTGGTCTGCGTGGTGCTTCTTTTTGTACGTGTCATGTAGACAATATCTGAGCATGCGTCAATTTGACAACTCGTTCTGTTGTCTTAATGCCTCATCAAGCGACGACGGCTGTAATTGTCGGCCGAGCTCCTCGTCATTGACGGAGCTGACTGACACAAAGCTGACAGCGTGTACACAGCCGCCATCAGTTACCAAGCCGTCAACATTGTCTACACGTTCGTTGGGCTGAGACGATTCAAAGACACCTAAAGTGTATTGAAAACAAAAGAATAGAAAAGTTAACCACAGTGGCATAAAAGATGCGGTGAAGTCGCATAAACCATCAGCACAAACTGTAAACAGTTTTTGTGAAAACTGGAAACTGCATAGCGTGAATGCATATAACCCCACAGTCTGATGTATTTGAATGGATTATAAGGAAGGCCCCTTGAGATCCATCCTTATATGAGATACACTATATTGCCAAAATGATTTAATCACTGAGAGCAGTGGAGACGTTCTCTGGAGTGACGAATCACGCTTCTCCATCTGGCAATCTGATGGATGAGTCTGGGTTTGGTGGTTGCCAGGACAACGGTACTTGTCTGACTGCATTGTGCCACGTGTAAAGTTTGGTGGAGGGGGGATTATGGTGTGGGGTAGTTTTTCAGGAGCTGGGCTTGGCCCATTAGTTCCAGTGAAAGGAACTCTGAATGCTTCAGCGTACCAAGAGATGTTGGACAATTCCATGCTCCTAACTTTGTGGAACAGTTTGGGGATGACCCCTTCCTGTTCCAACTTGACTGTGCACCAGTGCACAAAGCAAGGTCCATAAAGACATGGATGAGAGCGTTTGGTGTGGGTGAACTTGACTGGCCTGCACAGACTCCTGACCTCAACCTGATGGAACACCTTTGGGATGAATTAGAGTGGAGACTGAGAGCCAGGCCTTCCCTCAAACATCAGTGTGACCTCACACGCTTCTGGAAGAATGGTCAAAAAGTCCCATAAACACCTAAACCTTGTGGAAAGCCTTCCAGAAGAGTTGAAACCATTATAGCTGCAAAGGTTGGACCGACGTCATATTAAACCCTATGGATTAAGAATGGGATGTCACTTCATATGCGAGTCAAGGCAGGTCAGCTAATACTTTTTGCAATATAGTGTATATTTAAAGCTGTCTGGGGGTTGGAGGAGATTTTATTAGGGTTGCCAAATAAGACACTGGTTTGCACTGTTATGTCTCTATATTTGAAGAGCTGAAATTGAATTATTTGGAAAATCATGCTGTCACGATTCTGCGGAAAAGAACCAGGGAACCAGGTTATTGGAGTCATATGTAAACCTGCCTCGTGCTATATTTGTATATGGATCAGCTGAATGGCCACATACTTTACAATACTGTTGACACTGCCGTAGAATATAGGAGGGGTGGGGGCGCTATGGGTAGCGGTGGGCGGTTGGCCAGACCAACAAATGCAATCATGACGCAGGTAGTGGCTGCTTGGAATGGTAATGCTATTGTAATGATTTTGAGGGAATGTCTTCATAAATGTCTGCTCTCTGGGGAGGCAGAGGGGACGTGGGGCCCTTTTGTGCGGATGGGCTCTTTTCACCATGAATACATTCATGTCCACTCTTGTGCGCCACTCTGTTTGCTCATCTCGTATGCAGCCGATTCAGCGGCCCCCATCCCTAGGGATGAAAGTTTGTAAACATGAATAATAATTAGGGCTAAGTCGACCTGCAGGTAATCTGCATGTGGGTTCCAGCGGCGCGCTCGCCCAGTGTGCATCAATACGGGTGGCCTTCTATTCGCATTTTGTTTGCTCCCAGACGCAGGTAATGTTTGATCTCTTATCAAGGCAAACAGAATAGATGTAATTTCTAATTGTGTTTAAAGGAGATTAGCCCTCATATAAAGAGGGGAGTGACTGGCAAACAGAGTATGACTTCTGGGCATCCTATGGTTTTTTAACTAAGGCATTTACAAACCGGGGGCGTGACGAATAGATGACATAAAATGAAATTCTCTCCTGTCGATATTTTCTGCATCAAAAGTATTCAAATATTATGCATATTTGAAACTTTTTCAACACTGTTCAAGAACATTTGCACAGGCAGAGGACCAACCGCAGAGATCCTATCGGCCCAGTCTGATAGACTTTCTGATGTCACTGTTTTATACCCTAAGGGAAGCTGCATGTGAATTTTAATTCCCCCTGGTGAACAGCTACGTCGTGTATTGTGTACGTCGAGGGCATTTAAAGGTAAGAATGGAAGGGATTAAAGGCATTTAGTCAACAAACTACCATGGTCCTGAAGGGGCAAACAGCAACGACACAAACCAAATTGTTGTGGTTAGGCCTATCTGAGTTTGAATAGGAGACGAACAGCGAGTCCGTCTTATATATGACATTAATGCGTATATGAACACCATTGATAACACTTCCCAAACACTCATGTCATATTTTTCCTATTTGGTTTGATTCTCAGACGCTCTCTGACCTCATATATGAGTTGTGTAAGAGCACCCGGAGCAGGCGGGCGAGCAGCTGGGGGGGCAGCTAAATGAGAACTCCTGGGTTTTACAAACGTGACAGTGAGCCTCTGGTGGCACCCGGTTCCTGACTTGTTCAGATAATGACAGGATGCTAACGATTAATTAAGAGCCTGATTTTCATGTTTCACCGCGGAAAGAGAGAGGTTTGATCTTGGAGTGACTTTGGAAGCGGGAGGAGAAATCGAGGATTTTGCTATTCCTTACTCGATACCTTGTCCTGTCGCTAACAAACCCATGACAGCAAACAAATCCTTGTCAAGTCCCCCCTCATTGCCTGACCCCCTTTTTTTTTATAGATAGTCTTAAGACTTTAATCCGGATCCAGTGACAGGCTCATCCTCAGTCAATAGGGTAAAGGGAGGCTCATGCAAGGGGTTGTGTGCATTTGTCCAAAGGCTGGTTCAAGCGCACATGCTCCGAATGTTAAACCGGAGCTCACCTCAAATGAAGGCTGTCGAAGGAGGGATTGACTCATGGGTTGAGTCAATAAGCAGCCCCCCCACCCCCACCCCCATCCCCTCACATTATCTTTTTCTCAAAAGTATGTCTTTCCGCTCACAAACAACAATCTCAAGAACGGTTAAAAAAAACGTTTCTATTGGTTGATAATGATGATCTTTATTGAAATTAACTTCAACCTTGTAACTCCTCACCATGTTATCATTCTGACCTTTTTAGAAATATATATTTCCTCACCGTACGTCCCCTGTGTGTGTGTGTGTTGTGTGTAGAATCTCTGTCCTGTCACAATTGATCCATGCACAGTCACATTTCAGAGCTTTAAGCGCTAGTGTGTGTGTGTGAGAGGCTCTGCTGGTTATTGCTACGTGCCCTGTAGGTCCCAATCTGTCTTTGTTAGGCCTGCTGCGCGGCCTATCACACCTGCCGAGCCTAAGACTGATCACCACCATCTCCACCGGCTTGTGCAGCTGCAGCTAATATAACAATTCGCCAGCACTTTGTAATTGTCACAAGTGGTACTTTAACTCCGTCCCCCTGTGTATAGAGAACAACCCTACATGCAACTTGGAATGTGAAAAGATAAAACAGACTTTATATTTAACTTTTTTTTTAAACACAGGTGTTAATAATAACATGAATGTAGGTGTGTGTGTACACAGAGGCAGTGAGTTCAGCTGGGATCCATTTTACACATTAACACGTGTGCTTTTCCTGATGATCAAAACATGATTGTTGTATCTCTGTAAATGTTAGGCAGGACTGGAAAAGCCCCGTCCAATCAAAAACGCCGGGCTGGAGAACATAATTGGAAGGCCTGTCTGTCTGTCAATGCTGACTTCCTGATTGGACTCTGCCGATCGCGATCACTCGCTTGGCTTTGAACAGAGGAACGAAGGGGGCGGGACTTTCGGCGATGTGTTCAAAGTCAAACTCTCTACTCTCAAACTTTCTACTCTACTCTCTCCTACTCTGCCTTTAAGTCTGGACGTTACATAACTAAACAAAGGATTGAGTCCATTTTTTTTAATTGACAATAGCTCTTACGTTTATAATGATTGCTCATCGTGATTCGAGTAAAACTCGAGGTAGAGCGAGTCGTCCTCCATTCCGAAGATCGGCGGTTCGATTCCTGGCTGCCCCCACACGTTGAAGTCTGTGTGAATGTGGTGTGATTTGTTTCGTTCCTTCTTCTCCGTGGTTCAGCAACAGGTAGCTGCAGCTAGACATGTTGAAAACCCTTTTGTATGTGAACTGGCCGACGCCGGATGGCAGATGGGCGAGCTGGTGAACGTAGCAGAGTGTTGAGCAGATGAAGAGCGAGGAAACTCCCAGGAGTCGGGGGAGTGCAAACATAAAATGGAGGGAATTTTGAACTTCTGTTCAGCAGATGGACTCTCAATTCAGATGGTGAAACATAACATTAACAAAATCAAAATGATCTATATATAATCCCTGCTGTTTTACTGTCGGCGACAAATCTTCAAAATACCAACTTGAAGAAAAAGCTGCCTTTCTCTTAGCTGAATAAAAGGCGTCAATTCCATATTTCTGGTAAAAAAAAAATCTGTGATATCTCCGAGGCCCTGCTACATATTATTCTAAAAGGCTGTGCATTGAATTAAACAATTACACCTGTCTGCATCATACAAGCAGCCCTCATTGTTTAAACATAAAGCGCCTCCATATTGACTGGTTGTTAACTTGATCAGGATGTCAATAGTCATTATAGCTTATCTTGTCTTGATTATCCTCCGGGCTGTAAAATCAATTAGGCATCTTCCAATCTCATCCTGCAGGTCAAAAGTTCACACTGTACTATTCACTGTACGACGTCGACCCCATTATAAATGCATTTCTCTGCACCCCGTGTCTTCCCAGGAGCAGTTGATATTCTGTTTTCTGAGCACCTCAAGAAGTGAAATGTAATGAAAAATGCTTCACCTGTTTCTCAGCGGGAGAGCACAGGTCACGCAATGCTAATCACCAGGCTAATAATGTTGGATACAGCTGTAAGCGGGAGCTGTGTGGAATGGCAATGATTAATACAATGAGCCGGCGTTAGCGGAGCAAGGCAGAAAGTATTCAACACAGAGCACGCAGGTTAGAGGTGGACGACACGACCTCGCTGGGTTTAGCGGCTCACGTGGGATATTTGTGAATTTGCATTGCTGAGGACCGACTTCCCTGCTGACCCCCACACAGAGAGCCATCTCCAGGTTATTACTCTGTAAGCTCTGTGAATGACTCCATCTTTCCTCGCCTGATTACATGATCACATACAAGAGTGACATAACGCAGCATACAGAAACAGGACACTGAAGTAGTAATAATCCCCTTACTTCCCCCAGCAAATCCAATTTGAACAGCACATTGTGCCTGGGATAGGTGATCATCCTTGACTGGATTTGATGGAGAAGCTGCGCTAACATGTGTGCTGTTGTGCCTGAGCTAATGCAAAGTGACATTGCCACGACGGGCTTTGTTTTCCCCCCTATTTCTCTCCTGATGTAATTTAACGACCCATCGCAGAGTTAGAAGACAATGCGATTAAGAAAAAACACAGGTTGTGGTAATTATGCGGATAAATCTGTAAATCAATACTGTTCTGTGAAACACAAAGTCAAAAACAAATGCACACCTTTTTTTTTTTTTAAATCGTCCGACGCCGGCTTCCATGTGGTCGGGGGGGTGGAAAAAGTTGTCGGCCGTGCCGATGCCCCAGCACAAGCCCTCCACGTCTCCGGATCAGGGTACACTAATTTGATTTCACGGCATGCCGTTGCAGATGCATTAATCTTTCCCAGACCATCGCATGCCCCTGAGCAGCTGGAGAAAGAGGGAGAGTGAGACACAGAGAGGGGAGTGGGGCTGGAGCGACGTGCTTCCCATGCTAACAATGTTCTCCTGCTAACAGAAGCCCATCCCTCCAGGCAGGCTGTGTAAACAGTGCACACCCTCTCTAAGTAACTTAAACACCCCCCGTTGTTAGTTTTCTTATATATAAATATAAATTAATATCGGTAATTGATGAATTTGTGAGAGTTGCAACCCCTTTTCAAGGAAAGGTCAAGGAAAGGTCTGTCTGAGGTAGATTTTTGTATAGCCTGAGCTACTGTAAGCTGTTTTATCGAGTTTCCTTTTAGCTCAATGCTCTGAGTGAATTTGAGTTCCCTCTGATAAACAGTTACGCAGTGAAGGTCGCAGGCTTTTATTGTGAAAAGTAAGAACAGGAGGGGTGGATCTCGTCTGCACCGCCCTAATCAAGGTTGGAAGGAGTCATAGAGTTTGCTATTTTTTACCCTTGATTTATTCGTGGAGCAAAAGAAAAATATTATTATTATTAATAAAGGCTAAATATTCGTGTTCTGTGTGAAAGCAATCCTGACCAAAATAGCATTTTGAAAAAATATATGGCTTAAATATGAGGCTTAAAAATGTCACGCAATCAGTTAAACACATACTTATAGTTGATGTTGGAAAAGTGTGATTTTTACTGTACTTGTGTAAAGATAACATTGGTATTCAATGTGACATATCTCCAGTCCCCATATATGTAGTCGGGCCCCTATAGGTTGGGCCCTAGACAGCTGTGCGCACTGATAACTTCTGTCACATGATCAAAGCTAATCCATAGCTGTGAGGCAACTCCTCGTATCTTACTTTGGAGCAAAGTTAAAAAAAAAAAAAAAAAATCCATCAATGAGCAAATGTCCCAAAGTCGTTTTGGTCAACAGAAATCAAAGAGAGAAGAAGAAGAGAGGGAGGGGATAAAGGGGACCACCACAGACGCTTTTCTTGCTGTTAACCCCCACCCACCTTCCGTACCATTGGCCTGCCCAACTGTCATCTCACTCTGGGATACGCCGCAGCTCTGCCAACAGCTTTTTTGTCTTGTTCCATTGATCCATTTTAACACACAGTGGCGAACGCATCAAACGCTGCGTGCCATGCAGGATCCATACCCCCCTCCCTTCACGCTTTTCAAAAGAAATGATGAAGGCATGAAAATATGAAAATGCTCTTCACAGGGGTCTGTGAAGGAGGCAATTTCTATCATGCCCATGTCTATTTCCTATGTGGAGGAAAATAACACATTTCTCTGATGTTCCCTCCACACGGAGCAGCAGCGGAGCTTACAGAGCGGCTAGAACAGACTGGGGGAGTATTAAATTACTGAGGAGGCTGCTGACATTTTTTTAAACTCTTTATTTGGTTTACACCCCTGGGGTATGTAATCATAGCCACAGCAAATCCTTGGATTGGTGTATTAGCATATTCATACATCCTGAGTTATTTGTTCACATAAAACTTTGTGGTTGTCCTTGATAAGCATTTTAACTGGTAGTTTGATTACAACACAGTGGTGTGTGGAGCGGATAGGCAACACTATGGGAGCAGCTGTTTTTAAGACTGCAGGCTGTGGTCTTGAATGAGAAAAGCATTTTTATATCTAAAAATGTAAACCACACGTTGTGGTTGAATGTAGTTTTCCAGTATTGGCGATAACTGTGTTGAGATAATTTTTTGAAAAAGGAAATTATCGTATTTTGTATAGATGTATCCTGAGCATTCACTTCAATAAAAACAATAATTTCATGAGACGTTTACTCCACTAACTTTTCTTCATAAGTGCTCCGCTAACATTGTCTTATGGACTTGAAACCACGGCTAATCCTTCCGCTCTCATCCGAGCTGATTAGCCCTTTTTAAATAAACACAGGGTCAAGGAGGGATCACAGTATCACGCGGTGAAGTGAGGTTTCTGTAAAGATCCATTTGCATGGAGGAGACGTATCAGGATTTGATGAGCCGCCGCTTGCTTGGTAAATAAATGAACTAATCCCGTCTATTGTCCTTGAGATTTATTCAGCTGGTGTCCTCACAGGAGAGTAGAAGTTAATTAAGATCATCGTGAGAGACGTGGTTCTGTCGAGCTCCTCATAAAGATATCGTGCTGGAGTGGAGGCGCAGTCCTTGGGCTGACTGTCAGTTTACACAATACGCTTCTCCTCAAGAGTTTATTCCTTTTTTGGAAGATATATCATTGATCAGAGATGAGCTATCAGTGGACAAACAATATTTCAATTATGACCTCAAATGAGTTTTCACTGGAAAAGAATGACTATTCAAAGTTTAAGCCTTGCCTTTTGGTAGATGGAGGTTTTGAAGAATCAAAAGAAAAGCTTTTGGAGGTAATTGAAGGAAAATACCTCCTCTGTTTGCTAACATTCATATTCAGTTCTGCATTAATATTTGTTATGCTTTAGAAGAGGACCGCCGCAGTCTGAGACAACAAGAAATGTCTCAATTTCACACATTAGTCAATGATTATTTTATGTACTGCCTAATATTTGGGCAAATCATTTTTCACAGGAAATTAAATTGAACTGAAAATGAAAGATTGTAAGCACAGGTGTGAGAACTTTTTTTTTTCAGTATTGATCCATTCCACTATTTTTACATGTGTTTGCTGGTTGACTAAATTTCTAAAGGACAGGCTCCTCTCCCTTCCAGTTCCAGGCAAATCCTCAGCTGCCTTTTGAATTCTTTAAATGACAACTTGTGTTACATATTACACATTATTCATGTTTTGTTTTTATTGTTTGTCTTTCAAGTTTGTGTGCAGAGATTGTATGAGAGATTGCAAAGTGTCTAATGTAGAAAGGTTCCAAAAATACCACCAACAAATCAGTGGAAGCATCCTGCTGTCAACTCCGTTTCCATGCAGTGTTATTTACATCAAACACCCGAAAAGACAACTTAATGTTCACTGTGATTTCCCCTCTCAAGCCGGATCTAAAAGATGATCACCTTCCTGTACTAACATGCACCACTAGGTATGAACATCTGTATTTCGCATTTTAGAAAGGCATGCTGCATTGAAACATGTTGGGTAGTCATGCATGATCGGTTGTAAGTGGACTGGAACCATCGGTGCACCATCAGTACGGTCTTCTAAATTACCTTTTGACCTCAGACCCGCTCCGTCCCTCTCAGTGCCAGTCGGTAATTGAAAATAAAAGGCTCAGATCTGCTGAGCAGTGAAAGCAGTTCCTCCAGGGAGCTGACACCTGAATATGTCTCCAGCAGCATTAATGCTTTATCATAGCCGGCAGCACATTCACTCAGCTTATCTGTATAGAGGACAGAAGCTGCCAAAATCCTAAATAAATAAATGACTCAACGTCTAAATAAATAAAAGGAACATGTTTAAAGTGAATAAGTAGGGGAATGAATGTAAAGATAAGTAATTTATTGTTTAGTATCATTTTGGTACATGTATTGGTGTGTTATTTTATTCATTGAGTAATTTTTAAATGTATTTTTTATTTTGTCAGCTTCCATCCTCCGTAATCCCAATCCAACTGGCAAATATTGCACTAACTCACCAGTTCAGGGTCACTTTTTTTGTTTTATACTCCCTTTGAAACATTTGGACATGCTGTTTTATAACCAAGTGCACTTCAATAAATATTGATTAACACAGACAACTCCTTCCAAGGGTGACAGAAGGAGGCTTGAGCTTCAGTCTGCAATGTTAATAAGAAGTGCAGCCACACAGTACAGTTTGCTTTATAGACTCTGACAACAAACGGGGGAAAAAAAATCTGAATCTGACGTTTTACGGCAAAATGAATTTGATGCTGTACTGTATACCTGCTGACATGCGATACAAACAGTATAATTATTCAACCATCTCAACGCTGCAGACAGGTGTGATAACGCTGTCTTGAAATATCCTCCGTGACCTCATTATCTCATAAAACAATGTATATCATTAACTTGATTAAATGTAAAGTGACATTTTTCTTCTAAGACTGTCCAGTGTGTTCAAATAGTTTTCAAACATATTGTTAGAATTAGCATATTTCATATTTTTCACCTGCCGAGATGTGTGATTATTGTCTTTTTAAAAACGGTATAGCTTGTGTTTAAACGTATGCCACTTGTATGTGTAAAGCATCGCTATGATTCTATAATCCATGAGAGACTCGGGTCATAAATGATATTCAATAGCTAAAACCTAATGATCTCGTCCATCTTCATTACTGCTGGAATTTTGTAGAAGGCTTGTCTAGGAATGAAAAAAGGCCCAACAGACATGCTCCGGGATGTTTCCGAACATTACAGTATATTTAAATCATTTTTATTTTTTCCCATTACAAATATGTATCGGGGCCGCTGTTGGCTATGGTCCCTCCAGCAGCTATTTATGTGGCTTAACAGCCAGGCGCTGCGGCTATATCTAACATATATTTCTTTCCTGGGCACTTCTAGAGACATGCGGTGGAGGCACAGCAGTGATTGAAGTGGAGCCCTTAGCGCTGACAGTTCCAGCCTTGATATTAATGGCAGCACACATAATTGCGCATGCCATTAAGGAAGTACAGATGCAATCAGGGAGTGCACACATCGTTATTTCTCAGTGTAGCACCTCATTAATATTTGTTGTTTTTTGGGGGGGATTTTCACCTCCTCCCTTCCATTTTGCGTGGAGGAGGGCCGGACTTGATGCTTAACACAGGACAGAAAAATGACAGAGAGATGAATCTTCCCCGACTCCAGGCAGATGTTTCCTGTTCTGAGAACTCAACAGCACCCCCACTGGAACGAGTGAGACGTTGCTGCTGGAGCTCATAAAATAGATTTAGGCACTTCCGTCGCACGTCTGAGACTTTGTCCGAGTATGTAAAGGTCAGATGGCTGAGAGCAAGGTTTGATCTATTCCAACATGTGGGCAGGAACTGCAGCATCCGCCTGTAAGCTTTCACTGCTCTCGGCCCTCGTCGGGTTTGTTGTAGCCTGTTGTTGTCACCGCCCATGTTAGACCTAAAGTGTCGGAGTGGTTACTCAGCTAAACTATAGCTGAGTAACGTTTTTACTTTGCAACAGAGCTCCTTTGCCACTTCTTACTTTTTGAATGGCTCCGGTTCCAGACGTGAAATCCCCATTTATTCAGCCCACGTTTCAGAAAACGTCTACATTTTGAAGAATTGAACATGTCCAGTAAGTTATGTTAAATTTGAAAAATGTTCATGCAGCGCTACATGAGGAAAGTCAAATTTTCTCCATTCTCGGGCTGATTAAAACCATAGATAACTTTGTCCGTACAGAGACTTACTGTACTCTTTGCCCCAGCTTTGAAACCTTTTTAAACCCACACTTTAGTTTCCTGGAGAATCCTCTACAGCGCTACCTCTCCCTCCTGACTTCCTCCTTTCAGCCTAACAGAAAAAAATGTAGTCTGGATTCCAGTCATCTTTGATTCCATGATTTCTCTATCATTCTGTAAGATAACACACCAGTAAATGTCCTTATTACACCGCGAATCCACACATTTATATTTCCCCCCCCTGAAAATGTATACTCTAATTGTATAAAAAGGAAAATGAATTCTATTTGTGTAGCCTAATATATGCTTGCCTTGATGTTGTCATCGAGATGGGGGAGAGGATGTTCATTACTGCTAATGTTTAATATCCCTGCCCGGTCATTATTTGC
The DNA here is from genome assembly GCA_029853015.1 of Chelidonichthys spinosus. Lineage (NCBI taxonomy): Eukaryota > Metazoa > Chordata > Actinopteri > Perciformes > Triglidae > Chelidonichthys > Chelidonichthys spinosus. Next base: position 9,328,397 of record CM056829.1, on the reverse strand, counting down.
AGGCTTCACTGCATCAGCGGTTCCTATAGGCGACAAAAGAGTTAAGCAGCAAATTAAAAAAGCTGCATTGTGACACTGTGGGGGTAGTTGTGTTCGCGGCACGTCTCCGGCTCAGTCGAGACGTATGTGGCAGTGGAAGTTAAAGTGACTGTAAAAACATCACGGGAAGCCTGAATTCAGCAAATTGACTATGCAGCTCTCTGTATGAAAATTATAGCCTTCATAGCTAATAGAGAGAGAGGCTGCATAGTGTAGTTTTATTTTACAGTCCATTTTTTAACACTCGATAAAAACAAATTCAGCGAACATTTTAAAAAGTGAATCATATTAAGGTGATGGTTTTCATGTTTTTTTTTTTCTTTCCAGCCAGGTGTCCATTATGTTTTTCCCAGCACATGAACGGTAAAACCGCATTCATCAAATTAAACGGGGACATCACCAATGGCAAACAAACTATTAAATCTAATATGCAATATCGAGACCACATGTGGCAAATAATTGTTTGGCCCCACTAATGACGGCGCTGCAGAGGCAGAGACGCAGCGTTCACCCTTTAATAACCTCCGATCCGGCATTCTCAGCGTTTGTGTGGCAATCCCACATTGTAACATTACTGTAATATATGGCTTTGTTTACAGTCGGAACCCTTAGTGCCACTACAGTTATCCATCTCCACCACCTTATTACTGTTATTTGCAATGAGGTAACAATTTCAAGCCAATTTCCCGGCATCTAACTAGACCAACTGGGAATATGTTTGTTGAGAATGATATGACTGGGACACATCACCATCACTCCTCCCCATATTACTGTCATGTTATGGCACTCCAATATAATTACTGTATATGAATAATGCTACACAATATCTTTCTCTAAACGAAGCGGCCCCTAAATTGGCCCCAGAAGGAAATCTAAGTCGTTCAAAGAATGAGAAAGTATTTGATGAACTGGTGGAAGTTTTATATTATTTCTTCTCGGGGAAAAAAATGCTGTTTCTTTGTGCATGTGCTCTTTGACAACAACAGTATTGTGCTGTATGTGTGGTTGACTATAAACGCTGTGGAGCGCCAGAATCCGGTTAGATTACATCAATGCTGCAGGAATGCGTCCTAAAACCCAGAAATGAGGTGGAATCTTTGCAGTTTCTTTTGTTCTTTGACGTAAAGCATTTCATTAAATATCTGAAGGTGATTTAGGTAAAGTGTTGAGCGAGGCGAACAGCATTAGGTTACCATGGTTACACATTAACCACAACCTTGGAAAGTGAGGAGTGAGCGGAGAGGGATTCATGCAGATCTGCAAAGAGTTCATCACTTTGGAAGAGTATCTTTAAAGCAAAACGTCAACTGACCCCTGGTCTGTGGCCCTCAGCTTTAAACGCTTTGAATGCTCTATGTTAGCACTCTCGCGTCCGTTTTGTACAAGTCTCACGCATGCGTAGTATCATTTCAAAATATAATCCACAGGAATTTTAGAGTTTTTAGGCAACAAAAGCACTTACTTAGTGAGGAAAGAGCATCGTTGACCTGACTAAATAACCACTCATGTGATTAATGTGACCAACAGCTGATGGAGGACCAGCTTTTGTGTCAAATCTCCTGCTTTCGGCTCAACACATGAAGGTGACTCGTATTATCATCACAATATAAAAGTCACAGTTTTATCTTTCAAAAATGTTCAAACTTAGAAAGAGTGCCTTGATCTATATCTCCCCAAGGATTTGCTAGACTGGCCCTGACGGTGGGTCGGTATAATTATTGGGATTACTATTCCAGCCCAAACTGTTTAAATAGTATTGTTTTAGAAGTTTCTACTCCCCGAGGAGATCACACCACCTGTGTGTGCTCCTTACGCCTCGCTCCCCTGAGGGCTGAAGCCTTCTCCAAACACAGCCCGGCGAAAATGCAAACAGACTAATGAGGGATTTATCTTCTTCCCTCCCATTTTTGACTCATACATCCCAGCTCCACTTCTGCCCCGCATTTGCATAGTTTTTGTCCACAGTGAGATCATAATCTATTTGCGTGTCCTTGAATGTAAGCGCGAGGAAACCGCAATTTTCATGTCAACAGCGCTAAAGTCGTCCCACTGTTTGGTAATCCAATTAAATATATTCTCCAGCCCTGATTTTAAATGAGGGTCCCTCCCTCGGCTCTACCGCCAGATCAGCGGCGTGGGGGGGTATGTGAAGCATTTGTTACTCTCTGTAGGTGGTTTGCCACAAAGAGACAGCGAGACCCCATCGGATGACGTATAACACTACAGCTTCATTACCCTCCGGACCAGCAACGCTACCCACAGCTAATAAGAACGATGCTTCAGGTCCCTTCAGGCAAAAAACATTATTTGTGTCAAACCAAGACACACAATTACTGGTGGAGACACACTCCTCTTATAATTTACATGATTCCCTTTCGTCACCGTTATGAAAAAAAACAAGATTAGCTGCCACCGCTGTCGTGACTGCAATCATAGTTAATCTTCCAAGAAAACTTCAATTACAATGTATGATGGGAAACCCCATATGAGCATCCTGAGAGAGGGCGGTGAATTCTCTCCACAATCATCCTAAATATCTTTTTGTACTCTTTATCGTCTCCCCTCCCACTTCATTTTTGCCGTTTCAAAGATCCACTCTCTCTAATTGGAGTTGATGAGGACGGGGACTTCATTACGGGGTAATTGGCCCTCCGGCCCCCTAGGAGGTGCCCTGCTCCATCTGGCCTCACTAGAGGAAGTATTTTCTGGCTCAGGTGGAGGCCCTCACACAGCTGAGATCTAACTTTAACTCGGCAGCAGTCATTCATCGAGATGTTGGAAAGTACAAGAGGCTCCTAGTGGGAGCGCTGAATTCTACGCGTTGTTAAATCCGAAAGGGTTCGCAACAGATGCTGAATCGCCCAAATTTATAGTCTTAGGTCGACTCATAAAGCTGGTTGAGTGAAATCTTTATGTTCTGAAATCATGATTTAATTAACATGTGTTAATGACTTCAGAGATGCTAATTGGGAGTGTTTACGCCACAATGAGCAAGGCGTTCAGGCAGTGGGAGGAGAGTTCGTGACTAACGTCTGGCCGTCTGGTGCTTCGAGGCCCGCCGGACGTCCATTTAATAAATCAGACCGACTGTTTCCCAAAAAGATCACACACTGAAGCTTTGAAGACTCCTGAATGTTTTCTTACTTCCACTCATTACAGCCGCCGCTGTCTCCTCTCTCATTCAAGCAGATTAGCAAGTCTGGATGTGATGTGGTCTCGGTAGAAGAAAAAAAGAAAGATGATTGCTAATTGAAAAATGAGAAAGTCAATTAGAGGCTAGAGATCAAATTAAACTGGAATTGAGTGGTAATCTCGCTTCAGACTCAATTGCTCTCCCCGATTTTTATAATCTCCTCAAGGCTCCGGTTCTGCTTGGTGAGCGAATGCGGCGCTCCTCCGCGTGTTGCTGCAAATGCAATCGGCTCTTCTGGCGTCGCCATCAGACTGATTGATTTGGATTCAATCTCCGTCCCCTTTGCCTGGCCGATAAAAGGATGAAAAGAATACAGTAATAGTAAAAGTCTTTACCCCACGTGGGGTCGTCTTCTAACGGACGGAGGAGGAATCTGCTCTCGGCTGGAGCAGCTTCTCCAATGTCTCCAGACGTCGGCGTTATTCTTTAAGGAGTTGATGGCGAAATGAAGATGTCGCTCATGACAAACTAGTCTGTGTGCACAAGCCTGCTGCTCGTCAGTTATGTTGTCACGCTCCGAGGGCGTCTGTCTCAGATTTATCGCGCCCCTCTATCACGCGTTGCTTGGCCCTCGGTTGGCCGACCTCCGTGGGAAGGTGTGGGCAAAAACTGCTAAATAATAAATGGCAACAGCCCGGAGCGTCGCCTGATAAGGCATCGACATGCCGAGGTGCTGATGCATGAGAGCCTTGTTGGGGGGGGGGGGGGTCTCTGACAAACAGCTGTGTGAAAAATGAAACCTGTGTTGCTAACTGTAATCTATAGTCTTCTTCTGCTTCATTGTGTATTTTAATGTAATATGTTATGGGATTTTATGGGGACTGCTGACTGCTGCAGTCCCCCGTCCCCCGCCCCCGTCCCCCGTCCCTGTCTGCCCTAAACATTTTTCCTGCCTCTCGGCATCGACTGTAGATATCCATGAAAATGATTGATTTAGCGTTGGGATGAATTATGTGAATAAACAGAAAACAAAGCACCCGTCAAAGCCAGACATGCTGTAAATGGAGATTCTGAATATTGGATTAATATGCATATTGCCACTGTTGGTTGGAAACCTCTGAACCTCCTCTTGTTTATATGGTATTTAATTATTATTATTTCTTTTTTTTGGTGCCTAAACCATAGAAAGTGAGGGAGGGTCCTGACTAAGCGTCATCATGTGATGATATTGATGAGGAATACAACTCAGGCATCTCTCAGCGCTTCATTATGTAAAAAGCCCTCTGAAAACAAACTGAATAGTCATTTGTTGAGTTTGTCTTTGGCTCCACTGAGCCATTTATCCTCTCTCATTATCTAAGACATCCTCTCTCCCTGACAGGGAAGGCAAGGACAAACGTTCACCTTCTCCTCTCTGCTTGATCTACTTTTTCTCTTAGGTTGACAGAGTGCTGAAGCAGGACAGACTGGATTTTCTCCCCAGCATTTCTTTATAATCCCAATTGAAACATCCAGGATGATGAATCAGAGTCTTCTTTGAAAAAACTGCAGGTTCTCGCTTTATTAATTTATTTTAAAAAAAAGCACTCAGCTTGCTCATTCATCCTGGAGTTCAGGTTCTGATTGCTGGCTTGCTGAACCTTTGCTGCAATTTGGGCTCAGCTTCAAGATATGTAGTCTAGATATTATTATAGGAAATTCAAAAATATCGTTTTTACAGTTTTCATTAGTACAGGTCTCTCTATTCTTTCCCCAACTCTTTCCTTTGGTCTACTTTATACTGTATCCAGTCCAGCATCTGTGATTTTACTATTTCATTGCTTTTCTTCCAGAGTCCTAAATAGATGTCTAAGAATATTTTACAATTGGCACTCCAGTCTCTTAAGTAGATTGACTTGTGGCAATTACAGAAAAAATAGCAAGAGCTTCCTGTAATAGTAATTTAAGAAGCTATTAGGGAGTCAACAGTAATAAATTATGAACAATATTGTAATGAGCTTGCAAGAGAAGAGCTCCACAGAATGTATTAATGACGACTGGACACAGACGCTTAATTTAAAGCATTAACTGCGATTCATTTGTTAATATTTATCAGTGTGTGTGTGTGGGGGGGGAGGTGAAAAATGAGCCGAAATGTTATTAAGCTTCGAGCTGAAATTACTTCTGCTGCCTTTTCATGGCGGAGCCAACTCCAGGTCCACAAATGAGCTCCCCTGCTAGAGTGCCGGTAGAAGCTTGACCTTATCCGAAGCCTGGCGCTGTACATGCGAGGCCGAGGAGAATGAGAGAGAAAGAGGGTGAATTAGAACAAACATGTCTCCGAGGATGTGAGCGTGACTTCCACACCCTTGGCGAGGAGTAGAAGGCCACGGAGGCGACCTATGGAGACCTCCAGCAGAGCTCCTGCACCTAAACATCCGAGTCATTTACGGAGCGTGGAGCGAGGAGCGGGGAAGTGACGGGTGACGGAGATAAACAGTAAGGGTCACATTCTTACTCCCCTCATCCCCCCCCACCCCCACCCCCGCGGCTGTATGTCCTGTGGGTTGACCAGCCTGGCCCTTCTCTCCCCGCTGCGTTGTCCCCGCAGCTGTCGGTGACAGGGCCTGGAGAGAGGGGCGGAGGGAAAGTCACTCCCATCTGGTACAGTCGGATCAGCGTGGTCTGAAATGGGGGGCGTGGGGGGTCATGTGTCCCTTTACATCAGTGACATGACCAATCCACCACTGATGACACCCTATCCACCAGGGAAAGCCTGATTCTTGATAGAAATGGGAGATTTACTTTTCATGTTTGCTTGTTTTTTTTCAGGTCTGTATCTTTGCCCTATACTGGTTAGACTGGGTCGGAGTACCAGAGGTTATCTGGTAAGACTGATGTTTACTTGAAATCATATATATATATCTAAAGTATATATTTTTAGAACTATATGTATCCTTTCACTGCAAAAGTCCTTGGATTTTACCTTTACCAACTGTGAACTTCTGAATAACATGTCTTAAATGCTAAATATGTATTCATTTTTTATCCAGTTATTATTTATTTTGGGGTTTTAAAATGTCTATTATTCCAAATAGAGCAGATTTCACACACTTTAAACTATAAATGTCCGAAGGTTCCTTGCAGGTATTTGTATGAATTTGTCTCTTCTGATTATTGGGTCTTAACCAGACCGGCAAAACACTAAACTCCACATTCTTAGTAAAAAACAGTCGCAAATGGAGCGTTTTATAGTCAATATTTCTGATAACCATTGCTGTGATTGCGGCGGCCATTTCACATCAACCGCTCATCCATCTGAATGCGTCTTTTCGTCCTACAAGCTTTTTCACCCACACAGAAAAAATCTTGTGCAAGCGATGCATTCTGCCAGAGGAATTCTACCGCCCACTTTTGGACATAATGGATGGGATGTGTTTGTTTTACAAGTACAACAAACCAACCATAAAGAAAACTCCTTTAAAAAGCACTTTAGAGGAGCAGAGAAGAAAAATGTATGGGGCAGTGTCAGTATTTATTGGATATAAAACATATAATTGAGTCCTCCAGCACAAACTCTTCCCCTTCAAATAGAAAGATACACATTTGAGTCATATTTCAGACTTGATTACATCATTCTTCACTTCATACACTCTCAGTCAAAAAAGTTTCCTGAAAGTCAAAATGTATCATTACTGGCTCTTTTGTCAGTAATCATAAAGAGAGTCTATTTGTAGTGTTGTGTGATGTCTTTGTCCACAGTGATTCAGAGTGTTTTGGGTGTAATGGTGCTGAAGCCATACGGGTCAGTACTCCTTCGTCTTCTCTGGACTTCAAACAGGCCCTGTGAGGCTTTCATGTATGTTCAGGGTCAGCGGGCGTCATGGCCGAACCACTCCTACAAACTAATTACCTCTTAAGTGGCCTCTATAGTGATTTAGCACAACATTCACGTTTTTTTCAGATTTAGAATTTTCTGAATGAATGAATGAATATAAATGACACTTCATGTGATCCTTTTTGACTATATGCAATTGGAATTATAGGCTAATGACATCACCGTTAATTTCAATTGGCTATTGATGCTATTGTATGTCATTGCAATATTAATATGAATATCTCAAACTGCGAAACTTAAGTTATTGTAAGTCATAAATCACCTTGCTGTGGCGAGACATTTTTTTTTTTTATATCGAACCATTTCTTCTTTTTTTCCAGTGACAGTGTGACCCTTGGGTGCATGGTATTAACAGCACCCATTATTTCTCCCCATTCTGCCATCCTTCCCTGAACTCCACTGCTGATGCAGTTCAAAAATATCACTTTCATTTATGGATCTCCAAAAGCAAGTCTCCCATAGAATATATGGGACAGGATACGTAGCCCAACTTGTTTGATTTACGCAGTTAGCATTTATCATATTTACAGTAATCTGAAGTTAGGAGCATATTCCAAATCAGACGTACAAAAAAACATCTAAATCCGATAATGATCATGGTGTCCATTGGCCAAATGGAGTGGATGAACACTGAAATATTTCTACGCTGTCACAGCAGCCACGTGATTTTTAAATTAAGTGGATTACGCCAATCATAATTATCTCTGGGAAGTGTGATTATGAAATGACAGCTCTCTGAGGATTCCTTTTGAGGATGAAAAGTCAAACTACAATAAGAGTAATATATTTTCATAAAAGCAAAAATGAGAGTCAGTGATATTTATTATTATTATCATATTGCTTTCCTCTCTTGGTTCACTTTGCCTCCGTGTCTAATCCCCCTTACTTTGGCGATGAGCAGTCAGTAATTGCGTGATGAGCAGTCAGTCAGGGAGCGTAGCTACAATTCCACCTTGTTTTGGGAAGGATCCTGGTGTGAAGGGCACAGACAGAAACTATCAGGTGACTTAAATTACCAATTATGCCCCGTGCTTGTAAGCTGGGGGGTCAGTGGAGCATGCCAGCTGTCCTGCCCTCTGCCCCCCCACAGCCGTTAATCACAGAGACTGATTACTTGGCAGCCATCTAATTCCAATTTTCTTTTGCAAGGAAATTACCGGAGAACGTCCAATTTAATGACAACTGTATTATCGGAGAACAACATTTATTTGTAGTATAAATATGCCCCATAATTCAAAGCAAAGCCAGCATCTTTCCAATAATACGCTTTTTTCCGTACTGAAAAATGTTCCTTAATCTTCAAATCCGAGAGGGAGAAAAATGCTACCGAGTAAGCTCTTGATGACAATTGTTTCTCAGTGCCATTTCAAATAGACGTCATATTCCCCAGCATGGTCCTTCCAGAAAATCAAAGTGAATAACAGTGATGAAAGTGAACAAATGAAATCAAATAAAACAGGGTCACACATCACTGGAAGGGCAACAAATGGGCACCGAAATGGAAGTAATTTTTTTCCCCTTGTGTCTCAACAAAAAAAACGAGGGGAAAAAAAGCCATCAGCACTGGTAGAAAAAAAAAAAACAAGTTGTCATTTTGCCTAAAGCACCGCTATCCGCATCAACAAAAATATAGGTCTGTGTAGAACTTTATATGACAGAGGAGGCTCACTCATTTTAATGTAAAAGGACAGTTCTTTTGTGGAAAAGCGCTGAGCGATCCAAAAACCCGGGCGAGGTGAAAGCGGTTTGAATAACCTGAATCTTATTCAATTTGATTTCCTTTCCTGTCGTGCCGTGACAGAAGTATCTCAGGAGCTAGGGAACCAGATATTCCTCCAATGGATCTGATGTGGAAGAATATTTCCTACCATGTTTGCACTGGAATCTGCTGTTTGTCCTATTAGCGATTGCTCTGGTTGAATTTCATTATATTGAATGGTGCAAAATTAATGAAGACGAAAAACATCTCGGCAATAAACGTCCCCATTCCGATGCTTAATAGTTCCTCGATGTTGTAAAAATTAATATTTAAATGAAGCCATTTATGTTAACACCGTCTACACCCTTTTACTACCAGGGATAATGATACACAAAATTAGCAATTTATTCCGATTTTTTTTTCTACAGATAACATTAATAGTTGAAAACTTGAGGAAAAGACCATCCTAAAAGAAAGTGGCTCTCCGCTGCTGTAAATAACTGCTTCTGACAGTTGTGAAGGAGCAGCATTTTAAAATGGGGCAAAATGATAAGAATCGAATCCAGGGAAACCACTGAGGAGACAGGCTTGTCCAAACCCAGCTGCTGTCTCTTAGCGGACTGATGACAATGCAGTCCTCAGCCTGCTCGTCTGACTGTGTGCTCATTATTTTTAGATATCAAATCTTTTTTGCCATAATTAGCATGTCGTTTTAAAATTCAGATTTGCACACTGCCAGTGTTAATGTAAATGTGAGAGTGCAAAAATCCACGTCTTGCCAGTGTTTATGTAAGCTTATCCTCGTCTGAGTTTATTTAGCACTTCTGACAGTTCTGAACAGCTGCCCCAGAACCACATCTGCTCTGAGCGGACGACTCCCCAGCCTCGACTCCAAATATATAATGACTGAAAAATAATTCTCATTCCAACTGAAAGATAAATAGCAAAATAAAAAAGTAATCTCTGTTGCCAGAAAAGATGTTGGCTGTGTTACCGTAGGATACAAGGCACAAATGACGGCATATATGGAGTTATTGGAGTTACATGGTATGATAATGAGTATAATAATGGGTCACACAAACGCAGGACTTTCACCCAGGAGACTGCTGCTTGGGTCCCATGTTTACACTTCCCATATAACAAAGCAAAGTCATTTAATTCATGCTAGTATTATGATGTTTTTTCTAAGAAATTTTTACTACCGTACCAATTGTTTCACATCATTTGGCATCGTTTCACGTGTGATACCAGGCTGATATGAAACCTCTTAATGAAACCTTTTTCTTTTTTTTCATAAACACAGAAATCCAACATCCCCTGGTCTGCAGAAATACGTCAACATTCCTACCAGGCGATTTGGCTAAAAATGTTTGATATAGTTCGACAAAAGAAAAAGACTAAGAAGCATTTTTTTCCCCAAACTGAGGACAAAGAAGGAAACCTTCCCCAGCCACACGGGGCTGTACAGTATGTCTGCCTGGATAGCAGCTGCCCTCTAGGGGGTTATGAAACATGCTGGAGCCCATTAGGAGTCAATGGCCAGCATGTTAAGCACGGGATATGTGGCCTCACCTCGTCTCTAATGATGTAAATGCTTGCTGACAGCATCCCCACACACAGCTCGCATGATGAATCACATGGACCGGGTAAACAGTAAGTACTACCTGTCTCACTGTTGACGTACAATTATATCCGAGTGCCTGCGGACGTGCGTGGAAAAATTCAGTAACAATATTTATTCATACTGGTAGAAAGTCATACCATAGAGTTTGCTTTTTGTCTGTTTTTTTGTGGCAACTTTTTACTGAAAAATGTTTTTTTGTTGTTATTTATACACCCTGTTCTTCTTCCCACGCCTGATTTCTAAGGTGTCTTGTGTTTAGTCTGCATACTGACTGACGTGCGGCCCTGAAAAGGTTGTATGTGAGTCATCTGTGAGAGAAACTGGAGCAATGGCAGTGGCTGAAGGCCTTTGGGGAGCTCGAAACACTCCGCATCAACAGACTCTGTGCCCCCCTCGCCACACCTCCCCTTCCACCCCTGCAGGCCTGGCACATGTGTGACATATAATTGATTCATTAATAATGTGAACAGATGTTTCTGGTCCAGTCTGGCACCATGCCAGCTTGAACATGCTATTTTACTGTCACAGACTGCCTGAGTGCCTCCTATTAAATGTGCATTGACACAGAATGGAAGACGGTGATCCTGATTGTGAATAGGGTCAAAAATTTGACTAACAGATATCGCCAGGAAGCTTCCCTGGTTGATTACTTACAATAAAACAATTATTTTCTTCTGGAAATGTATGTTTAAATATGCTAATTAGGCGTTATCTTATTGTGCTCATTTGCATACATTTCCAGAAAATAAATGTAACGTTGGAAAGAGCCAGATTTAAATTCTTGTTTCATTGTGTTGACATATTAGAATCAAAGGTTTTTGCAGAGTTTTCGATATCTCTTCTAATCCCTCAACTGCAGTAAAACAAAATGTTTGCCATGTTTTAGGAATAAAATTTTAATGTATAAATCAGGCTATGGTTGATATATGAACAAAGCACTCAGTAAAAACCTTCACGATATTGGTAGGAGTGAAAGTGGGGATTTCTGTATGTAAGTGCTACTGAAGTGGAGATTTCTGGCTCAGATTGAGAAAAAAACTCAATTTGAGAAATACCCTTAAAGGAATTGTAAAGTTCCATTTTGAAAAAGACTACAAGGGAATAGGGTAAAAGAAAAAAAGGTTAAAAAAAACTAATATATTGACATGAAACATGAATGTGTATTTCTTTCCACCACCCTGAAAGAAAGATTTTGAGCCTGAATGGCTTCTCTGTTCGAATTAATGACGAAGTGGTAATTTCTTTAATGATGACTCCAATTTGCATTCTAGTCAAACATGCCCATTTATTTGTTTAAAAGAGCCATTTTTACCATAATGCTCAACTGCACTGCCCTTTTATTAGCTTCACAGTAACATAAATAGATGATTTCTCCAAAGTTTGATGTTGCATAGTGTTGTTAAAGTGTTTCATATCACAGCTACAGTTATCTCAGGATTTGTTTCACATAGAGGACTAGGCAGGACAACAACGCACTCATGATTATCAAAGTCAATGAATTTCAAAGTCCCAACATCGCCCAAGCGTAACATTGTGACGAGGAAAAAAAACCCTGCCTTAACAGAACCACTGTGAGTCAATTTGTGTTGGTGTGGGCATTTCCATGCGCGCGGAGTGACCATCATCATTATCGCCTCCTGCTGGCCTGTCACACCTGCTCAGAGTCCAGTCCCGCTCTCACTGGTGAAATATCAGCTCAGTCGTGTGCGGGGCGAGGAAAGGTTGAGAGAAAACACCGTTGTGGGATGTGCAGCGGGGAAGCAAGTACAAAATGTCATCTCCATCCGCTGCCTTCAATGCGGTACACTCACATCCCATCATCACGCAATGGTGCATGCAGTGGCTATCCGTTTCCACAATACTCTGAAAGGAAAGTAGGTGTTGTAGCCGAGGCGTGGGGTCTTTTGTCCTAATGATACGGTGCGGAGAGGCTTTGCAGCTCATGGTGACGGTCTAATTAATCAGCCACTGTGTCCGTTTCCCGCAGCTATCCATTAAGGGTTTCATTCAACAAGTCACCGGAGCTCCAATCTCACTTTTATTGTTGAGGAATAGCTCCCTAATAATACGATGATTGCAGATTGATCACTGCAGGGAAATGCATGTGGGGAGGAATTATGACGTATATATCTGTGTGGAGAGCCATCAACCAAAGGACTTCATTCAAGCATTCATAACCAATGGGAAATTGATCCAAATCAATTATGTTTCCCCATCAACATGAAACAGGTCGACAGCAGCCACAAAACAATTTATTTATTCTTTTTTTTTTGTTGCGTTTGAGGTGAGAGCTGCTGCTGAGAGCTCTCTGGGCCTTCGACATAAAAGTCTGAGCTTCCTGTGGCCAATATGGCACACTCGAGACGGGAGCAATCTGCTGTAGATTAAAGAGTGTAATAAAGGCTGTTAACGTCCGTTGCCCTGCGAGGTCTCAGCATGGTGTCTGGGTATGGGGCCGAGACCTGCAAGGAAGGCTGCGTTCAACGTTAAACGCTTTAGATGACAGCTCACTTCTTCTTCTACAGTGTCAAATTCAACACAGCAGTCTTTAGAACAGCAGAGAACTGTTTAATATCTCTTTGTTTATTGTTACAGGTAATCAATTGACACACACAGGAAGATGAAATCCTTATGTGATGGTGCATGCTCCCCCAGCGCCGCGTGTAGTGTTTGTGAACGTAACCCCATACCACTCTTTTGAACCCTTCCTCTCTCTCTTTGCTGTCGCAGGTATGTATTTAAAGCCATCACTCAACATGCACGAGTCAGCCTTTTTACACGGCACACTTACCTTCTGTTCTAGCTTTGATCCGATGTCGGAGGAGTGTATGGTGGGTGAACCGGCGACCCTCACACAATGAATGCCCGCTATGTTCGTGTCCAAGTTGATCCCAACTCACTCTGACAGCAATGCACACTTAGGCAACCGTAACGTTAGGTTTGACAGTGTATGTATGTGTATGTGTATGTGTATGTGTATATATATATATATATATATAATATCCTTCTGAGACCTAGCTATTCGTTTTTGTCCACTCTAGTGGACATTCCATTTTTGCTTACATCTCTCATACTCTACATGTCACTCTATTGTCTGGTTGTTCCTTTAAGAGGACAGCCGGGGCTTTAAAATGACACCACATGTTGGGGGTGCGGCCTTGTCAGCTGGCCTGTGTCTGCCTTTTCATAATGGCTGCCATCACAACAAGCACATTTTATGAAAAAAAAGAAAGGTAAGCATGATATTCATGATTAAAACATGTTCTAATGCGTTACTGTAATGGTTTCAAGTAACTAAACATCTAATGAATATTTGAGTGAGTTTTCAGAGCTGAGCTTATTTGTTTTTATTTGAAAAGCAGTATGTAAACAGTATTTATGAATGTACTCTGTACTGGACGTCAGGACAGCACATTTGAGAACAAGGAAATACTACATTGGACATGTATAATACAACTATGATTTTTTTTTGTTTTTTACCTCCTTAACTAAAAAAAATCATAATTAAAAACTTTATTTTACTGGGTCTCATAACTATCAATGTAAATGTTTTTTTATTTAAATTAATAATCGTAAAAAATGTATCAAATCATTTCCAAGCAGACAAAAAAGAATAAAGGATAGAATATCTTACAAACAAATAAAATTTAATTTGAACGTGGTCAGCAAACTTGATGTAGCCTACAGATTCATCAAACAGGATGTAAATACTTCTGAGACTTCCTGTATATTCGTTGACGATGGCCTGACTTGACTGCAGGTGATTTTGTCATCACTGCCTGCCACTGCTGCCGGATCTCCTCCCCTCTCCAAGCGAGGCACTTCATCTCCGACGAGCCACCCGAGGTCGTGACTAGAGTCACGACATCAACATCTAGTATTTTAGTATGCAGCATGGCGAGCCCCGTCATCCCCGTCTCCCCTTTGTAAGTTCAACTGCTGCTGTTTTGCTGGATTCTTCACTTGTTTTTAATTCTTTTATATGAGTTCCCTTCCTTTCAGTGCAGCAGAGTGAAGCAGAGCGCCTCAGCACCCGTGGTGAGTTCCCTTCAACGAGCACCGGGACACGAATGTAGATTACACCAGTTTTTGCTGTGAGGATTGCTGTGTTGCCCTGGAGATGAGTGAGCAGCAACACCCCAGGGTGCCCTTCAGTTCACGGTTTTTGGAGTTTGTATTAAGGCCTTTTTAGCTGAAATTGTAATAGCACTATTTTTTATTCTCTTTGGTTAGGTTCAGTAATCTTCATTTGGCTACTATTATCCATTCCTCCCCAGAACTCAACTCCCTGCTTATTGATTATTTCAAAGAATTCGGTCCATGAAAACACGACTGTGTCTTATCAATTTTAAACATTTAGGGTTGTTGGTTTTTACCCATTCTCCCCTTATTGCCCTTGCCACACTTCCACATACTGAAATGATCAGGGAATGCTATCAAAATTGTACAGGTACAACTGAAGAGGGGTTGATATCATTTTCAGTAGAAGTCCATAAATGAAGAGTCATGCCAGCAGCTCTGTAAGGTTGTACTTATACAACAGCAGGACTTTGAGCTAAATGTTCTCCATCTTGGTTTAGTGTGCATCCTAATGCTCCAGTGGGATTAAACACAACTGATGTAATTGGTTTTTCAGGTATTTGGTGTTACAGTAGTGGCTTGTAATAATACATTAGACCCCTCACCTTGAATTTCCACTCCAGAATTTTTATCTTATGGCTATTTGCTGAATCAAAAATGATTGTTGAATATTCCATGATTTGCATCTGCTCCTAAACACAACAAAAATCCATTTTCCCTTCATGCTAATTTGAGAAAATGTCAAATAACACAAGACTGCCACCGAGGCACTCTCCTTGAAATGTCCTCTACCTCAGATCCTCCTGTGCTCAGCCTGAGTCAGTGAAAGTTTGTAGCTTATTTTTGCAGCAGCTGGTGGTTTGACCAAAACCCACCCGTCAGGATTAACACTGCAGGCCTCATTAATGCAAATCTAGCTCCAACAGACTGATGGTAAATTGGATCCCTCCACTCTATAGCGAGGCTGTTGAAAAGGCAGGAACAAGGTGAGAACACTGAGAGGTTAAATAGCCCGGGCACCGGATTTTAAAGCAAAGGTTTGTACCAACCAACTGGTGTGCACTTGGAAAGCAAAAAAAAAAACCCTCTGAAAACATGAAATTGGCCATTAAAGTACATTTTCAAGTGGGTTACTTGGATTGCAGGCAAAAACGTTCAAACAAGGTCATTATTCCGGTACAGAGTGAACCGAACGATTACCGTGTCACTGCTCACGAGATGCCCCCCCTGTTGTCTTGGGTGGAAGGAATAATCGTTTTAACAAAGGCAAATGCGTCCAGCGTTTCTAGGTTACTAAAATTAGCAAATGTTAGTTGTTACGCTTGTTGTTCTTCTTGCATCTTGTCACTTCAAGGTTATTGGATGTTGTCCTGTCATGCTGTTTGGATAAAGCTCAGCCTTACCAATTAAATTGACATGGCCCAAGAGTTTTGCCATCAGTTTGAGTATTTTATAATGAGGAGCATTTGATACACACAAACATGTTTTTTTTTTGTTTTTTTTTTTGCTGTTTACTCTAGCTATCCACAACAGCATTGGGCAAATACTCATATTCAGAGATGTGTTTTTATATACTGACACAAATAATGAAAGTTCTATTTTTTCCAAACAAAGGATGGTAAAACATAAATCAGCTGGAAGGGTTCAGGGTACGAGAGGTTTAGTGTTTTGTGTCTACGGTTTAATTGCATGATGTTTTATCTCATTCTCAACCATTTAAAAATGTCTGATTGTGTTAATAGTTGGTTTTATTGGTTACGCCTACCTTCCATAATTGCTGCCGTGTGATAGGCTGAAACCTGATGAAGTTAGACAGACCGTTATTAGCAGAAAATTAGATTGAGGACATGTTGTTCACGCTCACATATTACATTGGAGCAGAAATTGACCTCATGAGCTCACACTTTGCATACGTTATATTATCGAGGAACCGTGCAGAACCAAATACAGAAAAGGTCTTTTGTTTGTCAAACTAATATAATAACGCTGAAGCAATCACACAACTGCATTATGTCCAAGAAAGTGAAGCCAAATCAGGATAATATAATCAGCTTACAAAAAAAATAAGTAACTATAATCATGCAATCAGATAATAGCCATAATCTGACCTCACCCACTCCAATGTGTCACAATGTGACCTCGGGCACCGCAGTGAACTGCATGCATGTGTGCACGCATTGTGCTTCCAACACATGGATAAAGCAGTTCCTTTGGCGTGCTCGGACTGTGATAGGAATTAAAGAGGAGCGGTCACACGAGCGCTCTGCGAGCCGCTCGGCCATGCCCCGCGTCCGTCGGCCCCTGCCGCTCTGTAATGAGGGGACACAGCAGCGCTGCAGGTTAACATTCTGCCCGTCTCCTGGAGACGCCGTGTCAATATGGATTAGGGGACTGAAGGAGCCCTGGAGGAGAAAAAAGAAAAAAACGCTCCCATCTTCAATTACAATAAGCAAACAACTCATGGAAATGAAAGGAAGAGAGGGAGGAGATGCACTTTAGCAGCACCAGGGCCCAACCCACACAAGACAAAGTAAACATTATTAGCTTAATAACATTTCCAATTAGCTGTAACCTGCATAACCGCAAGCTAATGGAACACGAAGCCCAAAATTAATTAGAAAAAATAATTTGTAATTACAACATGGTTAAAGGCCCTCGCAGGTCCCAACTTGAATAGCGGTGCAGAGAATTTGGCCCGATTCTCTGTGGTCGTCCATGCATGAAGACATTCCTCTGACTATCCTTGTGCCACGCAGGACATTGAGAGAGCCGGCTCTTCCTGAGATAATAGTCCCATTACCAGTTCTTCTTTACTTCTACCAATATGTTATGGGCTATTACCGTCGCCATATTGAAGATTGTGCCCCTGTGATAAGTTCACGGCACATTACAGTGCAGATACACTTGTCGGCACAATAACTGTCTACCCTCTAGTGTTCTAAATGATAAAAGGAGATTGAAACTGTTTTATGAGCTAAGTGGAGTCCAGGTGCTGTATCTGAGGCGTCACTTACCATCTGCTTCCCATAGCATCATCTGCTTGTTTGTTTGGGGCTTTTTTTTTTATCCTGTTCAATTAATGCTTGGATGATGATAAGGATTAACATTTTCAACTCCTTTTAATGTAAGAAAAATAATCATTTTGATATTGAGACAAGATGTTTCATGATTATTCCTGATAATTTATTTCTATTACAAACAGCCTGGTCTCCTAAAAATGATGTTGCCACACAACAAAACTGCACAGTGAATGTTGTATAACCACCAGGGGGCCCCCGACCTGCCATATTAGGCCTGTCATTCCAAATGACAGAAAAACAAGAAAATAGGGAACAGGTTGAAAAATTCTGTTACCTTTTAAATGTTCTCCACAGATCTATCCTCTTTTCATCTTGAAGTCCAGATTGATGCCTTTAAATGTTAAATGCATGCCCTCGGAGGGTATTTCCGTTTCACAAAATAGCGGAACCCAAAAACAACATTTAGCACATGGCCCCCCAAAAAGCTAGAAGACACTTTGATCCATCTCATTTAGTTTTCTGTGTTTAATTGGAAGGAGGATTTAAAACTGTGGTCCAACACAAGCTCCAGAATCGCCGTCCTCTCTCAGCTGCCCACACTGAGGGCCCGTCACAGCTGGCTGAAAACACGCAGATTGAATGGAACAATATCGAAGCCCATTCATCCCCAAACGATGCAATGTAGTTCTCCGTGTTGTTACAATTCAAAGCACACTTCCATTCAGCAGTTTGGCATCAAGATACCTTAAAGTAGTATTTTAAGAGCAGTAATAACATGCTCTTACCAAGGTCGGTGTTTAGGTGCATTTAAACAGCTCAGCTGTCTTCAAGTCTGCTCAGTAAATGGGGGAAATGATTGTGCCCCCATGTCTTCTGGTACTTGCTTTAAAACATTTTTTTTTTTTTACTGGAGAATCATTAATATTTTACAGAGTGTAATAGGCCCTGAGCCTTGAGACTGTGTTGGCTCCACCACAACAGCACACACACCCATTAAAACTGATTAGCTCTCATGTGAGGGGGACGCCCGTGTCCACAAAATGCTTTGATAACCATTTTGTTCTAAGAATTAAATGTTGGGGACTTTTGAGTCAAGTGAAAACACAGCTTCCGCCTCATCTGTGAGAGAGAAAAGCCCATCTCCGGGGGACTAAATAACTTCCATTGAAGCTTGACAAATGATTTCACCACCTCTTTATTATGCATGCCATAACAGTTGGGAAAGAGAAGTGGCTGCATTTTAACTGGCCTGAGCACCGTGAAATGATACAACTGATACACAACAAGCCGGTTGTTCTGCTTCACAAATGTTGTGTTCAAGCATGCTGTATGCTTTGTTTCTTCCCCTCACTCTCTAAATGCCAGAATACCGATGACTTGTGTTTTTACGTTGATTATACTGATTTCATTTTTTACTCTAGTTAATCATTTTCGCGAGTAAATGTAAAGGTAGTTCTGAGGAAAACAGTTTAATCTTAGTATCTTGGTATATTTAGGCCAATCTGAGATTTTCTTTTATGTTCAAAAGGTGATTTCAATGATCTGAATGCAAGCATATAAAAGCATAATGTAAAGGCAGTTAACATGCACAAGTGATTCTAGAGTATGTGCAAGGTGCTTTGGTGATTGTGGTGAGCTGCCGTGCCACGCACAACATGTGTGTGGTTTCCTGCGGCTGCATGGATGCCGCGCTGCACTGCAAGCCGCAGGGAGGATTCCTGAGAGCTGAACACCATGTGGGAAAGATAGGGCCATTACTGGCAGCAATCCCTCCAGTGCTGGAACAGGCCACATCAGCGTGTGGGCAACGGGTCCTTGTTAACATTATTGGCAGGTGGTGCGTGAAGCCGGCTGTCCTTGTCGGGACCCTGAAGGCAACTTCTCAAACTAAACTGAAAGCCCTGTCAACTTCTTTTCAGCCATAAAGAGTAATGCTACTGTGGACCAGGGGAAGAGATATTTCCGACTTAGCTGATACAGAGAAGAAAAACATAGAAAATACTTTTGAGACGCAACTATGATCTGAATCTTGTCAAAAGCTGAAATGGTATTGAAATATAATTAATATGGTGTTGTATCTCGTCAGAATTTACCGTGTTCTGAAGAGAAGGTCTGTAGGGGAAGAACCAAGAAGTGGGAGCTAAGCTAACAGTGTTTACCTGGGGGGAAGCTGAAGATGGTGCTGCACTTTCACAATCAGTGGGGTTCTAGCTTATATGGCGCTGGGCGAATTTAAAACTTCAGATAATTTCCCATACAAAATAATGTATAGTTATTTATAATTATTTTGTTCAAAAAGAGTTGCCTGTCAAGCTAGCTAGCTTACCAAGCTAGCTAGCTTACCAAGCTAGCTAGCCTTAGGCTTACATGGACTTACCTGTTCTCCGTTCCTTCCTTGTTGGTTGATATTTGGGAATTCAAAGTTGAAATTGATGTGAAATCGCAATGAATGCACAGTTGAACATTTTTGGCCAGTCCTTAACCTCTGGTCCACCTCTGGCGGTGATGAGGGCAAAGACTGAAACCGGCTGCAGCAAAAGGAGAGATGTTTGGCATTCGAAGCAACCGCTGCTGAATAAATATGACTGAATATAATATTGATGGTAACATTTTAATTTCTAAATTGTGGCACAGTGGTGTAATGGTTAGAAAAGCTGTCTAATGAGTAGGCGACCAGGTTTCAGTTCCTGTTGTGCACGACTGAAAGCAGAGAAATGTCATAATATTATTTTTGATGTAGGTCTAATACCACAGGCACAAAAAGAATGAGGCTGCAACTGAAAATGAAGCGTAAGAATATTGTGCAAACAGGTAGACTCAGGCATAGCGTTTTAATCATATTTCACATATTAAACAAATATCAGTTGGAGCAGCTTTAACCCCCAGCGGAATGATGCTTCAACACATAGAAATGTCTTTAAACAAATCTAGAAAACTCCTGTTAAGAGCTATACAAAGAATCTGTTCTGGTCTGAGAATATTGCTCAAATATATGATAGATTGTGAGAAAAAACAGTAATTTTCTAAGTAATGGTCTGGGAATGAAAGCACATCTATACAGAGTCTGAACATCCTCTCCCGACATGAGGCTTCTCCAATCAATTGTGCTTTCATATCGATCAAGTTGACATGGAAAGGACACTCCATTTTTCCCACAGTTTATTCAGGCTCAGCACAAGGGAGGAGACAGATAGGGAAGGAACTCAAGGTTTGTTAAAGAAAATCTGCCAGCAAGCAGGTTAGGTTCACAGTCAGTTACCATGGTAACTGACCTTAAGTTCACACTCTTTCTGGAACGGAAAACCCAGAGCATCCCTCTTCTCAGGGTTAACAAACTCAAGAGTTTTAACCAAAACCTGCGTTGTGGAATAAACCCCAGAGGTGTCTGGAACGCAGCACAACATAACACAAACATGCACATGCAGCTCCGATCGGATTACAACACACACGGAGGGAGGGCGAGCTCATTCTCTTCTCAGGTAGAAATTACTTCACTGTATCTTTCCATTACAAATATTTGTTTGCTGCATTATTGATCCTTAGAAATATAAAATGTAGAAAAGGGGAGCGTGAGCAGGCTTTAAAAAGTTTCTATGAAATTGATTTGACCGCATTTCATGTTTGGATGTTTCTGAGCACAATTTGAACATCACTCAACGGACACAACAGTGCATTCTGTGTGTGTGTGTTTTTTTTACTGTCATAAAACAGCATTTCAAAATACATTGTAATGCAATATCAAAATTAAGAGTTTAGAATGATAAAAAAGCGACATATAGTTCCATCTGTCTGTTTCTTCTTTTTGCACACACACACACACACACACACACACATGGCTTTTTTTTTCTGTATTCCTCAATCAGCTCTCACCTGGACAAGGTTAAACTGTGCAAACATTTGCAGCTTCTAATTTATGGGCAGTTCAAACACACGCCGACGTTCCTGCCACAGACGAATCACAGGAAAGCGCTTTAATAGAGGTCAGTGTTGACAAAGCTTTGACGAGGTGTGTGTGTGTGTGTGTGTGTGTGTGTGTGTGTGTGTGCGTGCGTGCACTGCAAAAATCCATCTTATTCGACCCAGAGTCCTTAGTGCTTATTTTTTTTCAAATAATCAAAAGATTAGAATTGATTGGTTCAATATAGGGATCCTTGTTGTCTTTCTGAGATGGCTGATAAAGTATTGGGAATTATTCATATTCAATTTTTCTTAATAGTTACACACCAGGGGATTATTTTTTCCTACCTCAAGTCATTAAATCGCCCATCAATATCATTTTTGGAAATCTTTTGTCACGTGTACTCTCACAAAGAACACCAATATTTTTTACTGTGAAACATATACGTTTTCTGTCTTGGTTTGGTCTATAGTCCAAGTTAAAGTACAACATAAAGTGGCTTATCATGCTTTTCATATCCATGTCTGTGTGAAAGTAGCCTATTAATGACAAAGACAACAGTTAAAAAAATTATATTGATGTAAAAAAAAATAATTGCACGAAAAAACCACCCCCAGTGGGTTCAGACCTTTAGTCTGACATTCATGTCTTAATATCCAACTATCAAATGTGCATTTTAACTTGTAGTGAAAGTGCTAATTGTAATTTGCATCCCCCTCATATCATGATGATTTTGCTTTTTTTTCACCACATGAATCCTTTTGTCAAAGACAGCCCCTGCAGTCAACCTTCGGATGGAGAAAAAAAAATTCATCCCCACCAACTGTTGGGCAAAATGAAAAATCTCTGACAGGAGTTTGTCTCTTCCATTCTACTGACAGCCCATATGTTGGCTGCTAGATCTCCACTCCAGGGGCTTCTGGCGCTGTCAACGCGTCTCTGAGTCCAGGTGAAGCCGAGGAAAAGACAGACGAGAGCGTCTCAGCAGATGATGTGCTTTAATGCTGGCTCAGAATCAAATCCAGATCCTCAACCAGCGAGTCTAACACTCATTAGAGCGGAGGCTTAGTTATACTGTATAAATATACATGCAGATGTTTATTTCCTCTCCTTCCTCTGGCAGGTTATCGTGAACAGATTGTGTCTCCTCACCCCTGACACATATAGGTGCTGACACATAGACAGATGGGTTGCTAGTTGGCCCCTGGTCTCCTTCTGATGGCGTCTACGAGGATGGATGGGCTTATTTTTAAGGTACAATTGGTCATCTGACAATCGGCTGTGTATTTATTATCGATTTGCACAGGTCTTGTTTACTCTTGGTTAAATAACTTCTAATCACGAGCACATGCTGCGCTAATGATAAGAGCCAAATACATAACTCCTGTTTGTGCATAGCTGCTAAAAAAAAAAAGATGGATGCACACAAAGACATTCTTGGGCCGTTTTAGCGCCGTGTTTCTGCAACATGCCGGAACGCTTCTGTCTTTGCCACATGACACAGCTGCTCATTGATGCCAGAAGTTACAGAAAGTAGAAGCAAGCTTTCTAAAGATGCTACTTTGCATTTCTGAGCTGCAGTGTGATGAAGCCAGGGTGTGTGTGTGTGTGTGTGTGTGTGTGTGTGTGTGTGTGCGTGTGCGTGTGTTCATGTCTGTCTGTCTGGCTGCTGTGCCAGACTGGAGAGGGAGTCAGGAACAGTTCCACAGATCTAGGCATTAAACTAATGTGCTGGGATCAGGGGCCAGCGCCTTGCAAGCTGTCTAGTTGGCTGAGGGCTATAATACGAATGGGCGTGTGTGAGCACTGGCGCAGGCGATGGCACAGAAACCAAACACCTGCCTAAGTCCTGTTCCAGGCCCCATAAACACATATATTTCCATCCATCCTCCGGTTGTGATTAGTGTGATCAGCAACGGACCCAGGTGACGAGATTAATATCCCCAGTTTCTCACCAGAGGGGCTGTCGACAACCCCTGACTGGTGACAGCAAATAGGGTTGAATTATACAGCGCAATGGGAAAAATGCCACTGTACTGTTAGCAAGCGCGAGGAGCTGCTTGTAAAATGTGATTTAGCTCTCATTGACCACTAGGGCTGTGTATTGTTTAAAAAATGACGATGCCAATAACAAATGAAGATGCCTTAGTGGTGCCAATATCAGTCATTCGATACGCCATCACGACCCATGATGTCGAGGCTGCATCGTAGCGCAACAATAACACCACGCATTTAAACGGCCTTTTCAGCACTGTTGCCGTTTTTAGCACTGTTAGCTGCTAACAGTGGGCTCAAACGTCTCTGTGTTCAGAGCCGGCCGTATCGGTTGTAGCTGCTGTGGTAGCCGGCTTGCAAGCGTGGCTGCAAGAAAAACCATACAGTCACGTGCAGGTTTTCTGTTGATCTGGCCACAAAAAGGATCAATTGCAGGTATACTTTGTATTAAAATGTTTTGATACTCGGTACTTGTCGATAAAGACACAGCCCTACTGACCACAGCTGCTGAAATGTGTGCACTGAGATGTTCTACAACTAAGCCATCATCCTTTGTTACAAATCATTAACATGCTACTTATGAATATGAGAGATTCGCCACGTGAACTGAAGTTTCCCCTCACATCAAAAACAGCTTTATCTCAAAAGAAAAAGAGCTCAAGACTTTTACTTATTTAGATATAATATGAACATGATACTGTATTTTTCAGCAAGAATAACTGCTGTGGGAAGACTGAGACTTAATAACTCAATATGAAGGGAGCTTTATTTTTTTACTTGCAGTGATGAATTCCTCTTGACACGCTCACTGGCAGGGGAACTTTCCTGACTGCGCTCTGGAGTGAAGCCGTTTCTTCTGTTCAAGTGGATTTTTTCCCTTCTCCTCCAGTCATCTTTATGTCTCTCTAATTTCATCTCTGATCCGTCTCTTGCCACAGCAATTGGGCAGAAGCAATGGAGGAATGAAATGGAAGGAATGGATTTGTTGTCACACCGCTATCAACTCCCGAGCCTCGACACTTACGGCTAAGGTAAAGAAAATGAGACCCGAATCCCCTCCGAGACCGAAAGCATAACGTCTTTCCAAAAGGAGATGATGCAGATTTTAGTGTCATTATCTGCTGCGGCGTCTGTGGAGTGTGGCGGTATATGATTTTTTTTTTTTTAGTTCCTTGAAATTGTGACTTGCTGTCTATTGCTTCCCTAAGCTCCCCGTCATTGCCGACGTCGCCGGGCTCCATTCTCAATGCCATAAGAGACTTACATGCTGGCATTAGCAATTACCGCCACTGTGGAAAGGTCAGGAGATGTTTTTTAAAAATACGCCTGACTGCTCTGCCGAAATGTTGTCGTACATTTATTGGTTATCAAATGAGGCTTCCGCTCATTGTGCCAAGTAGTCTTGACACTGACATTTTATAACTAAGGTAAAAGCCTGTCATAAGACTCCCTTTTGTATCTTAAGGTGTAATCCTGTGTGTTTGATCATGCAAAATTAATTTGCAAGTGAACTGTGTGCATTTTAAAGTATATCAATATGATGACTAACACACACAGCAAGACATTTTAATTGCATTTCTTTAAACTTACATAATTGGCGACAGATTTAATAGTTATGGGTTTAATTGACTTTGCTCTATTTTAGAGATAATTATAATTATTACTATAATCACACAGACCTGGGGAGACAATACTGTTTTCAGCAAGGTAGAAAATGAATTCCCATGTTCACAGGGTGTTTAATTTACATTAAGATTGATAACCTAACTGTCAAATATGTGCAGTAAGCAAATTGCATATCATAATAACTCATTCCTACTATGACTCCAACCTCATGGCGTACACAGAATATAAGATATATATTTAAGATTACCCCTCACATTCTTATCTAAGTTTTTAATTGCTCTTAGTTTCATTCACAGTGTTAATCTTGTTCAGTCTGTAGTGTGGGCTCATTCAGCAGAGAGAGAAGGTTCGCCCACTCTCTTCCATTTTGATTGTGATGGTAAAGTGTGAGCCCTAATGTGAGCCTAATTCACTTCATCCCTCAGCAGTTTAGACTTTAGGCCTCATCCATCTCACTTAGAAACTGCACAGCCAGCCAGATCCCCGCTGTATAAAGACATCAGCTTTATTACACTGCCTAACACAACGATGCTAAATTATTTATCTTATTTAGCCACGGCATTGCAAATAACTGTAAGCCACAGAGAAGTAGGATTCTGGTTATAGCCTGTCCTTTCCACTATTCTTCTGCACCGGACTGTGTGGAAGGTGCATAAATAATAGAGAGAAAGAGAAACATTTTTTTCAAAGGTCACATCTGTATATATCAGATTAAGTAGAAGCTCTGCTGATGTCTATAAACATGGTGAACCGTAATTTATCACGCTTTGGAAACCTGTTATTTCTTTTTAAATGAAATAAGTCAGGAGTGCATTCATGTATTTAAAAAATGTGACATAAAAACAGGTGTTCTATTCACATCAGCAACTTGATAGGGATATTAAAACCATAAGCATGCATAACATAGTGTAGGCTTATAAATGAGAAGGGCCAATCTCTGCAGCAAGAAAAGATGAATATAGCCTCATATATAATTATATGAAATGCATGCTGGGATATAGATTTGCTCCAAGCTAAATGGAACATGAGATGGATGATGGCCTTTTGATGAATTCATTTTCTAGGTACATTGCATGGCAGAAGCCCGTAGCTACAGCTTGTGGTCGCAGTTTAACATGCAATACTCATTCATCACAGGTTGCCACTTATTAGTTAACCTTTTTGTGGATTCACGAAAATATTTTAATTATTCTGATTATTATTGTGAACCCCTTTTGACAATCTTTTTTCTTCTCCTGACAGGACAAACTAATTGTAATTAGGAGATAAGTGCGTGGCTGGGTATGCAGGAACCCACATTCGCTTGTCTGTTTTTGGACTCCGTCTCTGCTGCCTTTGTCTTCCAACTCTCTTGATCCGCCTCCTTTCAGCCAGAGGAAGATAAGGACACAAGAACAATGGGAGAGCCCAGGTGCATCATTTATTTAGTTGATAAATCATATTCCTGATAGGAGACCATGACCTTTACCTGAGTGTGATGACCTTTTACTGCCATATTCCTTCTTCCAACTTAACCACCATACATACATATGATGATTTCAACTCAATTTATTATACTGTCAAGTCATAACAGAAGTTATCTTGAGCCCCTGATGGAGCAGGTCTAGACCTCACAAAACGGGACATTATGAGAGGTTTAGTATATGATAATGTCTGACCATTTAGGGCTTTGTAGCTGAGGAGGATGATCTTAAAATATATTCTGGATTTTACAGGGAGCGAGTGCTTCTCGTCACCACGCATGCTGCAGCATTCTGGATCGACTGGGGAGTTTTAACAGATTTATTGGAGCAGCCTGATAACAAGGAGTTGCAAGTAACAAATGCATGCAATGACATGCATCAATTTGAGACAGGATGTGCCTGACTACTGGTGTGCTTTAAGCATACCGAAATGCACAGAAGGACAATTCAGCTCTTTTTATTTCATTTTTTTTAGTATTCAGTGTCTGTGTTGTTTGAGTGCAGCCAGATTTTCAATTTTGTTATGTTTTTTTGTCCCTCCCAATCCACAGTTCAATCTTGGCTTCTACAACCAGTCACCCCCTCCATTCTCCTCTTGCTCAACACTTGTGCTGCTGTAATTGGCTTGGTTTCTTACACCTCCTTAAGAGCCAATCTGAGCACTTGTAGCCAGGCAAGGCTTTAATGAGATAAATGCACAAACTCAATCCTCCAGCTAGTGGAGTTTTGCACAGAAAAAGCTTAGTTATGATGATAATAATAGTAATAATGTGGGAAAGGGGGTTTATGAGTGGCCATTCTGTGAGAGTTATTAATCATATGCCATTCAAATATTGCTTGTTGAGAATGGTGCTGAAACCAGAACTTTGCTGGCATAATTGTGAAGTGACAAATCATACACACCGAAGCATTTGGTACAATATTATCTTGTGTCTGTGTGCGATTACAATTTGGGGGAGATCTATATTTTCTTTGAACGTGAGAAGCGCATCACCAAAACCCTGTTTGAAATTGATTTATTGGAGAAACTAGATGATAAGTTTGTGTGAGGGAGGAAAAACTAAATGAAGTTAAATTTCATTATAATGGCCCATATGTCAAACAAACAACAACATGAGAGGCACAGCCCCTGGGAAAAGGTAATCAAAGCTCCCACGCTGAAAAATGGAAGAAACAACACCTTGATTTACAGAGTGAGCAAGAGATACAACCCTGTGAAAGACATCCTTCTGAAAAAAATATTTTGGGCCGTAACAGGGATAAATGTATGCAATTTCAGAGACTCGGAAGACTTTCAGTGGGAGAATAGGAAGCTTTTTTTTCACTGTCAGCCCGCTCCTTGTATTTATTTATTTATTTATTTTAGATCTGCCTCTCAGTGTGATTAATGCCAGCTAAAAGCCCCTCTGACCTTTCTGATAGATTTATGGACTTCACAATACAATAACTTAGTGTTTTCTTGTACATTCATTTTCCCTACGTTGGTATTTTGTCATTTACAGGGTTCAGAGTTTGGCCTTTTCCCTCCTACATGAATCGTTTACTTCCTAAGTTGATTGGCTCACAGTCGCTCCAGATTGTCACTGGGACGTATGTCCTATAAGTGGTCTGGTGTCATCTTCACTGGTATACGGCACAATGCACTGGAAAGGTTGTTAATGAGATGACGAGAAACACTTCATCGCAGCTCAGTTTATACATACATATTCTGAAACTGAACAACTGCTTTTTCTAAACAATCAGTTTATTTGCCCGATTTTTAACTAATCAGTGACTTGATGAGAATTTGCCATTAATAACACATCTGTGTATCTTTTTTAACACATATTTGTGTTGTCTGTCATATTTAGGTCCTGAGATATGTCAATGGAAATGCTTTTTCATTATAGTGAACCACAAAATTAAAAATAAATATTTTCCCTCTTAACTGTATTGTTAGTTCTCATCTAGAAGTAGTATCTGAAGTAGATCATTATTATTATAATTAATAATTTTTAATGAAGTGGTGTGAAAAGATAATAAGCAACGTGATTATTTGACGTTGTCTGTCTTGACGTTTCCTTAAATTGGATTGGCGTTGTATTGTTGTATTGACCAATCACCTGTCGTTGTGAAGGGGGGAGGGGCGGGCTGTAGAGGTCACGTCGCAGGGTGAAAGCACCGGAAGCTGCAGGTCCGTTAGACGCGTTATTGATAACGAGTGGTATTATCCCGAACTTCGGCTGACACACAGTGATGTTGAGAATGTATCTCACTCCGCAGGAGGTAAACACACGCCCTTCTTCGCTAATTAACCCGGTTTGCGAAAAAGAAATGCTAACCGCGGTTAGCGTGTTATGCTAGCGACATTAGGAGAGCGTTAACGTAACGTAGCGTTCAAAGTAACTTGTTACTTTGCATTACAAGTGTGAGCTGAGCGAGAGCCAAAGCTGGCTCGCCATGAATTGTAAGAGAAAGATAATTAAGGACATTTGTAGTCATGGGACAGAGAGGACCGGGACGCCCCTCCGTGGATCCGGTGAGGAGGAGCAGCCTCCCGCCTGCTGGAGCTCTGGCCTGGATTCCTCCCGTCTTCCCTTGACGATGCTTCAGGATTTGTGAGTAGGCAATATTACACCTGTGTTTGATTTTTGCCATGCGCTATCAAGCAAATAGCTTCAAAACGCTCCCATTCCACAACTCGGGCCTTGTTTATTTTAATTTTAACTTCAAAGGACATTTGATACCTGCTGGCCAGCAGGGGCTTTTTTTCTATGTGGGGTCTCCCCCCCCTACCTGCATGGCTTCCTCCCACAGTGCAAAAAAAGACATGCAGGTTAGGTTAATTTGTGACTCCAAATTGCAAGTTGGCTAGTTTACGTCAGCCCTATGATTAACCCGGCGACCTGTGCCTCGTGTACCTGTAGCTGGGATCGGCTCCAGCACCCCTAAGACCCTCCAAAGAATAAGCGGGTATAGCTGATGAATGGATGGAAGGATGGACTGCTCTTTAATCCTAGAGTCAGCGTATGAATGTGAGAGTGGGTGTAAATAAGGTGTTGAAATCCTAATGTATGAAAACACCAGCCAGTAAGAAGGGCGCTACACCAAACAAAGTACATTTTAGAACAGTCTGCAGTGACAGCGCCCCCTACTTGGTAGCAGCTGTCTGTATCAGTGCTGGTAATATGCATCATCTTTGTTGTAGGGCAGTAAAAATAGTTGGTGATATCACTTTGTTTCTAAG
The DNA here is from genome assembly GCA_029853015.1 of Chelidonichthys spinosus. Classification (NCBI taxonomy): domain Eukaryota; kingdom Metazoa; phylum Chordata; class Actinopteri; order Perciformes; family Triglidae; genus Chelidonichthys; species Chelidonichthys spinosus. Next base: position 9,298,717 of record CM056829.1, on the reverse strand, counting down.
GGCCACACAGGCAGTTAAAGAGAATGACTTAACTCTGTACTGTATTAGTTAATCTGTGCTGTGATTTTAATTACTGGATGAAGCGTTTTACTGAAGCATGAGGTAAGATCAGATGGCAAGACTTCAAACTTTCCCCTATGACAGTAGTTAAGAGTAATTGTCTGGCCGACATGCCATACTGGCAGAAAGCTGTTCTCATCATTAAGGGGGGGGCGTAATGCGTATGAACGCATTAAGAAGAGTGATCACACAATATGCGGTTTTGTTATTCAAAAATACTTTTTAGAAGTCCTTTACTTGTAAGTGTTCTATCATATTTTTCTTCTATGGAACAGACGTTTCTGTTTATTAAAGTTATAAACTCATCTTGTTGTAACGTTAACACAAGAAGTCATCGACGAGGAATTCTGTCATGCTTTTCATCATTACCTCACTGATGATAAAGCTTTTTTTGTTTCTCAGGATGCCACAGGGCTCTACTAGTCTATCCTTTCTTGACTCCATATTGTTTGGAGAAGAAAAAAACAATACAAACTTTTCCAAGGAGGAAAACAAAATTCGCAACCTTGTGTTCTAATGTGAGGCATTTTCCACAACATAATCAACTTGACCGCCACTGACGTCTGACCGCTCCCTCCTTCAGTTGAATCTTTCTATCGGCCATTAACGCTAGAAGAAGGCTTGCTCAGCTTTCTGCGCTCGTCAGCTCCGGTTAATGTCATGAGTTTGTTAGGATCGGAGGCACAGCTTCAGGCGACAGTGAGACATTACTTGATTTACACCCATTATTTTCTTGTATTTTCCGGTTGGATATGACGGAAGAAAAAACAACAACTCATGCTGCACAGAATATCTCACTCTGATAGAAGAGGCACACGGTTTACAGAACATTTTGTTGCTTGACACTAGAAACTGTAAAAGCTAAGTCTATTTTATTGAAAATGTTTGCCTGATAGCAATACATAAATCATTTATTGAATTATTAATTGAGAGAAAATTAATCAATGGCAATAAGCTATAATACTTGCTTTTTTTTTCTTTTTCTTTTTTTGGTAATTAAGTTAGGCATATCACAGGCTAAATGATTATATTACTAATACAATTTTATAACAATTTTTATAATTATCAACACATTTTTATAAAGAATAGCCATAATATGAGCCACAGAACTTCGGTATTTTCCAAAAACACATGAAATACATTAATATATGAATACTGTATATTAAACAGTGTTTCCGTGTATCGTTAAAAGGGCTTTGAATGTAATAGTCTAAATATAAATAATATATAAATATAGGCCTTACTAAGGCAATGTTTTAAATCAATCAATATGCTAAGACATGGGGAGTAGGATTTAATTAATAGTTTTTTTCTGATATTGCAGTTGTAAATATCAAAATAATTGGCAACATCTCTTAAAAAAAATTACCGATGATGTCACTTTTGTTTTTATTCTAACGTTAGTCTTACATGTCGTTCCAAGTAGGGCTGAGTGATATGGATAAAATCAAATATCACAATAGTGATAACATTTTTTGCTTTAAAAAACAATTTACACAATGAGATGTTTTATATATAATCATCAGTAATGTGAATATGATGGCGACGATGTGGAAAAAGGCAAATAAAAGATCAGGTAACAGCCTGATAAGAAAAGAAAATAACATCACGTTATTTTAATGCACTCTTTAAAACCTGGAAATGACAGCACTATTACAGTATTACAGTATCCACAGTCTCACATCAAAATATATGTTTTGTACATTTGTAAATCAAATTTGGTGAATAACTGGTGAAATTGATGGTGGCCCCCAAGCTTTCTATAGCCTTAGCTGTCTATGCATGTGAGCCAAAGATGGTGAGAGGGGCAAAGTGTTGGAAGGGTCAGTGAAGACAGATTTCCTCTCACAAAGCTGTGTCAGTGGTCCCATAACTTAACAGGTGCAGACAGCTTCCTCTCTGTCTCCAGCGATTGTCCCGGCACCTCAGACAAACCCTTTCTTCAGATTTTGGCTCCTGCATGAAGCTCTCCATCTCGGTGACTGAGTGTGGCCAGGTCCCAGGCAGACACCGTGTAATGGGCACGGTTCTGGATCACAGAGCAAGGCCAGTCAGGCCATACTAGCCATAGCTGGTCCATTTACCATGGCCCATTAGTGTGATCATGCTTTGCTGGCGCCACAATCCTGCCATTCATTCATCCTGCTGGGCTGAGGGTGTTTGACCACACTAATGTTCAAGGTACTCTGCTCAGCTCACTAGGTAGCTCCAGCGCTAATAGCCTCCGGCTCTGCAGGCAGGTAATGACTACATACCAGGCTAGACGTGCAGGATTGATAGTTTTGATTAGATTGGGTATCTTAGGAGAATGTGATGCTTAGGCATATTGATTTGTTTTGTGTGCGATATCAATCGTGACACCACTCACATCTTGCAACATTAGGAATGTCAGGCTGATGAAATTCTAAAAAATTACGAGGCTATTTTCTTTTAATTGACATAATGGCTGAAAACACATCATATACAATACAGAATGAAGATGATGAATGATGAATGGCACTAGTCATTAAGATGATATCAATAAAGGAACCTCTACCTGTCCAATGCTACAGCAGTAGCGAGTGCAAGGTGAAACTGTGTGTTTGGGTAATGTAGTGTACGACGGTAATGTGTTGTCTACATGTGTTGTGTGAGTGTGCCATAATGTAAAGGCCACTATTCCTGTCATCTCAGTGATTTATGATCCAGCAAGAGCCCTATGGCCTGGCTGGACCCATCTCCCCCAGGCCACAGGAGTCACATCACACGGAGAAACAGCACAATATTGCGCCGCTACGCCTCACCGATGCCAGCTGACACACAAATCCGTCTGTTGACACCATGGTTTTATGTTGGAAACCTTGCAGGTCAAGTATCACAGCGAAGGGTTAATGTGAAAATAGATTAAAACCTGTAAGAGTTAAGTGGGGATTTGGGTTTTCAAGTATGGAACCGCACTCAATTCGGATGTGACTGCCTACTAAATGAATGATTAAGCATGATACGGCCGGGCCAGTCTCTGAAAACGTTGCAGCCAATTTCCAAACATTTGTTATTTGGATAAACTGACCACATATTAGGAATCTAGATGGTTACACTCCCAGTTGGAAACACATTGAAACTCAATAATGTAACATACATCAACAGCTTTAAGCCTCAGAAGACTGATGACCGCTCTCAAGGCACCCAAACACAATGCATTGTGGGGCAGTTTAGTATGTGCAGGAAGCTCATGTCTCATATAGTATACTTTCAGGCATATATCATGGACACAAATACTTTGCAGTGTGAATGCTAGGCCTGTAGCAATGCGTCAATGTCATCGACTTGAAAATATCGTCGACGTCATATTTTGTCATTGACGCATTGCCATGCACACGTGGGTCACCCAAAACAGTTTGCAATCGCACTTTGCAGAATGGAGACTGAAACTGTGACCTCCTCACAGGATTGCCAACAAAGCCCTGCAAAAAGCCCCCAAAAAATTCGCCCTAGATCATCAAAATTTAGTCCCAAACGCAAAGGCGTCGTTATTTGCAGTCTTGGAGTTGACATACCACACCAGCACAACAGCGATGTTGGAGCATCTAAAGCACATCTAAACCCTTGTCTCTCATGGAGGGGACATTAATAAGTAAGTACTAACTTTGGCTAAATTAATTTCACGTTTGTGTGTTGTGCAGCTTGAGTTCTGTGCACTTCGGTAGTGCTAGCTAACTTTCTTAGCTCTCTGTGCAGTTTGTTCGTGCTTGGACACTGAACACTTATTTCTTCATGTTGTTATGTTCCGTTAGAGGTTTTGCATGGTGCTTTTAAGATTAATGTACGTCTACCTGTCTTCGCTTTGCTTCACATCTTCCGTCAGACAAAGCAGCATGCAACAAATAACATGCTAATGCTTTTATTATTATGAATCGTAGCATATTTTTAAAAGCTGTCTGCATTTATACTGCAAGCATCAAGGAGCGCAATTATCTGGTTTCCTAAGGCTTCAACAGAATTTTTACTGAAAATTGGGATTCACTGGGGGATTCTCACAGTAGAGAAGCTAAAGATGCCCTAACTTCCATTTCACTGGGACCTAAATAAAGTATCAGCCTAGATAACCTTTTTACTTGCCTGTGGACCATGATTTTGCTGAACTTCCTTTTGACCTTGGTTATCCCTTGACTTTTCCTCTAGCGCTACCAGTAGGTAGACAGTTTTGGCTTCTAGATGCAGACGAAAGAACAGGGATTCCCATCGATGTACATAAAGTCATTGTTGTTAATATATATATATATACTGTAAATATAACTTTTAACTAATAAATAGGGATTTAACTTTTATTTCAGATCTTCATTCATTATATTATCACGAATAACTTACAGGAACTTTGCATATCATAGTCAACCTTCTATTCCACTCTCAAACCCCTCCACACAGTGAAGCTGTGCTACCTAATTAAGTCCAAAAGTCCAAATTTATCAGAAAGAAAATAACATTCACAAAGATTCACACAATTTAATCTTACAAAATGTTCTTTTTTTAATCCATGTTTGTTGAAGTTTAGCATTTAATAAGCAACATTTTCACTTCTTTAAAAAAATGGTTTAATCTTGGGGCGTTCTAGTCTGTCTGTGAGCTCACCTGTTTGATCGTCCAACTCTAATTTGAACCTTGTTTGTTTCGGGTCTCCAGAGACCCGCTGGCAAAAAAGAAGGCAGGCATCCATCTCCGTGAGCTGGAATTTAAACCATATGTCCTATCATAATGCTAACGAGAGGCTGTTAAGGGCCACTAAGTTGGCCCCCTTGGCGGAGGCTTGTTAATGTCACTGTCACTTTGTTGATCTCCATGCCTTGGATCAAGGGCATGAAGGGGTAGAGCACAGAGGGAAGATGGGGAGATGGGGGGTCGAATCTCTCATACTTTCATTGGTCCTGCATCCAAAATGACCATATTTCATATGCACCCTAATTACCCTGTGAATTATTAACCTTAATGGAAAGACGACACTGAGACAGGATGTCTGATGAGTCTGGAGGTCTGAGGCAAGTCCTTCAGCACCATGAGCAGATGTGTACTTATTTTCTCATCTGCAGAGAGACTTTTTGTCTTTCGGGCACACAAATTAAACTCTGGTTTCTTGGATGGCACTTAAATAGGACCTGTTATGCTTTTCCACTTTTGCCTTTTCCTTGCCTGCTTGTAAATTTCTTTAGGCTAAATTGGAGGATTACTCATCGACTGCTCTCTCAAATATGGTTAGTGTGAAGCTCTGCCCAAAAATAGGAGAGAAACTAACTAACTAACTCCTCACAATGAGCTGAAACAAAACAAGTGCACATAAAGTAGGTAGATAAAATACGCTTCTTTTACGCAACACTAGTCGATTTTATCTAAATGTATATTATACCACGGAATATGTATATATTATTTCCCCTTTTCCACTAGAATTTGCCATTCTAAGCGCTGCCCTCCAGCAGGGAAGGAAAATATGATTTTATTTGTTGACTCAACACTTTTCAACACAGTGATCTAAGATAAAATTCTCTATATTTAATAATTCAACATGCTTTAAATGAATATTCTACTCTCTCAGTAAATGACAATGTAAAAGTCACACTTTGCGTGACTTATTTGATGCAGCATCCGGTGTAAAAAGATGACGGCAAAGAAACAGTTTGGCAGTGTGTGTGCTGAGGAGGTAATTGTGTTGTTATTGACCGTTTCCTTTTGTTCCAGGGAACACTGTCTGTGTACATTCTTCTTTGTAACCTTTAAGCAAGGATCCGGAGGATGTGGAAGGATGTTTCACCTACTCTGTGTGTCCAAGCCTATGGAGGCAGATTTGTCCATTTTTTAAACGTGAATCACTTGGCAAGTCAATTACCTCAAGTCGAATATCCACGGAACATCGCCACAGGCTGAAACTCCCTTAGCAATCCTGTAATCTCATATTTGTACAGATTCATGTCGACATCAATTCCAATTGCACACATTTCCTAGATGGGGAAAATGAGAAGCGTTGCCATTTTACAGCTGCCTACGAAGTCGGCTTTAACTGGAAAGGCAATACTATGCTGTCATACTTGGGACAACTTTCTCTCTGCCTTGCATCAGATTATTCAACTAGTCTGTAATATCCTCCAATTCAAGGTCCTGCAGCTAGTCTGGACAATTTACAGAGCAAAAGGGAAAACCAGCAATGGAAACTTCAATTTCTGCAGGTTTCACAATTTCAGGCTTAGCCACCTTACTTTTGGTGTGGTATGGCAGACCATAGGGTGATGTTTTTGTCAGTAAGAAGGCTTTCAAACTCATGAGACCTCTGGCTCCGATGAAATTAAGAGTTCGGACAACCACTTCCATGACTTGGAAGTGGAGATGAAGATGTATTGGATGAAGAAAACGGTGAGAGTTTGAGGGCAGGGGAGGTGGAATGAATAATTTCTTGCTGCTAACACACTGAAACTCTGGTACCTACTGCAACCTGTGACTTCATTTCTTACGGCTGTATTAACTTAACAATATCAGTCTAATTTAAATGGGATTAATTAATAATTGGGAGGCGCAATACAGTATTTTGCGAACACAAATTATTTATTGGAGAGAATGAGTTATGTAATTATAGGGTTTGAATTATTTATTAATGGGAACAAACTACTCATTAATGTCCATAATGCTGGTCTGGGTTTTAGATATTTGCTGCATTTTGTTTTGAGAGTGCTCATGATTTATCCCCGGTCGACATCTCCATGTGCTATCATAACACATCATGGTGTTATTAAACTTGCTTTTAAGCTATATTCTCTGACAGGGCGTACCCACCAAACGCGATGAAACTTCATCGCGCGACAAGATTACATGTAAAGTCAATGCAAAGATGCGATTAGACGCTTCATCGCGCCGGGCGACGCGATGGCGCGATGGACGCGAAAAATCGCTTCATCGCGCCATCGCGCCATCGCTCGAGTTGAAATAATTGAACTTTTGCGGCGAATTCGTGTGAAGACGCGCCGCGACAGCCTATCAGCGTTGAGATCGTCACCGACGTGCTGACATACGGACGTCCTGGTGTTCCCTCGCTTTTTGCCACAATATTTATATATTATATTATATTATATATTGCCCATAATCAAAGTTGGGGGGCACACGCACACGCGCGCGCGCACACACACACACACACACACACACACACACACACACACACACACACACACACACACACACACACACACACACACACACATATCAATCCCAGCTCTTTCACACACAGAGATCTTTTTTTTTAGCGATTGTTTATCACTGGGGCTTATGGCCGGCTATGAAACACCAGTTCTGGGCAGAGCAGCAGCTAAACCTCCCGGTCCTGTACCCTGGTTAGCAGGTCTTCAAACTGGGCAACAGTCAGCCTGAAGTACCGCTGGAACCGGCCGTCGTCCAGGCGCAGCTCCTGCAGGAGACGGTGGAACTCGCCGAGCTCACGCCGCCTCCGTAGGGTAGCATGCACCCAGAACCGACGTCGGCGCCTAGCCCGCAGACGAAGCTGGGAACTTCTCCAGAGTAGATACAGTGCAGCGATGGTGGTTATCTCAGCCATGATCGACGAGAGAATGAAATGGCGGAAGAAATGTTGTTGTTTGGGCGAGCTCGTCGCGCGACGCGATGCCGCGATGAGGCGTTTTTTGGCATATTGGACCGGCGTCAAAACTGGAGCGTCTAGCGCAACGTGATTTGTCGCGCGATTAAATCGCGTTCATCGCGTTTGGTGGGTACGCTCCGTGATTGTGCATCGTGTCTGTCCCATTGTTGCCAGACTCCTAATAGAGCACTTATCCTGTAAGAAACATGTCTTTGGCCCGCACGATCTACCTGGAAAAATATAGTGCTTATTGCAATTTCTGTTAAGAGTCCTCCTAATGTTTCTTTACTTTTATTGCATTTATTATTGATAAACAAAATTGATTATTTGTAAAAGTATTTATGCTTGCCTTCTTAAGTATATTTGTCTAAATTGTCGCAGTTGCTTAAATGTAAGCAGCAGAGCTGTGGAAAGACACTTTCAGGATTCATGCTTTGCTTAGTATGCATCCTACTCTCGAAGGAGGCACAGTGTGTGTGCGTCTGTTGTTTTTCCATCCTGCTCTGCTTCGTTGTACTTCACACGTTGGCCTCATTTGGGCCATTGTTTCATCAAGGGGTTTGAGTAACTTTGTTATTTTGAGCTGACTGTGTACTGTAGGTCGGCTGCCTCTGCTGAGCCCCATTCTGGAGCCTTCAGCTCCCCAGTGTCCCCCGCAGCCAAACAGCCACACTAGCCGCCAGGCCCGCATAACTCCCGATGCTGACAATTCACAGAGACATCTTTGTAATTTAAGACGTAATTCTCTTTTCCTGGGAGCTGTATAAAATCTATATTGCAACCATAAACAATGGGGGCTTTCCCCTGAGCCTCCCCATCCTGCTTTTTATGTATGCAGAGAGATATTATTGGAGATGTGCACTGGAAGCAGTTCTCTTTCTGGAAAGGCCAAATGGCAGTAAAGTGGAATGGGGCCATGTCCCTGGTCATCCTGATGGAGCACCCTTTTACCTCTTCTTTGGTCTATCCTCCCTTTTGACTGCGATGTGAATCTTGTTCATTTCTTACACTTGATAGGCTGAAGGAGACATACGGAGGTATACGCATGCTCCGTTTCAGCTCAACTTTAAGGCTACACATTATCCTCCACCAGGATGTTCAAGCTCAGTGTTCAGAATGATTTTGTAAGTGATGGTTGCTCCTCATTATTCCACAGAGTCATTGTCCTATTGTTCAAACATTTTTCTTTTTTTTTCTTTTTTTCTTCCACTGTGCATCCGTTTAGAGCAGGGGCTACTGATTCATGACAAATAAGTGAAATAGTCATCATCATTATTTTTTTCTGGTTATTTATCATTTGCCTGACAGAATGTCAAAAGCACTGAATTTCAATTTT